>CM046431.1:10546767-11126767 GCA_025506505.1 Flaveria sonorensis | reverse complement strand
ACTTACCAGGTCGTGACGAATATATGTTAGGACAAAATTACACCCATTTGACCTCGAGTCGCACAGGTGGGGCTCGTCAGACCCAGTAGTACTACCCAAAATTTCCCCGCTATTCAATATTAACAATCCGAAAGTGTGAGGACTTTTCCATGGTAAACAGCACTATATCAATATTATACACACTCATATATAAAAGCGTTTGTGATCAACAGTATGCTATCTCCCCCAAAAGAGATTATGTAAAATGAGTGGGGCAAGAACTCACCTGGTATGTAAAGATAATTACTAAAGAGAACTGGTGATAGGTGCAAAGACAACCCTTCAAAGGTTACCTAGAATACAAGAGTACATAAGTACGTGTACACAGAATCAACATGAAACCCTAAGTGCTCTACAAACCAAAGAACTCAAGGTTTAAGAAAGACCAGACACATTTGACCCAGTTGACCCGTTTGACCCGTTGGTGACATTATAGGTGATAACTCGTTAATACTAACACAACAGCATATCATACATGTTCACATACAACTTGATTACATATATAACTTCATTAACCACATGTACTACCTAGATCGTCATACAACTAGATATCACACAAGTCATGCGAATCACAACAGGCCAAAATAGATAACAAACCAAATCAACATCCCTATAACCTAAACAACACATTTCATCACCTTAGAAACCATCCATGAACACACTAGCATGATCCTAATATCCCAAACATGCTCAAATCATCCAATTCAAGGATTTGCACCATTAAAGTTTCCCTTTTGGGAAAGTTCATCCCAAATTCATCAAACTCACACAACATTCATGAATTCATCAATTATATACCAATTCAAGTCCATGATAACATCTAGTATGATCAGAACACCAAATCATCATGATTCATCAACTTTCATACCCAAAAGTTACTATCTTTAGTAAGGTATGAACTACAACATGCATTCTTGAATTCCTAACATTCATATCAACCATCTAGCATCTAATCATCATCACAAACACATCCATAACATTCATACATCAACCAATCATCAATTCATGCAAAATAAAGTTACTATTATTAGTAACCTATGAACAATGTATCAAAATCATAGCTTTCTTGCATAATCGACGTTAACTAGCATATATACAATCCAACTAACATAATAACACTAACCAACATCAACAAATCGATCCCCAATTGCAAGTTTCGAATTAGGGTTTCGGCCCTAATGTAATTTCCATAAAAACTTGTAAAAATCCAACCTTTATTGCATACTTGGCGTTAATTAACATGTAATCTATCTAGTAAACACATTAACAACAACAAACAAGCATCAATCGACCATCAATTGCAGAATTCGCATGGAACTTTCGGTCAATCATGAACAATCATCAAATCATATAAAAATCTAACCTTTAAATGTGTAATGGCTTGCAATTGATGATTCTAACTTGTTGTATGCCTTGTAATCGATCAAATTCGAAGGTGATTGCTTGTTCTTGGGCTGAATTCGAAGAGGAGAGGGAGTGGGAGTGCAAGTCGCGGCCGATTAGGGTGATTAGGGTTAGAGTTTTGATTTTTATTTTATTAAATAATCCATAATTACCCTTTTAACCCTTATAATTTGTATTTTATAAAAATTAAGCTTTTTGAATAGTTTTTAAATAGTTTTTAACTACTAAACACAATTATTATTAATCACAAATAACAATCATGCATAATTCCCATTTATCACAAAACACACGAAATAAATATGCACGTTTTCACGTTACGCGATAAAATTACAGTTAACATTTAAATCACATAAGCATAACTTAATAATCACATTGTTAACTTAATTATCATCAATTTAACATTACTGATTATTGTTAAGTCACCAACATTCAACGACAACTAGTGTGTGTGCACGACACGTGTATGCAAGACTTAACGGAACAAACGGAGTTTGGTAACGGAAAATTACCGGATGTCACATTATCCCCATGTTGAAAGAATTTTCGTCCCGAAAATTGCGTTACATGGTGAGTGTTCCATCACTGGTCTACTGCATTGGCACAAGGAAATCGAAATCGTGTGAGTTTTGGATGAGTTGTCACATCATCCCCATGTTGAAAGAAATTTCGTCCCGAAATTTAATCAATACCTTCTCCGGCTGGCATCGTCCTTTCGAATAGCTGAGGGTACTTAAGCTTCATTTGATCTTCACATTCCCACGTGAATTCTGGTCCACGTCTCGAGTTCCAACGAACTTTGACAATGGGTATCTTGCTTTGCTTAAGCGTTTTCACCTCACGATCCATCACTTCGACAGGTTCCTCAATGAAGCGTAATTGTTCATCTACTTGAACTTCTTCCAGCGGTACAACCATCGTTTCATCCGTTAAACATTTCTTTAGATTTGAAACATGGAATACATCATGGATTCCACTCAATGAATCAGGTAAGGCTAGTCGATAGGCCACTGGACCTATTCTTTCCACTATCTCAAATGGTCCAACGTATCTCGGATTTAGCTTTCCTCGCTTACCAAACCGAACTATGCCTTTCCACGGTGAGACTTTTAATAAAACCTTGTCACCTGTCTGAAATTCCAAAGGTTTTCGTCGTTTGACAGCATAGCTTTTCTGTCTGTCTCGCGCTGCGGCCATGCGGTTTCTTATCTGAACAATCTTCTCAGTTGTCTCGTGTACTAACTCGAGACCCGTTAATTGACTATCACCAATTTCAGCCCAGCAAACTGGTGATCTACACTTTCTCCCATATAAAGTTTCAAAAGGTGCTGCCTTTATGCTAGTGTGATAACTGTTGTTGTAAGAAAATTCCACCAATGGTAGGTGAACTTCCCAGTTATTCCCAAAGTCAATCACACAAGCACGTAACATGTCCTCCAAAGTCTGTATAGTACGCTCGCTTTGACCATCAGTCTGTGGATGATAAGCAGTACTCATATCCAATCGCGTACCTAAAGATCTCTGCAGTGATTGCCAGAAGTGTGATGTGAAACGAGAATCGCGATCAGAAATGATTGACATTGGTACTCCATGCCTCGAAACGATCTCCTTCAAATAGAGTCGGGTTAATTTCTCCATCTTATCTGTTTCCTTTATCGCTAGGAAATGAGCAGATTTTGTCAATCGGTCCACGATAACCCATATTGTATCACAACCCGTAGAAGTACGAGGTAACTTAGTAATAAAATCCATTGATATTTGATCCCACTTCCACATAGGGATCTCGGGTTGTTGTAGTAGACCAGATGGTTTCTGATACTCCACTTTAACCTTCGAGCAGTTCAGACACTTACTCACATAAGTAGCTACATCTGCTTTCATGTTAGGCCACCAATAGTGCGCCTTCAAATCGTGGTACATCTTGTCAGATCCAGGATGTATAGAATACTTGGACTTGTGAGCCTCACTCATCACCAAGTCTCTCAGATTTCCGTGTAGAGGTACCCATAGTCTATCCATGAAGTAACGAATTCCATCCGCTTTTACTTCTAATTGTTTTTCCATACCCCTTAACGATTCAGACCCAATGTTTTCTGCTTTCAAAGCTTCTGTTTGAGCCTCTCGGATTTGTTCAGGTAATTGCGTACTAATCGTTAGTTACAGAGCTCGCACACGTCGAGGTTTAGCAGTCTCTTTTCTACTCAACGCATCAGCAACTACATTTGCTTTCCCCGGGTGGTACTTAATAGCACAATCATAGTCGTTTAACAATTCCACCCAGCGTCTTTGCCTCATGTTCAACTCCTTTTGCTCAAATATATGCTGAAGACTCTTGTGATCGGTGTAGATGGTGCATTTGGTACCGTACAAGTAATGTCTCCAGATCTTTAAGGCAAAAACTACCGCACCCAGTTCCAAGTCATGGGTGGTATATTTCTTCTCGTGAATCTTCAATTGTCTAGAGGCGTAAGCTATCACTTTATCCCGCTGCATCAAGACGCATCCAAGTCCTTGAATAGATGCATCACAGTAGACTACGAAGTCATCACTACCATCCGGTAACGCTAATATTGGTGCGCTACACAATTTATGTTTTAGTAACTGAAAAGCAGATTCCTGACTCTCACCCCATTTGTACGTCTTTCCCTTGTGAGTCAAAGCTGTGAGAGGTTGTGCAATCTTAGAGAATCCTTCAATGAATCGTCGATAATATCCGCTAATCCAAGGAATTGTCGTATCTCACTTGGTGTCTTAGGAACAGACCAATTCTTTATCGCTTCAATCTTAGCAGGATCAACATGTATTCCCTTCTCGTTGACAATATGACCCAAGAATTGTACCTCACGTATCCAGAAATCACACTTAGAAAACTTTGCATACAGTTGTTCCTTTCTAAGTAGTTCTAAGATTAAACGTAAGTGCTCTCCATGTTCTTCCTCGGTCTTTGAGTATATCAGTATGTCATCAATGAAGACGATAACAAACTGATCAAGATAGGGTTTGCACAAGCGATTCATGAGGTCCATGAATACTGCTAGTGCATTCGTCAACCCAAATGGCATGACCAAAAATTCATAATGACCATATCGTGTACGGAAAGCAGTCTTCGAGATGTCCTCTTCTCGAACTCTCAGCTGATGATACCCAGACCTCAGATCAATCTTAGAGTAATAGCTTGATCCTTGCAGTTGATCAAACAAATCATCGATACGAGGTAAGGGATATCTATTCTTGATAGTAACCTTGTTCAGTTCCCTATAGTCAATGCACATTCGAAATGTACCATCCTTCTTCTTCACAAATAGAACTGGTGCTCCCCAGGGCGACGAACTCGGTCGGATGAACCCTTTATCCAACAACTCTTGTAGTTGAGCGGATAATTCCTGCAGTTCGTTTGGAGCTAACCGGTACGGCTCCTGGAGTCAACTCAATCTGGAATTCAACTTGACGATGAGGTGGTAATCCAGGAAGGTCTTCCGGAAACACCTCAGGAAACTCACGAACTACGGGAATATCCTCTATCTTCTTTTCCTCAGTCTGTTATCTGTGACGAGTGCCAATATCAACTCAATAAACTGATGCCTATCACCACACCACTCCTATCACCTCTGACCGTAAGGACTTCTTCACCAATGGGAATCCGTATGATCTTCTCGTGGCATATGACTTCCGCTGTTTATCGGACAGCCAATCCATGCCTACTACCACATCAAAACCTAGTAACAGGCATGAGATCTATGGTGAATGTATGACCAGCAAGCTCTATCTTGCAGTCTCTAAGAATATGCGTTACGTGAATCTGTGTACCGTCAGCTAACTCTACGGTGTATTTAGATTCTAAGGCTGAGGGCATATCACTTAAAAGACTACAGAACCTAGTGGACACGAAACTTCTATCGGCTCCGGTATCGAATAATACGGTAGCAAAACAACCATTAATCGAAAATTTACCAGTTACTGTTGTAGGGTCGTTTAGAGCCTCACCTGAGCCAATGACGAAGGCTCTTCCTTTGGCTCCATTGTTGTTTCCACCATTGTTGTTGCCATTACCATTGTTGTTGTTATTGTTGTTGCCATTGTTATTATTGTTGTTGTTCCCATTGTGTTGTTGCCATTACCATTCCTCTTAAGCTGGGGACAGTTGCGTTTGTAATGGCCTTCTTTTCCACACTCAAAACAACCTTTCGGAGTTTTCTTGTGATTGTTGAGGCTTCTTCATCAGTTCACCCCGACAGTCTTTGGCTGCATGACCAATCTTCCCACAACGTTGGCACTTGAAGTTATCACATCGACCCACATGGTGGTAGTTACACCGGTTGCACTTCGGCAGTCTTCCACCATACCCACCGGGTCCTTGATTGAGTGAGTCGCCTGGTTGAAGCTTCGGTTGTTATCAAACTTCCGTTGTTGCTGACTTTTCTGCTGTTGTTGAGGTTGAGATTGGCTGCTGGATGGCGATCCCTTGTTGCTTGAACCATCCCACTTGCGTTTCTGGTCGGGCACGCTTGCCACCGCACCCGTTTAGGTAACGTCCTTGCTCAACTGCCTGATCAGTCAGCTGTGGGCTGTTCGGATAGCTTGTTGTATGGTAGTGGGGTTAGAAGCAGTTACCATACTTTGAATTTCGGGCACCAATCCCCATATATAATGCTCCACCCTCTTGTGCATTCATTCACCATCCCTGGGCATAAAGTGGCTAACTCATGAGTACGAGTCGTGTAGGCTTCAATTTCTGAGCCTTGTATTTTGAGTTGCCAGAACTCAATCTCCAGTTTCTGCACTTCATTTCGGGGGCAGTATTCTTCAGTCATAATTCCCTTAAACTCATCCCAAGGTAGTTCATTGGCCATGGCTTGACCCAGCATTTGTACCTGAGCATTCCACCAAAGGTGCAGGGGCTTCAACAACCTGAAGTGCTGCTAGCTGTGCCTCTAGATCAGCAAACCTATCATCGATCACTATGTTATGGTGATCTTGTGCGTCCATGCACTCACTAAGTGCTACCACGTTGCCTGCCAGCGTATGATGTCCACCAATGGCCATCGAAAGTCGCTCCTGAAGCGTATCTACCTGGTAACGCAGCTGACGCATCTCAGATCGTATTGCAGAGTTCTCATCAGTGAGTCCTCTAATCCGCTGTCGCTCTGTGTCCAGTGTGGCTACCAAAGCTGCAAATGCCTGCTCCAGGGGGATGCTCAAGGTAGGAAGTGTAGGCAAAGTAGAGGCGGTCGATGACCTAGTCCTAGGTCGTGTAGGCGCTACAGGTGGTACGCGTTCTCTATAAGCCATACGGTTTATGTAAGTGGGGTAGAAATCCCAGTTACACGGAGGATCGAGCTCAAGAGGTATGAAAGGCTGATCCCAGTCTATCTCGCTAGGAGGATAAGGATGTCGAGGCCAGTTAAATCCCTATCCGGTATGGGAGAAGTAGGAGGTGACTCGGATCGTGCAGGTCTCTTACCTAAATTTCTGGACGACGATGCCATGCTGCGAAGTACGTGTTGCGTATGCCAATGAGTATACAGTAAGGAGAGTAAACGATAAGTAACTAACAACTGTGCGGTTATAGTCTAGTGTGTGTATGCAACCTAGTTCCCTATAACCAATGGCTCTGATACCAATCTGTCACACCCTCAAAATCTGCGTGCAGGGTTTTACCGCGAGGCGCGTGACATACAGGATCTCAGTCATTAGTTACCAAGAACGACTCTATATGATTAATAAACAAAACCAGAGTTAACGTTTAAAATACTGCGGAAGCGTTTTTAAAACAGAAAACCCAAAACAAGTAGTATGTAAAGAGAATGCGCAAAACATACGCGCCCAAACACAAATGTTTAATATGAAAAAATATCCCAAGTTTGTAAACAAACAAATGTAGACAACTCAACGATGCTGGTGTGCGTGCTCCTAGGCAACTGGCAACCTTAACCTGAGAATAGCATACTAAACAAGTCAACACATGGTTGGTGAGTTCAAGAGTTTGCGTTAAAATATAAACCAATCAACAGTTTCCAGAGCATAAGTAGTGTATTGCAATAGATAGCTAGTCTATTAACATAAAAATATTAATCATAGTGATTTCGCGATCGAAGCTGACTGTGTTACGTTTGTTGCCTCCCGTCACGACTTACCAGGTCGTGACGAATATATGTTAGGACAAAATTGCACCCGTTTGACCTCGAGTCGCACAGGTGGGGCTCGTCAGACCCAGTAGTACTACCCAAAATTTCCCCGCTATTCAATATTAACAATCCGAAAGTGTGAGGACTTTTCCATGGTAAACAGCACTATATCAATATTATACACTCTCATATATAAAAGCGTTTGTGATCAACAGTATGCTATCTCCCCCAAAAGAGATTATGTAAAATGAGTGGGGCAAGAACTCACCTGGTATGTAAAGATAATTACTAAAGAGAACTGGTGATAGGTGCAAAGACCTGGTATGTAAAGATAATTACTAAAGAGAACTGTGATAGGTGCAAAGACAACCCTTCAAGGTTACCTAGAATACAAGAGTACATAAGTACGTGTACCAGAATCAACATGAAACCCTAAGTGCTCTACAAACAAAGAACTCAAGGTTTAAGAAGACCAGACACATTTGACCCAGTTGACCCGTTTGACCCTTGGTGACATTATAGGTGATAACTCGTTAATACTAACACAACAGCATATCATACATGTTCACATACAACTTGATTACATATATCACTTCATTAACCACATGTACTACAGATCGTCATACAACTAGATATCACACAAGTCATGCGAATCACAACAGGCCAAATAGATAACAAACCAAATCAACATCCCTATAACCTAAACAAACATTCATCACCTTAGAACCATCCATGAACACACTAGCATGATCCTAATATCCCAAACATGCTCAAATCATCCAATTCAAGGATTTGCACCATTAAAGTTTCCCTTTTGGAAAGTTCATCCCAAATTCATCAAACTCACACAACATTCATGAATTCATCAATTTATATACCAATTCAAGTCCATGATAACATCTAGTATGATCAGAACACCAAATCATCATGATTCATCAACTTTCATACCCAAAAGTTACTATCTTTAGTAAGGTATGAACTACAACATGCATTCTTGAATTCCTAACATTCATATCAACCATCTAGCATCTAATCATCATCACAACACATCCATACCATTCATACATCAACCAATCATCAATTCATGCAAAATAAAGTTACTATTATTAGTAACCTATGAACAATGTATCAAAATCATAGCTTTCTTGCATAATCGACGTAACTAGCATATATACAATCCAACTAACATAATAACACTAACCAACATCAACAAATCGATCCCCAATTGCAAGTTTCGAATTAGGGTTTCGGCCTAATGTAATTTCCATAAAAACTTGTAAAAATCCAACCTTTATTGCATACTTGGTGTTATAACATGTAATCTATCTAGTAAACACATTAACAACAACAAACAAGCATCAATCCCATCAATTGCAGAATTCGCATGGAACTTTCGGTCAATCATGACAATCATCAAATCATATAAAAATCTAACCTTTAAATGTGTAATGGCTTGCAATTGATGATTCTAACTTGTTGTATGCCTGTAATCGATCAAATTCGAAGGTGATTGCTTGTTCTTGGGCTGAATTCGAAGAGGAGAGGGAGTGGGAGTGCAAGTCGCGGCCGATTAGGGTGATTAGGGTTAGAGTTTTGATTTTTATTTTATTAAATAATCCATAATTACCCTTTTAACCCTTATAATTTGTATTTTATAAAAATTAAGCTTTTTGAATAGTTTTTAAATAGTTTTTAACTACTAACACATTATTATTAATCACAAATAACAATCATGCATAATTCTCATTTATCACAAAACACACGAAATAAATATGCACGTTTTCACGTTACGTGATAAAATTTTCAGTTAACATTTAAATCACATAAGCATAACTTAATAATCATATTGTTAACTTAATTATCATCAATTTAACATTACTGATTATTGTTAAGTCACCAACGTTCAACGACAACTAGTGTGTGTGCACGACACGTGTAAGCAAGACTTACGGAACAAACGGAGTTTGGTAACGGAAAATTACCGGATGTCACATTATTACAATACCATCTTTCTTCAAAGTTTTCTCAAGCACCACACTTACAAACCACCCTAAAGAACCTTGAATCTTTCGGCTTATACCTCATCTAAACATCAATCTTTGAAGACTTTTATACATCAAGAATAATACACATTGAAGCCAAGAAGTCGGAAGCCGTCTCTAGCCACCATCAGCCCTTATTCTCAATCCAAATCCAAGGTTTTAATTCCTACAAACTATCATACACATTTGTTGTGCATACATATGTAACTAACTTGATATATGTAAACATCGAAAATCATTCCCAAAACATCTTAAACACTTGATTTTTATCAAAGTCAGTAATAAAGTGTTCTAAAACCGAAAAATTAAGGAGACTTATAATAACTAAGATTTTGAAATGAAAGATGAAGATTAATTTTTGAAATATAACGTAAAATAAGTTAAATAATTTAATAACTGTGATTATGGAAATAAAAATTATAAACCAATCAAAAAATATTAAATATAATAATCTGGGGATTTTGGAAATCTATTATGTGATGTATGAATTTATATGATCTATTCCATGAAATAAGAGAAAAATGTCTAACAAAAGATTTAAAGGTAATAAAAATCTGGAAAAATTTTATAATAATCTCTACATTAAGTAAGATTTTCTCTACATTAAGTTAGATTTTTAGAGTGAATTTTATGAATTAATTCGTTAAAAAAATAAAGTTATGTATTTTTGAAAGTATAATCTATAGAAAATCAGATTAAATAGTTAAACAATGTGAAAAATTATGAAAATTTTATATGAGACTTTAAATATCATATATGACCTTCTGTACAAATTTCAGTCTTTTTAGAGGTTCGAAGCCTATTCTGCTATTTTATGGGAATATTATAAAAATTCTAGAAAAATGATTTTTAAAGATTAATTACTAAAATTATTTATATAGTAAAATGAAATTTAGATCTTACCTTTGGTGAATTTTGATGAATTTTTGATTGATTGTTATAATTATGTCTTATTTGTTATAACTTAAAGTGCTAAAAATTTTAAAGAAATAAATTAATTTATTTCTAACTTATAAATTAGTTTTTATAGGATATTGCTGGAAATTAAGGTGAGTTTCATATCCCCATTTTTATATCTATGATTTTTGAGGGAAAAAGTATACTGTTTTTTATTGATGCAAATTTTAAATAAGGCCTTTTTAAGATATACTGTCATTATGCCGTAAGTTGCAACCAATAATTCGGATGAGGAACCGTCTGATAATGTAGATAGCGCTACTTAGGAAAATATTTTCTGCACCAACAGGATGAGTGTTGTGATGCTATGTTATCTGATTTTGTGCTTTGTATTTGTGATAGTTATAAATCACCTGGCATATAAGTAGGTTTGGTTGTATTCTTATTTATGTTGCATCAATATATTTTGTGAGTCATTAAACTTATGTTCTCACCAATATTTTATGACAGTTTGAGTATGCTTTTCAGGTAATCAGAATGACTAACAGTGTTATACTTTCATTTGATGTGTATAATGGTTGGTATGAACTATTGGAAGATGTGTGTGAAAGTAACCGTGAATTTGAATGATCTCAGCATATCGGTGGACGCACTTATCCACTATTACTGAAAGATTGAAGCGGTTACTAGTAATTTTGTAATAGGGTTACACTAGATTTTGTAAAAAGTCATTATGTTGGCTAATTTTGTATATGTAAATCTTGTATGTAACCCGAATATATCTATGAATGGATGACGTACTTTATGTTTAATTACTTGTTATGATTATTTGTATCTGTAATCAATGCGTTCCGAACCGATAAGTCACATCAAGCATTTCACGCTTCCGCCGGGATGTGACAGCTTGGTATCAGAGCCATTGGTTATAGAGAATAAGGTATTATTAGTAATGCCTAGACTATAACCATAAGCTCATATGATAACAAGTCATCAATGTGATATTGTTTTCTCTTTATGATTTTATGTGATCGTATTCATGTTTAAACAAGAATGAAACTTGAGATATGTATGATTTATATATGAAATTTTATGGATTTTATGTTATTTACATGAGTTAAATTTGTAAGAATTTTTGCAGCATGAATTCTGATAAATCTAATAGCTACTATAACGAAACTGATCCTTCGGATCATAGCAACCATAGAGAAACAACACCTGAGATAGAGCCTCAGAACATAATAGAAACATCTCAACCTAAAACCCAGACCAACACAAACGCCAAAATTTTACATCCGACCTGCACCAGTAACAATGGGGGGCTATACAATCATGACACCAAGAAAAAGGGTACGACATGGGAAGAAGCTTTCAACTAAGGGAGTTAAGGAGTAAGAAAACAAAGATCCCGAAACCCTTTCCCCAACATTTGATATAACACTACAGTCCAACCTGATAATTTGAAATTGAAGAAAGAGGAATTAAGAGGCAAAGGTTGGAGGAATGCCAGATGGAAACAACCACCAGATTCTTAAGAAGGTTAAGAAGATACAACGAGAAATTCGGATGCTTCAAGCCGATGTCAAGGAAGCGAAAGAAGAATACAAGAGTGTCTTTATTAAGATATGGAACTGGGTTTGAGGAAATAGAAAAACAGGAAACTTTATATGTTATGTGTCACTGTTTTAATATATAAAATAATGATATAATGGAATATTTTTCTTATGATTATTTAATATTACTATATAGTATGAGTAAAAGTATGTAATATTAAAATAATTGGTATGTAGTGAAAAATGCCACCAAGAAAATACTCAACCAGTACGAAGAACTTCACGTGTTGGGCGACCAAGGACTAGGTTTGTAGAAGAAGACCCACCAGTAAATACTGCCACAACTGAGGACGAGAGGATTTCTCGAATAGTAACTCGACAGCTGTAAGCCGCAATGCCTACATTGGTGACTCAGCTGCAGCAAGCTTTTAATGTTGAAAGAGTGCCGCCTGGAGATAATGGACCAGCACACATTAACAAAGTGGAGAACCATGAAGGGGAAGCTATAAATAAAGCTAGAAAAGGATGCTCTTATAAGACTTTTATGTCTTGTAAACCCCGAGACTTTGACGGAAAAGGTGGAGCGGTGCAAGCCTTACGCTGGTTAGAGGAAATGGAGTCAGTTTTAGACATCAGTGATTGTGTTGACAACTGCAAAACCAGGTTCGCTTTGCATTCTCTTAAAGGAGAAGCACAGTCTTAGTGGAAAATGGAAATACAAATAAAGGGAAGGAATGTTATGAATGAATTAAGTTAGGAAGAATTTTGGAAATTAATGATTGAGAAATATTGTCCCTATATTGAGTTAGAAAGGATAGAATTAGAATTTTTAGCGCTAGAAATGAAGGGTGCTACTATTCAGGAATATACTGATAAATACAATAAATTTTCTAGATTGGTGCCACATTTAGTGACTCCAGAAACAAAAAGAATAGGGAGATACATCTGGGGTTTAGTACTACAGATAAGAGGAATGGTGAAATCTGCAATGCCAAAAACCTTTCAAGATGCATTCACTCTAGCAGGAAGTTTGACAGACGAGATGATTAGGAACGGATCGTTAACTACAACCAAGGCAGGAGAGAAAAGGAAATGGAACAATAACACCAGGAAGGAATTTTGGTGGAAACTAGAACAAAAAGGCAAACAGAAACCCAGAAAGAAATTATATGGGTAACCCAGGAAGGGTATCGTACAGGAAGAAAGACCACGGACAGAAAGTCAAACTTGATGCAATACCTGCAAAAGGCATCATGTTGGGAGATGTATGCTAGTAATTTGTTATAATTGCAAAAAGAAGGGACATACATCAAGGGAATGTGAGGGACCCACAAATCTTAAGCCTGTATGTTACCAGTGTGGAAAAGATGATCACCTTCGCAATGATGCCCGAAATTAAAAGGGAAGACTCCAAGGAATCCCAATAAGGCGCATGGTCAAGCATTTGTACTTCAAGCTGAAGAAGCAAGACAAGAACCAGAAGTGGTGATGGGTACGTTCCTTATTAATGATCAATACGCAACTGTATTATTTGATACGGGAGCAACCCGAAGTTTTGTTTCAAATCATTTAAAACCCCTACTTGGATTAACATCAGAGAAACTGAAAAATAAGTATACGATAGACTTAGATGATGGAAACATGATAGAAGCTAATGAAATTATTCCTAACTGTATTCTAAACTTAGAAAATCATTGCTTTGACATAGATCTGATCCCTGTTGAATTAGGAGGTTTTGATATTGTAGTAGGTATGGATTGGTTAAGCAAGAATCAGGCAGAAATCATTTGTGGAAAACGAATGATCAAAATACCTCTAACTTCAGATAACCAAATTCTTGTCATACACGACGAGAAACCTAGAGGTCCTATCAGAATGATTTCTTGTATGAAGGCTCAGAAATATTTTAAAAAAATAAATGTCTAGCATTTCTGGCTCACATAGCTAAGACCAAATCAGTTAAACAAAACTTGGAAGATGTTCCTATTGCTAGACAATATCCAAAGGTATTTCCTGATGAATTACCAGGATTGCCGCCCCCTCGTCAAGTAGAATTCAAAATAGAATTAGTACCAGGAACAGCACCAATTGCCAAATCTCCATATCGGTTAGAACCATCCGAAATGAAGGAATTGATGAATCAATTACAAGAGCTGTTGGATAAAGGATTTATACGTCCTAGTGTTTCACCATGGGGAGCTCCAGTCCTGTTCGTGAAGAAGAAAGACGGGACCTTTAGGATGTGCATTGACTATAAAGAACTTAATAAAGTGACAATTAAGAATAGGTACCTTCTTCCTCGAATAGATGACCTATTTGATCAATTGCAACGATCAAGCTATTTCTCAAAAATTGACCTGAGATCAGGATATCATCAGTTAAGGGTACAAGAAGAGGATATACCTAAAACTGCATTTAGAACCCGATATGGTCATTATGAGTTCCTTGTGATGCCATTTGGGTTAACTAATGCTTTGGCTGTATTCATGGATCTAAGAAACAGAGTGTGTAAACCTTACTTGGATAAATTTGTCATAGTCTTTATAATTGACATATTAATCTATTCTAAAAGTAAGGAAGAACATGAAAAGCATCTAAGGCTAACTTTGGAATTACTTCAAAAAGAAGAACTGTACGCTAAATTCTCAAAGTGTGAATTCTGGAAGCGAGAAGTACAATTCTTAGGACATGTGGTTAATCAAGATGGAATTCAGGTCCACCCAGCAAAGATTGATGCAATTAAGAAGTGGGAAGCTCCGAAAACACCAACTGAGATACGTCAATTTCTAGGTTTGGCCGGTTATTATAGGAGATTTATAGAAAATTTCTCCCGAGTAACCCAACCTTTGACAGAATTGACTCAGAAAGATAAGCCATATGTTTGGGGAGAGAAACAAAACACTGCATTTGAGACTCTGAAACATAAATTATGTAGTGCTCCTATTCTAGTTTTACCAAAAGGCACGGATGATTTTGTAGTATAATGTGATGCATCACATCAAGGTTACGGATGTGTTTTAATGCAACGAAGTAAAGTAATTGCATATGCATCTCAACAACTTTGTGGAAGTGAAAGAAATTATACTACTCATGATTTAGAATTAGGAGCAGTAGTATTTGCACTTAAGATTTCGAGACACTATCTGTATGGAACCAGTTGCATAATTTATACGGATCATAAAAGTCTGCAACATATATTTGATCAGAAGATGTTGAATATGAGACAGAGAAGATGGGTAGAGTTACTGAGTGATTATGATCGTGAAATCAAGTACCACCCAGGTAAAGAAAATGTAGTGGCAGATGCCTTAAGTAGGAAGGAAAGAACCAAGCCATTAAGAGTTCGTGCTATGAGAATGGAGTTACATTCAAAACTAATAAGTCAAATCCGAGATGCTCAACAGAAAGATGAAATGAGAAGTGTGATGGAACAGAATGTACAAATAGAAGCTATGTCAGATGGAATCCTGAGATTTAAAGGAAGAATTTGGATTCCTGACAATGGCATACTTAGAGAAAACATTCTGAGTGAGGCACACAAGTCAAGATATTCCATACATCCAGGGAATAATAAGATGTACAAGGACCTGAAGAACCAGTATTGGTGGCCTGGGATGAAGAAATCAGTTGTGGAATTTGTAGAAGGTTGTGATACTTGTTCAAGGGTTAAAGCCGAATATCAGAAACCTCTGGACGTTTGCAACAACCAAGAATCCCTGAGTGTAAATGGGACCAGATTACTATGGATTTTGTCACCAAACTACCCAGAACCCCAAATGGATACGACACGATATGGGTTATAGTCGATAGATTGACTAAATCAGCTTATTTCTTACCAATTAGAGAAGATTATAAAATAGAGAAATTAGCTAAGATTTATATGAAAGAGATCGTGTCTAGACATGGAATACCAATTTCAATCATATCGGACAGAGACAGCCGATTTACTTCAAGATTTTGGCAGACTTTACATAAGGCATTAGGGACAAAAATAAATATGAGTATAGTATATCATCCACAAACAGATGGACAGAGTGAGAAAACTATCCAAACATTGGAAGATATGTTGCGAGCTTGTGCATTAGATTTTGGTGGTAGTTGGGATACGCACTTACCTCTGATAGAATTTTCATATAACAATAGCTATCATACCAGTATTGGGGCAGCTCCATTTGAAGCTTTATATGGAAGAAAGTGTAGGTCACCTTTGTGTTGGAATGAATTAGGAGATAGACAGCTGACAGGACCAGAACTTATGCAAGAAACCTCTTATAAGATATTCGAAATTAAAGACAGATTGAAGGTAGCACATGATAGACAGAGAAGTTATGCTAATAATAGGAGAAAGCCGTTAGAATTTCAAATCAGGGATAAAGTGTATTTGAAAGTATCACCTTCAAAGGGAATTATTCGATTTGGAAAAAGAAATAAGTTAAACCCTAGGTATGTTGGACCTTTTGAGGTAACTGATAGGATTGGTCCGATAACATATAAGTTAGACTTACCTCAGGAATTAAGTGGAAAACATAATACCTTCCATGTATCTAATTTGAAGAAATGTCTGAATAATGAGACATTAAAGATTCCATTAAGGGAAGTCAAAATAGATAAGAAACTTCATTTCATGGAAGAACCAGTAGAAATCACGGATAGATAAATAAAAAGATTGAAGAGAAGTAAGATCCTAATAGTAAAGGTCAAATGGAATTCAAAACGAGGACCTAAATTCACATAGGAATGAGAAGATGAGATTAAGAGAAAATATCCCCATTTATTTTGAGTTTAAATTGAATCAAAAAGATAGTTATAAGAGATAACTACTCATGTCATCAAATATCATAACAGACGAATTTCGGGATGAAATTCTTTTTACGGGGAGAGAATGTAACGACCCTAAAACAAAGGTAAAAAAATTTAAATTGCTAAGATTCTACAGGAATTAAGAATCTCATACGACTATGCATATTTCGAAGATATCTTATGTGATTTAACTTTGTGATTATATATGTGATAACATGTATAAATTTATGTGTGCATATTACATAAATGTTATCTATATGTATGATTCTTTCCATATGAATATGCATCTGTGTTATAATCTTGGTAAGATATTTAGAAACTAGGTTATATGATTTTATACTTAGTTATATGTATCATACAACTAATATTATCTAATGATCTAAGTTTATTACAAAGCTATACAATAACCTCATTATAACACTTCATTAAAGATCAAAGACAATCTTATAAGTCATCTTAATTTAACCAACAGCATAAACACCAAACACAAACATTAATTCGAACACTTGATATATTTTTAGAACTGTTAGACAAATCACACCAAAACTAATAACAATTACGGCCACTAACTCCATTATCATTAACCTAAGACACTTAGTAATTAATCCTTAATGACCCTCCATACTACCTTCAGCCGAATCATGCATTTTCACCATTTGAAAGACATTAATCACTTCCTTAAGATGACACATAACCACCATCATTATTTGATGATAGGTGGAAAACTTTAAGGCCACATTAGTGTGCCCTCGGCCTACCTCCATGCCTCATAATGGCCATGAACACTAAGCACTTCCCTTTCATGGACACTTCACCACCTAAACATCATTGCTAAAGAGATTAGGTGTCACCATTTGGCTAAACCATGTGTAAAACCACCACCTCCATATATTCTAACCCTCAGTTATAAGAAGCCCCCGAAACAATGCGACAAACTTCTTCCTTGCATCTTTATTACAATACTATCTTTCTTCAAAGTTTTCTCAAGCACCACACTTACAAACCACCCTAAAGAACCTTGAATCTTTCGGCTTATATCTCATCTAAACATCAATCTTTGAAGACTTTTAAACATCAAGAACAACACACATTGAAGCCAAGAAGTCGGAGACTTATCTTAAAGAGTTCTAAAACTGAAAAATTGAGGAGACTTATGATAACTAAGATTTTGAAATGAAAGATGAAGATTAATTTTTGAAATATAATGTAAAATAAGTTAAATATTTAATAACTATGATTGTGGAAATAAAAATTATAAACCAATCTAAAAAAATTAAATATAATAATATGGGGATTTTAGGAATTTATTATGTGATGTATGAATTTATATGATCTATTCCATGAAATAAGAGAAAAATATCTAACAAAAGATTTAAAGGTAATAAAAATCTGGAAAAATTATATAATAATCTCTACATTAAGTTAGATTTTTAGAATGAATCTTATGTATTTTTGAAAGTATAATTTGAAGAAAAATCAGATTAAATAGTTAAAAAGTGTGAAAAATCATGAAAATTTATGTGAGACTTTAAATATCATACATGACCTTTTGTACAAATTTTAGTATTTTTAGAGGTCCGAAGCCTATTCTGCTATTTTATGGGAATATTATAAAAGTTCTAGAAAAATGATTTTTAATGATTAATTACTGAAATTATTTATATAGTAAACTGAAATTTAGATCTTACTTTTGGTGAATTTTGATGAATTTTTGATTGATTGTTATAATTATGTCTATTTGTTATAACTTAATGTGCTGAAAATTTTAAAGAAATAAATTAATTTATTTCTAACTTATAAATTAATTTTTATAGGATATTGCTAGAAATTAAGGTGAGTTTCATAGCCCCACTTTATATCTATGATTTTTGGGGGGGAAAGCATACTGTTTTTTATTGATGCAAATTTTAAATTAGTCCTTTTTGAGAAATACTGTCTTTATGCCTTAAGTTGGTACCATTAATTCGGATGAGGAACCGTCTGATAATGTAGGTAGCACTACTTAGGAAAATATTTTCGACACCAACAGGATAAGTGTTGTGATGCTATGTTATCTGAATTTGTGATTTGTATGTGTGACAGTTATAAATCACCTGGCATATAAGTAGGTTTCGTTGTATTCTTATTTATGTTGCATCAATATATATTTGTGAGTTATTAAACCTATGTTCTCACCAACATTATGTTGACAGTTTTGAGTATGCTTTTTCAGGTAATCAAAATGAATAACAATGTTATACTTTCATTTGATGTGTATAATGGTTGGTATGAAGCTATTGGGAAGATGTGTGTGAAAGTAACCATGAATTTGAATGATCTCAGCATATCAGTGGACGCACTTATCCACTATTACTGAAGGATTGAAGCGGTTACTAGTATTTTGTAATAGGGTTACACTAGATTTTGTAAAAAGTCATTATGTTGGCTAATTTTGTATATGTAAATCTTGTATGTAACCCGAATATATCTATGAATGGATGACGTAATTTTATGTTTAATTACTTGTTATGATTATTTGTATCTGTAATCAATGTGTTCCGAACCGATAAGTCACATCAAGCATTTCACGCTTCCACCAGGATGTGACAGTGATCGATTTCATTGATTTTCTCTGGTTTTTACATTAAATTGTGGTTTTGTTAGGATCCCTCCTCTATATATATATATATATATATATATATATATATATATATATATATATATATATATATATATATATATATATATATGTATGTATGTATGTGTATATATATATAAATGTGTATATATATGTATATATATATATATAAATATATATATACATATATATGTATATCAATATATATGTGTATATATATATATATGTATATGTATATATATATATATATAGGGTTAGGATCATTACAGAACCACTTTTTATTTTCAGAACCACAGAATCATTGATTTACATAAGTGTAAATTAAGTTTGATGATACTTAATTTATTTTATATATGTGTATATCAGACATGAACAATAAACTATGTATAGAACTAAATATCATCAGTTTTAACTTATATATATGTAAATCAATGGTTCTTTTGGTTCCGAATATAAAAAGTGATTCTGTAATGATCCTGACCCTATATATATATATATATATATTGTAGTTCGATTTTGTTATCTTGTAACCTAGAAGTTGTACCCTATTTTAAAAATTATAAATTTGTTTGTTTTTGATAATTACAAAAGTATAATAGTTCAAATATATAACCACCTTTATGGGATATATCTGTAAAATCATCAGTGTAGCGATACCAAGTGTGTAGAAAATATCTCTTCACTTCTATTTTAGGGTGTAAGTCTTATGATAAATAAACATGTAAAGTAGGAGTTGAGCTAGAGCGTGTGTGTTGAACGTTAAAAAAAAGATATATACCAAAGAAGTCAGCTGACCGACGACCTCATACAAGAATTTCTACCAAGTTGTTTAAAGTAACATACATAACTATTTGCAAAACAAACTTCACAAAACTTCAGAATGTTACATATTTTCTTAGCTTATGCATATTAATTCTTGCAAACCCTAGTCTTTAGATAAATTCACAAGCAATTAAGCATTTAACAATAAAGACAAGGACATTACATGATAGAGAGAGAGGATATAATAAGCTAGCTGTAATTTCATTGCAATATTATATTACTTGTTGAAATGCTAATCACTACTACAATAACTTTTATCCATGATTTCTTCGCACTTAGAACATAAATAGCCGAAACATAATGCACATTGTTAGAAACCTTTAATCAAGATCAACCCTTAATCAAGTCAAAATAATAAGTCGAAATAGGAAAGTCAAACTAATCTGTAATTAGCATGAACTTTGGGATTAGTTATGTTAGTTTTGTTAGTTTGCAACCGTCTAGTGTAAGGGTATAAATACCAATCTTGTACAACATTTTTAGTGTTGAATGCAGAAGTATTTGTGTGATTCATGTCTCATGTTGACCTGTTCTTCCACCGAGTCACTGCTTATCTTTGTGCATACTCTATGGTTTGTTCATCCATGATTGATCCTCGATCGAGGGGCCTACGAAAATAAAATTATAAATGTAAGGATCAGCATAATACAAACAAACAAGATCGATCTCGTGACTGATTTGAGTGATACAATACAAGCGCAGGAAATGACAAAAAGTATAACATCTATTTATACTAAAATAGGAAGTTCTCGCATAGTTCTCACGCGACTTCCAAGTTCTCGCGCGAGATGTAAGTTTTCGCGTGACAACTTCAGGTTCTCGCGTGACTTGATCTTTATAATCTTGATTTTGATTTTCTGAGCCTCTAGTTTCAATCCCTACAATCTCCCCCTAGGCTTGGAGAATCAATGTCTTTTAGAAGTCCATGTCTGAAACCTTGTAACTACCCCCATAAGCATACATCTTGTTGTCTAGGGCCTTCATAATCAACCAACCGAACTGTGCTGCTTGAAATGAACAGATTCATCAACTGCAATTGGACAAGCCTGCAACCTCATTAAATCTTCTCTTCCAAACTTGAGCAAATCCTTAGGGTCGATGATACAGTAGTCTTTGTCAACATAATGTATCAGCATGTGTCCCGTCTCCTTCTCATAACTCCACCACATTAGCTTAGACAAGATGTTAACTAGCACATGAGTGTGTATAGGGATCTTTCTCGCGTATCTTGGATGCTTATAGACCCTTATCTTCATTGGCTTGTTTGTATTAGGATCTATATGCGTCTTATCTTCTATCACTTTGGATTTGGCAGTCTTGAAATCTTTGAAGTTAGTCTTACTCTGCCTCCAAATCATATTTCTTATCCATATTCCTTTGCTATAGTTGCTTGGGTTAATAAACTAAACACGACCCATAGCATATAAATCTGACGCTCTGAGTGTATGGAAATCGTGCTCGTCTTGATAATACTCTATAGATCCACCCCTTCTCTTTATCACATACATATTCTTTTCCTTGTCATAGGCCCTGCTGATAATAGGTTCTGAGTTTCCTTACCTTGTGAAAGGTTTGGAATGTCTCAGCATGTGAACATAAGCTAGCGGAGGAGGAGCAGCAACTGTAAGGTTTCTGATTTGATGTACAGCACTTTGACTCGTTACATTAGCTATCTTGTCAATCATTTCTCGAGTTCTCGACTCTCCAACAATCTCCGCTTCTTCAACTAAGATATCTAAGAATAAGTCCTTAAGACTATTCCTAAATATGTCTGTGTAATCTATGGTCTCCTCCAAATCTTCAAATGTACCCAAATCCTCATCCGACTCCTCAACAATAATCTTTTGCCAAAAAGTATAGAACTCTCTCTCATATGCAACTTCAGTAGCAAGATCCAAAGGTGTATAGTCAACTGAGTCATCGGGACTTGGTCCGAAGACATTAGCAGTACCTGATGAACCAGATGGACCAATAGCTGAACCCATATCTCCGCCCTGATCATCATCATCATCCCTCTTATCATCTTAATCATCACCCTTATTATCATCACCATCATCTCCATCATCATCATCATCATCAAGATCATCTTCCTCGTCACCACTGAAATCTATCATCCCTAAATCATCATCATCGTTAGTAGGCTCAGGGATTGGTACATCATGTTTAGGATCCACAAATGCCTCTCCAGTAAAAAAATATAAGTCGATCCTCAGTAGCCATAGTTTTAACAGTGGAAGATGGCTCTTGATCAACATTAGCAGTCTCTATTATCCTTTCTGTAACAACAGGATCAACATTATGCTCTGTAGTATCTGCAGGATCTTAAGCAACTTCGGGATCAGTAGTTTGCTATCCACTAGATTCTCCAACTTCCGTGGTTTGTTGTTGAGTAAATGAAAATGGAACATGGGAAGTGAGACCTCTGATGTTCTGCTCTAGAATCTAAACATAGATGAAAATGATCTGTTGCTGATGGTCAAGACTTTTATCCTCTCATCTTTTTCAAACATCTGTCTCTGTAGATCATCAATAATCTGAGTCTTCTATAACATCTCATTCTCTAACATATTTACTCTTTGTTCAAGAGTAACAGATGTAGGTGAACTAGTTGAAGCACTAGCACCATGTCTTTGCGCAAGAGGAGTACTTAGAAAATCTTCCATCCTAACTGACTCATCAAACCCTTGATCTCTGGGAGGAGTACTCAACACATCATCAGTAGTGGGCATGGCAGATGATGTTATAGTAGTTGATTCTGTAACAATCACTGGAGTCTTTATAGGTGTAGCCTCACTCACTGTGACTAGAGTCTCTATCATAAGCATTTCTTCATCAGTCGACACAATGGTCATTGGGGTCCAATGCTTTCTCAACACACCTCATCCTCTACCCCTCCCACGTGGACTTTTAGCCATTTTCCTAACCATTCTCTTCTTTCTTACCCGAGTAGTCGGTGAATCTTCAGGAACAAAATCAGCATCACGTTCCTCAGCAGTGCGTCTGAATCAATATTTCAGATTTGTTGAGCTTGGATCTTAGGGTTCATCAACTTCAGATCCGAAAATTCAAAATTAAAGACGAGTGGAAGTCTGTGAATCGAAGAACAAGGACGTGTGTGTAATGTATAATGTTATGATTTCATTGATGTTGAATAACAAATTACAATGAAGAAACATATACAGATATGAATAAACATCAAACCCACCCAAAGGAGAGAATTTCTCCTTGGGTGGTGATTTACACCATGAAATACACACACTTAAGAACTACAAGCCACTCACACACTTTGCAAGAACCACACATTACAAGTGGCACTAATTGTTCTATTTATAATGTTATTACATCATGACCTAATTTTGACTATTCTTGTGGTCTTGATGTTGACTTTGTCTTGTTGACTTTGTCTTGTGTTTGTTTTGTTCTGTTTATCAACTTGGTCTCTGAACTTGTACAATGAGATCTTTAGTTGGCTTTGATTGTGGTTTGGAAAGCTTCAGTTTATCAATTGTTGAACCCAACAATACTCCCCCTAAACTGATGCTTGCCAAACTTTGACTTGAAGATCTTCTCTGTCACATGTCTTCTTGATCAACTGATGTTCTGACACGGTTCACTGTAGTTCTCCCCCTTAGATTAAGCTTCTCCTAATGTATTTCTGATAAATTGGATAGAATCACTTTTGGATTACTGTTTGTTCATATCACACTCAAAGGATTAAAATGTATTAGGCATATGCTGAGGCTTTGAACTTTAATAAACAGCATCAGGAACATAAGTCAGTCTTGAAGACACTTTAACTCTTTGAATCTCTGAATTAACTTGATAATGGATGGTTCCAAGTACTTCAAAAAGAGTTTCTGATAGATGTACAAATCCTTGATTGGATCAGTGATTATGTGACCAAGGTTGATTTCTTCATTTCTGTTGAATGTGAAAATGGATGTGCATGTTGGTTGCAATCATCCGTATTCATCATGTTTCTTGTTTTCTTGTTTGTTGTAGTCATCTGTTCATCATTTGTCTTGTATTTCTTGTTTGTTATTGTCAACTTTTCATCATCTGTTCATTTGTTGTTGTTGATGTTGATGTTGTTAATGATGTTGTTGTTGATGTTGATGTTGTTGATGTTGGTGATGTTGTTGTTGATATTGATGTTGATGTTGTGTATTCTGTTGATGCTGTTGATGTTGTTGGATGTGCATTTGTTTGAAGTAAGCTAACATTTGCGTTAGTTACTCAAAACATGAGCATTTATGATGCAGTGCACGGAAGGAAATCAAAGCTCAAAAACACAAAAGTGGCCTAAAAACCCATTTAGAGGCCTTATTTTGGAAAAATAATGGGATAACCCACCTACTGCCACGGTCGTTTTGACTGATAGCACGTCGGAAACGGAGGCTCGTAGCCCAGGTTATGCCCATTTTCCGCATTAGTTCTGTTGAACATCCGCATTTGGTGTGATAAGCATCTGAATTAGTTATCAACATCCGCATTTTTTTGATAACACATCAGCATTTGATAACATCAGCATGTCAACCCAACACCCGCATTAGTGCCAAAACATCCGCATTAGTTCTCTGGAACAGCCGCATTGGAGGACAACAACATTAGTTCTGTAACTCGGCCGCTTTGGACAACAAGTCAATCGCATTTGTTTCATTACACATCCGCATTGGTTTCTAACATAGCCGCATTTCTTGTGTACATTTCGATCTCATCCGCATTGATTTCTAATACAGCAGCATTTCTTGTGTACCTTTGGATCTCATCCGCATTGATGACAAAAACATCCGCATTTGTTTTATGTCCAGCGCATAATCTGAGCGCATTTACTGTAACAAATGCGGAAGAAGTAATTTTATCCATCCGCATTTACTGTAGCAAATGCGGGTGAACAAAGTTAACTTATCAGCATTTACTGTAGCAAATGCGGGTGAACTGTCCGCATTTACTGTTTCAAATGCGGAAGAACACTTTGTTGTCTGCATTAGTTTTACTGTTCCAAACGCAGAAGAACACTTCATCCTCCGCATTTAGCACAAATCATCCGCATTGGTTTCAGATACTTCATCCGCATTTATCCCAAGCATCCGCATTAGTGTTCCCTATTCATCGATATCGATTTCAGCTTCATCTGAATCAATTTTTGTTAGAGATCTTTGTAGATAGCCTCGAAGTCATGTAACTGAACACCTGAGATCTCGGATAAACATTAGAATCGGCATCAATTACCCCTTGTTCGAAGTCTGAAACAGTTCATTATCGACCCGAGATGTTCGGTTCTGAATTCTTCTGCTCAAATAGATGTTCTTGGTTGATTTTGCTTTGGATCTGTTACAATTGCTCCGAAATTGAAGTGATAATATGAGGAATGATTTATCAACTTCAATTCAAAGCAAACAAGAACAGATTTGCTGATTTTGTTTATGTTTTGTTGATAAACAGATGAGTTTTTGATGAACAGATGCTTTGTTCTTCATTTTTCTGATTTTCTTCTTTTTGTAAACACCTTTAAAGATGAAAATAGATCACATTCTTCTGCATCTCTGAGAAGATAGCTTTGGATATGCTGTATGGTAGATCATCAACTAGGGATATCAGCGGGGATCTGAATACTGTACTGAGACTATCCATTCCTACCTTCAGGTTGCTCAAGAAATGGATCACCACATGAAATAGATACTTCCAGAATGGAGGTAAATATTTCTTCTCTAACGAAGGATACCAGTGATATATCCCATTCTCTTCAAACAATCTCTTGCTACATCATCATCTATCTTGACTGGCGCAGTAGGCTGATCTTCTAATAATAAAACACTGTTAATCACTTCGGCAGTGATAACAATCCTCTTGCCCTTAACTATGGCAGATATACATGGTTCACCCTGTTCGTCTCTTTTATTAGCTACAGTTAGCCAAAACTGATCAACCACATCTGAGTAATAGTGGGATTAGCAGTAATAGAATGATGAATCCTGGATGTCTTTAATCCATCAATCAATAATCTAAACAAAGCCTTATCCTCTGGAACATCTCCAAGGTAAGCAGTTGCATTATCGTTCTTATCAACCATTGGTCTCGCCATCTAAAATATTACATAAACTTGGATAAGTATACAATGAAATTTTTAGAATTTTCAGACTTAGAAAAATTTAAACTTCTCACGTGAAAACTCAAGTTCTTGCATGAATCTGAGTTTTGACAAAAGTCAACTTTTTGCGCGACTAGTCAAAGTTTCCACGCGACAAGTTCAAGCGACAAGTTCTATTCAAATTCAAAAGTTATCGCGTCTGTTTATTTTCAGAAACTATTCGCATGCGAAAACTTGTTTGATTTTAGATTTTCAAATTGAGCCTTTTTAGAGTGTTTCAACAGTTAATATATGTTCATTAGGTGTCGATTAAATCATTATTAAAGTTTAAGATATTTAATTTTTTTCAATTTTAAGTGTATGAGTATTTTAATTTTCGGCCATGAATCAAACACACCTAAATCTAAGCTATTGTCATCAAAGTACCTTATTAATTACTTTAAAATCAAATGTCGACTACAATGAGCAATAATTTTAAGACCAGTAACGTTTGAACACTTAGAATTTTTTAGAGTAATTTTTCAGAAAGTATTCGTGCGAATGGTCAACTATTCGCTCAACCGTTTCTTTTATACCCATCTGACTTCTCACGTGAGAAGTCAGAGTTTTCGCACGCAATGACTTTTTGCTTCTATGTACTTTTCGCATGCGACTAGTTCAACTAGTCGCATCACATTTCGCACCATTTGAACTTCTGGCGATTTGAACTTCTCGTACGCGAGAAATTCAGTTTCCTTTGAACTTCTAAAATTTACAACTTTTTAAAATTTATTTATCTTGTTTAAACCATTTGATTTGTTTATGAGTAAAAGTATATTTAACTAAGTGTTTACAATTATACGAGAACCCTTAATTTTGTGAAATTTTGTAAATCAAAAACAAGTGTAACAAAAATAAACTTTAACATAAAACAAATTGATAGTTTCTTTATACTTAGAACTTAAATGTTTTTGGTAATTTTCAAGTATAGGATCATATTTCTTATGACATCGATCATTAACATCATTCAACTTTATTTAAATAAGACTAGTTATATTAATTGTCAATATGTTTTGTCCATTTCAAACATAGACTTCAGTATTTACTTGGACATATATTCTGTGATTTTTACCATGTTTAGGTTGAGTTGAATGAAATATGTGAATCTCACAATCAAAAAATCCTGTATAACTCTTATCCAGCTTTAAAACACTTTTGAGAATTCAAGTCACCCCAATTTAACTTAAACCTTTTACTTTTGATCATTATTTTCATAATTATTTTTTCTTATTATAATATCTATTTAGCGCATAACTAGCCTGAGAAACATTTCTGAACACTGAATATTAACAAGTTTTAGGACTTATTAACAGCCAGTCGGACTTATGTTTTGCCCTTGCAAGACGTTTAGGACTTACATGCCAAGTCGGACTTACATGCCCTATCTTTTGATTTTGCCTCCTGTGTTAGAACATATCATCAAAAAGAAAATATTTATCATATAATATGTATGTCTATGATATATCTTTTATTATTGTGCACATTGGCATCTTTTACACCTATATGGCCTTTTGGCATCTTTTTGCTCTTTTGATAGTATTCATTTTCTTTTTTTGTCTTTGATTTTCATATCTTTTTCTTCTTTTGATATTTATATATCCATATTTCATATCTCTTCTGAAAGACACTGAATCATACAGTAACTGGCTTGAGTATGACTAGACTATAACTTTTAGTCTGTTTTAGCTTGGAATCAGTGTTATCACAAAACCTTGATGAGTAACCCACTTCAATTATAATGAGTTTACTTTAGGTGTATCATAAATCATAGTGCTTTTCAGTCTTGAAACTCAAGCCTATCAACATATCAAACATAATCCAAGTCAGTTTCTTTTGTGTCTTAAGATGTAATGAATCAAAATCAAGAAATGTACTATGATTTCCTATATATCCTTGAAAATTTTAATTTTCTTAATATGTAAAATGAAATATTTTTGCAAATTTTCTTTTACTTCCCCTAAGAACAAAAAACTTTTTCGAGACATTTTTCAAATTTTCTCCCCCTAAAATTGTGATTATCTGCGAAGAAAATATCAATTTTAACTAAAATGAATGTAAATATTTTTGAAAGGGTTTATGGAAAATCATTAACCAAAGTTAATCATTCCTAAAGATTTGACTAAAAAGTCAAATCTTGAATGATCAAACGTCTTAGTAAACAAATCAGCAATGTTGTTATCTGATAAGACAGATTCCAATTGAATAAGCTTTCGATCAAAACAATCACGGATTAAGTGCATGCGAATGTCGATGTGTTTTGTCTTTGAGTGTTGGATCGGATTCTTCACTATGTTTAACACTATAGTGTTGTCACACAAAATTTTAGTGTCATAAATATTAAGGCCATAATCAAGAAGTTGTTGCTGAATCCAAATAATCTGAGAACAACAACTTGATATAGCCACATATTCAGCCTCTGCAGTGGATGTGGATATCGTCTGCTGCTTCTTGCATTGCCAAGAAATCAACCTATTTCCAAGGAATCGACAGCCAGTGATTATTGATTTCCTATACAAGTTACATCCTACATAATCACTATCAGTATAAGCATATAAATTGAAATCGGAATTTTTTTGATACCAAAGGCCGAGTGTTGGTTGACCCTTGAGGTATTTGAAAATTCGCTTGACAGCTTTCATGTGTGATGCCTTCGGATTACTTTGATAATGTGTACACTAACAGACAGGAAACATAATGTCTGGCCTGCTGGTAGTTACATACATAAGAGATCCAATCATTAATCGATACAAATGTTGATCAACGTCTTCACCCGTGAGATCCAGAGTTAAAGTTGGACGAGAAGCCATTAGAGTGGGAGAAATCTTGGAGTCCTAAAATTTATACTTGTCTAGGATACTATGAACATATTTTTCTTGATGTATCAGTATTCCCTTATCATATAGTTTAACTTGGATACCCAAGAAAAATGACATTTCTCCAAGAGAACTCATCTCAAAATTCTTTTTCATCACATCTTCAAATTCCTTGCAAAAATCATCATTGGTAGATCCAAAGATAATGTCATCGACATATACTTGAACAAGAATTAAATCATCACCAGTCTATCGTAAAAATAAAGTTTGATCAATAGCACCCCGTGTATAACCATTCACAAGCAAATGTTCAGTGAGGGTGGCATACCAAGCTCGAGGTGCTTGATGTAAGCCATAGAGTGCTTTGTCTAACTTATAAACATACTCTGGATGATCTGGACCTTCAAAACCAGGAGGTTGACAAACATAGGTTTCTTCTTTAATTTCGCCATACAAGAATGCAGTTTTGACATCCATTTGATACACCTTGAAGTTCTTGTATGAAGCATAAGCTAGAAAAATACGTATAGCTTCTAGTCTTGCAACAAGAGCATATACTTCTTCATAATTAATACCTTCAACTTAATAGAATCCTTGAACAACAAGTCTGGCCTTGTTGCGAACAACCACATCTTTTTCATCCGTTTTGTTTTTGAATATCCATTTTGAACCAATCGGCAACTTACCCTTTGGTAGTTCACACAGATGCCACATATTTAGCTTCTTGAATTACAACAAATCATCTTGCATAGCCTCAAACCAACTATTTTCTTTTAATGCCATCTTAATGTTCTTTAGCATAATTTGAGAAATAAAGCATGAGTACAAACATGTATTTATTGTGACCGATTGACTTTGAGTGTGGACACCTTGTGATAACGGACCAATGATTGATTCAGTTGGATGATTCTTATGAATCTCAACTGAGGAATGATATCTTCAGAAATAACATCGTCTAAATTAGACATATGACCAACCGGTTCTTCAGTATTGTTCCCTACCTCAGGTTGATACATAATATCTTCCTCTTGAAGAATTTCATTATCAACAGATAAATCTTCAAATGGAACTTGAATTATCTCAATCAGATCAATTTGAGTAGAAGAAGAACTTTGATCAGAAACCTGCGGAGCTTGTTTAACAATTAGATCAGAATGAAATAAATCAGATTCAGAAACAAATTGTGAAACCGTTATGACACTTGACAAAGAGGGTATGTCTGAAGATCTTCCTGTAGCTGAAGACAACATAGGACCAACATCATCAGTAAGAATATCTTAAATTGATGATATCAAAGGTGGATTAGCTGTAGAAACAACATATGATTGATTAAATGTTTCAAGCAATAAAGCATAATCATATACCCACGAAGGTGCTGAACCTGCATCTGTTTTGTTAGACTCGTGCCAATCAAGATCAAATGACTCAATTATTTGTTCAGTTCTTTTATTATAAACCCGATATGCAACTTTGTTGCCTAAATATCCAACAAAAAAACATTCATCAGCTTTTTTATCAAATTTTGATTTAGAATCAGATGTGTTTAACAAAGTACAACAACATCCAAAGGTTTTGAAATATTTGACTTTGGGTTTATGTTTGAAAAAGATTTCATAAGGAGTCATATTTTGTTGTTTGTTGATCAACACATGATTCTGAACATAACATGCAGTGTTAACAGCTTCAACCCGAAAGAATGATGGTAATTTGGCTGCTGATAACATTGTTCTGGCAGCTTCAATTAAAGTTTTGTTTCGTCTTTCAGCAACTCCATTTTGTTGTGGAGTTCTTGCAGAACTAAATTGTGTAGCTATCCCCTTTAAATCACAAAATTCATTCAGGGTATGATTGCAAAATTCTGTTCCATTATCACTTTGAATGCACTTGATGGTTTTGTAAGTCTTATTTTCAACTAGAGTACGTCATGAGTTTTATCAGCAAAGGAGGTGTTTCATCTTTGGTTGCTAAAAAGAAAACCCATGTAAATCTGGAAAAATCATTAGTAATAACCAAACAATATGCATGATGTCCTAAACTCAAAACGCTAGCAGGACCAAACAAATCCATGTGTAACAGTTGAAGTATTGAGTCAATTTTGGTATGAGCAACTGGTTTATGAGGAAGTTTATGTTGTTTCCCTTTTGAACATGAAAGACAATGTTCAGTGAGTTGAAATTCTTTCAATGGTAGGCCAACAATATGATTCCTCTAACTAACTGGTTCATATTTTTAATGTTTACATGACCAAGAAGACGATGCCATAACATTGAATCACTTTACGAGGCTTTAGACAATAAACAAGACGTAGTTACAAATGAATGTGAATCATTCATGTCAAGTAAATATGTGTCTTTGTCTCTCGATATTCTCAACAAAATCTATTCTTCAGGAATTATAAAGCCAGATTTTAGAATAAGACATTCTTTATCAGTGAAATGTGTTGAATATCTTTTGTCACAAATTTGAGAGACACTTAGCAAATTATGTTTAAGTTCCTCAACAAAATTGACATCCTCAAAGCTTAACACACCATTAGACATTGTACCTTTCTTAGTAATCTTACCACCTTAATCTCCTGCAAATATAACATATCCTCCATTGTATGGTTGTATGTTGTTTAACAGAGATATATTACAAGTAATGTGTCTTGAACAACCACTATTAAGATGCCAAAAACTATTTATAACTTGCCTTGGTTGTTCCTGCACATATAAATGAATTTATTCGTGTTTAGAAACCCAAGCCATGGTTGACCTAAACATTTTGTTTTCATCCAAATATGATACAAATTTTAATATCATATCTCTTTTATCATTGAAAACATCCTTTTCAACAATATTAGGCTCAGATTTTGTTACTTTTATTTTCCACTTTTGAATTGGCTTGATGAATTGCTTAATCATTTTCTTTAAAGTGGTCTGAATTAAAGTAGAATTACTATCATCAACATGTAAAGATTTCTTGTTTGACTTTTCTTTGTTTAAATCTGTTTTTATTTGATCATTGCATTTATCAACAAAAGAATTTGACTGATTTGAATTCCTTTTGTATTTGGCATTTAAAAAGAATTGTTTTCTATTATTTGAAATTAAATTGTAAAATCTTTGTTTGCTTGACAATTGATGTTGATGATGATAATTTCTAGCCTTATGATTTGGCTTGCCACATACATAACAAGACATTTTATGATATATATTTGATACTTGTGTATTTTGCACAAACTGTTTATGATAACTTCAACAGTTATCATAGAATTTGGCCTTAGTGTTTCTTTGGCCTTGCGATTATTTAACATTCTCTCTTTTCTCTCTTTCATTACGAGTTGTTCTAGATGATTCTGGAAGAATTGAGGTATGTTTTCTAGCTTTTTGTCTAGAACTGTAGCTTTGATACCTGATGTACAAACATCTTGTTTCACATAATTAGTAGTAACAAGAGACTTATTCTTAAAGAAATTGGCATTTGTTTCTTTAAGAATATGACCTTCCTTATCAATATTGCCTTTTGAAACAAATTTGTTCTTGAAATCAGTTTTCAAGTCAGATATTGATGTTGTGACTCCTTAAAATTTGTTTTTGCTTTTATTTCTTTTGTTTCTTAGACATTTTTGAATAATCATTTGTAGAAATGAAAACATCTGAAATTTTATTGATAACTAATGATGAATTACATAAAGATTTTTCTTTACAACTTTAATTTTCTTGAAAATCTATTTCATCATCACTTTCCTATTCTTCAACCAACCCTTCCTGCTTCACACTTTTTGCAAACGAATTATCATCATTAATTTTAATTTCAGTTTTTACGATAGGTTCAACAGTCAGTGAAACATTGACTAGAGATAGTAAGTCTGACTTTGGTTGAAAACCTAATCCATAGGTCTCCTCATCTGGAGTGATAATTGATGAAGGCAGACATGTATAATCATGATTAATAGATGATGCAATGTTAGAATAACTGACACCACCTTTTCAACATTAATTTTCTAAGTCATTTGAGACTTGATTATACCTTCAACCATATTCGATGACAACTCAAATTTTTCAACAGTTAACTTTGCAGATAAGAGTTCATTGTTAAGTTCTTTTATTTCTAAAGATAGTTTAATGTTACGTGTTGTCAAATCTTTTATATTACAATCTTTATCATGAAGATTCAATTTAATTGATAAATCGATTTGTTTAACCCATCTATCTTTTCTTTAAATATTCTCTCATCAGTTTTATATTTACGAGCTTAATATTGAAGTTTTTCAACTTCTAAAATCAAACGTTAGTTGTGAACTCTGTATCTTTGTGCCTTTTCTATGCATGTACTTGAACAAAGATTAGAATGTACCTCATTGGTATCTTCTTCCTTTTTCTTCTCTTCAAGTATGACATTTACCATGAAGGCTTTCAGTATCTTTTCTTCAGCCACTTTTGGTGCCAGGGTAATCTCAATAGCATTGTCAATTTTATTACAAGCAGATGCTGGAGTTTCCTCAACAGCACGTACTGTCTTTTCAATCTTGGCCTGAGTGAGCCCGACAACCTTTTCTTTCACTTCTTCCTTTCCTTCAACATTCATCTTCAAATTAGTTGGAGTAATCTCAACAGCTTTTTCATTAAGCACCTTATCAACTTGCACCTTTTCAACTTGCTTGTCTTCAACCTTCTTCTCTTCATAAAACAGTCCATTCATTAGTTTATCAGATATAAACTCAGCTAATACATTTTCACCAACATGTTCTTTGACAGTTTGAATTTCTGTAGATAAAGTTGTAGACAATTTTATATCTAGAATCTCCATCTGATCAGACCAATCATACTCTTCATTAGTCTGAGAAACTAAGACTTTGTTGTTTGATGAACTTGCTTTGTCTCCCTTTGATTCCACCTCCACAGTTACCATCTTCTTTCCATTATCTGCTTGATTAGACCTTCCTTCAATGCATTCTCTTGCAAAGTGACCAGGCTTGTCATAGTTATAACATCTCAAACTTGACTTGTCGAACCCAATCTTGCTTGAGTTGTTCAGACCAAACATCTTTCTACCAGTTCTTCTTGTAAAAATTTTAGCATGGTATACCACCATAGCCATTTGATACTTGATATCATTCTCTTCAACATCATCAAGATTAACTTGTTACAAGTCATTAATTAAGATGTTGGAGGGACTGAGTCTTCCAGCAGTGAATGCTTCATAACTTTTCATGAAAGTGGTAAATAGAGCCAGATGCTCTTCAGCTATTTGAATGGTTTGCTTGGTAGGGTGGGAGTTTACAATAAAGCTTGTTGTGAAGGTTGAGTGGATTGACTTTGTGGGTAAATCTAGAGTTGTGGTTGAGATTGAGCTGGATTGTAAAGGTTCTGATGAGAAGCTTGGAATTGAGGTAAAGATGGATCTTTTACATTTGGATAAATAGGAGTGGCTGATTGTTGTTGTTGGCACAACTAGGAGTAGCTAACATAATAATTTAGATTACTAGCCATTTTAGCATAAAATGTTGATGGTTCAGCTCCCATTATGTTGATGTAGTTAGATGCTCTCTACTTGTCATCCATTTCATAAGATTTTATGGTTGAGATTAGATCACTGAGAGACAAGGTGAACAAATCCTTAGTTCTCTTGATGGTAGTGCAATTGTTGTTCCAGCTATAAGGTAGTGAGTTTAACAGCTTCTTGTTTACTGAGATGTTCTCCAGTGTAATTCTTACACTTTTCATCTTCGTTATCAGCTTTACAAAACTTGACATTTGAGCCTCCAAGGTCTCACCAAGTATGTGATTAAACATATTAAACTCTTGGTTCAACATGTCCTTTCTGCTTTCCCTCATATCCTTATTTCCCATAATTTGCTCCTCTATCGCATCCCGTAAATCTTTTGCCTTCCTAAAATCCTTGAACTTTTGAGCAATTTTAGTAGTAAGTGCCATAGTGATGTTCTTCATGTCTTCCTCATCCTAGAGGTGTTTAGGTTTTGGCACCAAATCTCCTTTCTCATTGGTATACACAGGGATATACGTGCCTTGTTTGATTGACCACATCATCCGGGTGTAAATAACATGATTTTCAAAGCGATAAACCCAGTCGGGATAATCTTCTTCGCTGAGAAGTCTAGGAGCTTTTATGCTTGTGCCAATCTCATTGTCGAGATTAAGAGTAGAAGTGATGTGCTTTAGATTTGCCATTGAGAGACTTTGGATTCAAACATTTCAAAAATTCTTCAAACTTGAAGTTCTCGCATGAAAGAAAGGGTTCTCGCGTGAATAGTCTTGAACAGAACTACTTCGCACAAACTTTTCGCGCGAATAATTTTGTAACTGACTTTTGCGAAATGATCAACTTTTCACACGAAAGGAATCTTCTGAAAAAGATTTTCCAACAAACTTTTGCAAAAATCTGACTTTTCACGCGAATGGGTACTTTTCGTGTGCGAATCTAAAGTTTTCACCTGATCAAAATCTCTCAGTTTTGATGATTTGAGCTTCAAACAATCTCCAATTTGTTCAAAATTAATTGATTAAGCTTCCAATTAGTGTTTTAGGTTCAGCTTTGATCCTAATTTCTCTAATTGATTGAATTAATCTCAATTAATCAGATGAACTTCACCAAATCTTCAATCAACTTCATAACAGCCTTCATCATCTTCAAAAATGAATCAAAAACAGTAGATCTTCAACAAAAACAAATCAGAGCTCAAGATCACTTCAAAAACACTCTTCAATCTTCAAAAACAATTGATCTAAAGCATACCAAGCTCTGATACCAATTGTAAGAATCAGCACAATACAAATAAGATCGATCTCGTGACGCGAATATGGAATGTTAACATCATGGAATAAGATTGAATAATAAATAAAGAACACGAATGTAAATAAACTTCAAACTCTATTTCTCTCTGATTCGAATGATACAAGTTACAAATGAAATCAAGAAATGACAAAAATCTCTCTAAATTACATCACAAAACATCTATTGATACTAATTAGGAAGTTCTCGCATAGTTGTCGCTCGACTTCAAAGTTCTTGTGCGAGATGTAGGTTTCGCGCGGCAACTTCAGGTTCTCGCGTGACTTGATCTTTATAATCTTGATTTTGATTTTCTGAGCCTCTAGGTTCAATCCTTACAATAAAGGTTAATCATAAATTTGTTCATGATTATCTGGTTAAAAACGTTTAAATTCTAATTTATAATAAACTAATCAATAACTTTCACTAGAATCCAATAACTATCTCGATGATCAAGGTGTATGTCACATCTGGAATGCATGTGTTGTATTTAATGGACATTTATGATGGTAAGTTGTTTTTTTATTATTCGAAAGATCACAATCAATAGATTATAAAATTATAAAAAAAATTTAAGGAGTTTTGTTGCTCCAAATTCCTCTCCTAGAAACGAATCAAAGAAGAAGCGGTGTAAAGATGATAAAACATCATTCAGTTCGTCACATTGACATGCACATTCATGATCAATTTATTTTTGAATTTGAAAAAGAAAATTAGCTCATTATTTGTTTAGATTAGTTCGAATGGTTAAGTTCTATTTAAAAGAATTGATATTCTCTATTTCATGTAGGTGATAGTGGTGCGGGCCCAAGTGTGGACGAGCAACTATCTTTTTTTTGGATGCCCATAGCGCTCGTACAAAGGGGCGCTCACTCAAATGGCCAAAACTTGGGCTAAAAGTCTCTATTTTGGGCATTCAACCATTCAAAACATCCGTTGGATCGAGGAGCACGTTTTCACAAATGTCGTAGGAGGTTTGAGTCATCGTTTCGGCATAAAAACGGCTTATTTTATGAGTATTTTAACTAATTGTCTTATTTTTAGTTTTTATTGGACTTTGTTTATGGCCCAGTTTTTTGCCCGTTTATGTTTTGAGGCTCATTCGACTTTTGGCTTCTTTTTTATACTCATGTAATCATTGGGAGATGATCAGTTTTGAAGTTTTTGAAAACTCATTTTTCTCCCTATCATAAGAGTGTGTTAGTGTGTGACTATGCTGGTTGTTGGTATTTTTCATGAATTAATGATAATTAGAAGAATTGTTCGTGGTGTTCTTTGTGAATCTATAGGTTCAACGGTAGTATGTGTTAGTTTGAGCATTAATCAAGAAATTCTTTTGCTTCATACCTATACATTTTTTGTTCTTTGATATCCGATACCAACAGATTTGATATTAGAGCCAGGTTAGTGCATCTTTATCAAATATTAATCACAAAGCAAATGATATCGTCTCTATAACCCTCTCACAAAGAAGTTTCTTGCTCATAGGATGTGACCTTTCTTGAATAAGAAAAATGGCATTTAAAAAAATGGTTATGACTCAACAATATAATTGATCAAAACATTTCTATCAATTACACTAATCCATTTCCTATACTATCAAATGAACATGTTGAAACTCAGCCAAACGATGACCACAATACCAGTCCTACTCATACTACTCCCATGCAAGCACCAAGCCCACCCAACACACCACTACCAAGGTAGGAGCATATGGAATATTCCATGCCACATGGCATTGATTATCAGGAAATATATGCTCATGTTGCCTGCTTTTAAACCATTTGAGTGGTTCTAAGTGTAGCACCTAAACATGATTGGAAATTTCATCAATTGGATGTTAAGTTTACCTTTCTTAATGGTGAGTTAACTAAGGGACTCTATGTAGAACAGACACTTGCATTTGAAGTCCAAGGAAAAGAAGAGCTTATTTACATACTAAAAAAGGTCCTTTATGGTAGTCCAAGATTGATTATTATTTCATTAAAAATGGATACCTATGAAGTGATAATGAGCCCACATTATATGTAAAGAAGGGTGATAATAAAAAAATTAATGTTTGTATCTTTATATGTGGATGACATAATTTGCACTAATTCTTGTTCTAATCATATTGCAGATTTCAAGCATGGCATTAATCAAGCCTTCAAGATTAATGACATGGGATTATTAAAGTTTTGTATAATCTTGGAAGTAAATAGACCAATGATGGGGTGTTTTCGTGCTAAGAAAGGTATACAAAAAGTATACCGAAGAAATTTGGTCTATTTAATTGCAAGCCAAACATGATTCCTATGAACACATGTGACAAACTCTTTCTTGAAGAGCAAGTTGACAAGGCTAATGAAGTTACATAAAGAAGTTTGGTAGGCAGATTAATATATTTGATACACACGAGGCTTGATTTGGCCTATGCTGTGAGCATTGTTTCTCAGTTTATGCAAGCTCCATCTAAACTTAATTATTGAGTAACTCATTGCATTCTAAGGTATATATTAGGGACAACCTCATTTGGCCTATTGTATGTGAAAGGAACAAATATTAAATTGGTTGGATTTACTGATAGCAATTGGACAAGTTGTGCCGATGATAGGAAAAGCATTTCAACATGTGCGTGCTCTCTTAGAAGTGGAGCCGTGACCTAGACTTCCAAGAAAGAATCGATGATGGAATTGTTAAGTACTAAAGTGGATACATAGCTTCAACTACTACCACTTGTTAGGCAATTTGGTTAAGAAGAGTATTGAAAGATCTTATAATTTAACAAAAGGATGTCATAATTCTATATTAAGACAAGAGATCTACTATGAACTTGAGTAAAAAGCGGGTTATGCACAGCTGTTCTAAACATATAAAGCACAAACATCATTTCATAAGAGAGATGGTAAGTAAAAAACAAGTGAAGTTGGAGTATTGAAACATTAATGAGCAGATGGAAGATGTTTTAACTAAAGCCTTATCTCTAGAAAAGTTTGTGTACTTTCGGCATTGGCTTGGTGTTATGGAGTTTGAATCAAGGGAGGGTGATGAAGCATGATTCAAGTCCATGTCAGATTAACATGCACATGCATTTTCAGTTTATTTTTGAATTTTAATAAGAGAATTAGCTCATTGTTTGTTTAGATTAGTTCGAGTCTCGTGCATGTAGCCGTTTGGTTCTGTTTTATTTAAAAAATTTGATATTCTATATTTGATGTACACGATACTTTAAGTATTAATAAAAAAATTATTTTTTTTCATAACTGTACATCTTTTGTTCCATGATAACTAATACCAACAAGAGAGTGACTTATTTGGTTTAGATTCATCTCATGGGTGATGTAGGCTAATTTCTCCTCTTCGAATGCATATTAGCTGCAACCATAAGAAACTCATTAGAGGGCCTTGAGCTTGAGCTCCAAGGATGATCTGACGCTTAAATCAGTTTGAGTGTAAGATGTATTAAATATAAGCGAAATGTATAAGTGATATTGCAGTAGAAGAGATGGATCTTAAGAATTCAGGAAGATTAGAGTAAGAGAATCTTTCTTTTCTTAATGTGAATAGGGTATATATATTGTACTACAATCCTAAGACTTGCAGTCAAAATTCTAAGTCTAAACTTTCTTGGATAGAGAGTTCTATACTCTTGATGCAAAGGATTTCCAACACAACATTAATACATATTGTCTTTGTATTAGCTACGGTTTGGATTCCTACCTCGCCACATATTTTGTTATCCCTTTATTAGTTACGACTAAAAGGCTATTCCTTTATTTTAGTCATAACATGCCAGTGGTATTTTGAAAGTGAGTTGGGGTGAGAAATACTATCTTTGATCATTTGGTGATTACATGTGTGAGCTGCGACTGGAGAATTCTCATTATGAGTCGCAGCCGGACATCCTCTGGGTTGTTTATCTCATGTGTTAAGGAAGCATCATTAATATTGTTATTAGTATCATATTTAGATGATGTTCCATCATGGGTAACATTGTGGTAAACTTGGACCGGTTCGGTTAGCGATGTTTGAAGTTAGATTGTGACTGAAGGGGTTGCCCATGCAAGCTACGAATCGGTGTTTTCTTAGTAGGGGTGTTACCTTATCATGTCTCCCCGCTCTAGAGTTTTATTTTTCCATAATGCTAGATTAAAATTATTCATTATTTGGCTTCATTTATGATGGTGGAGATTTGATCGATATTGGTTATTCATCCGCTGTGGATTTCAACACATCCATTGTGGGTTTCCATACATCCGCTATCGATTTCAACAACTTGATATCAGAGCTCAATGAGGGCTCAATTGCAAAGATTGGCGATCTAGGTTGAAGATTACGAATCAAGGGTGGTATCAACTAAGTTAGAATTGTAAAAGTTTGATGGGAAGAATGACTTTAGTCTATGGAGGTTGAAGATGAGAGCCATGTTGGTTCATCAAGGAGTGGTCGATGCCTTAGCCGGAGAAGATAAGTTACCAGAAACGATGTTCGATAAAGAAAAAAAAGAGACAATGGAAAAGGCACAAAGTGCAATTATCCCGAGTCTTGGTGATTGGGTGTTGAGAGAAGTTTTGAAAGAAACTACGACAGCAGGGGGATTGTCAAAACTAGAAAGACTGTACATAACCAAATCATTAGCCAATAGGCTATATCTAAAGAAGATACTATGCACATTTCAAATGAACCCAGGCAAGTCCATGGCTGACCATATTGACCAATTCAATAAGCTAATCCTAGATTTATAGAATATTGAGATCATATTACAGGATGAAGACCAGGTGATCAACTTCTTGACCTCATTGCCGTCAATATATGAGCACTTTGTGGATACCCTAATGTATGGATGTGAGACACTATCCATGGAGGAGGTCATTGCCGCTATGAACTCAAGGGGGTTACAAAAACGGTCTGATGTTGTGGAAGACAATGAGAATGGATTATTTGTCAGAGGCAAATCAGAACAAAGGAGTTCAAAGATGAAGCATGTGTCAAGATCCAAGTCGAAGTGTAGGAGAAAGTGTTATATTTGTAATTCAGAGAAGCACCTGAAGAAAGATTGTCCAGAGAGAAGAAGAAAAAGGAATAAAGGAGAGGGGCACAAAGCACAAGGACCATCTTCTCCTGATGGATCATTAGATGGATATGAAAGTGCAGAAGTGCTTGTAGTAGCACCAAAATCCATATTAGGAGAATGGATAATGGATTCCAGTTGCTCATATCATATGAGCCCCAACAAATAGTTGTTCAAGAATTTAATATTGAACAACATAGGAACAGTTCAATTAGGGGATGATAGACCTTGTGATATTAAAGGTATAGGTGAAGTTAGCCTCAGATTTGAGGTGGAGCCATGTTCACCCTGCAAAATATAAGATATATTCCTGAACTGACCAGGAATCTCATTTCATTAGGCACCTTAGAGGATGTTGGGTATAATGTGTGTCTTAAGATTGGGAAGGCAAAGGTGATCAAAGGCTCTATGGTATTCCTGTTAGGCACCAGAAGGTCAAACAATATCTATGTGTTTGATGGGGAAATCATGCAAGAATCTATGGTTGCTGAGAGTAATAGCATTGACACAACTATGCTATGGCATAGCCAGATGGGTCATATTAGTAGTCAAGGGCTTGCAGAACTAAATAAGCAAGGAGCTCTTGAAGGTCTAAAGGAGACTGAAATTGGGTTCTATGAACATTGTGTAATGGGGAAGGCTCATAGGGTGAGATTTGGATCAGGGGTTCACAAAACTAAGGGTTCTCTTGACTATGTCCGTATAGATCTATGGGGTCCAACTAGAACCCAATCTCCAGGAGGGCCAGGTATTTTCTCTTAATAATTGATGACTTTTCTAGAAGAGTTTGGGTGTATGTGCCTAGAATAAGTATGAGACCTTTCAAAGGTTTAAACACTGGAAGGTTCTGGTGGAAACCCAAATTGGTAGGAAGGTAAAGAAAGTCAGGTCTAATAATGGGTTGAAGTTTTGCAACAAGGAGTTTGATTTATACTATAAAGAGAATGGTATTGCAAGACACCTTACAGTGTCTGGTAATCCTTAACAGAATGGATTGGATGAACACATGAACAAAACCCTACTGAATAAGGTAAGATGTATGCTATCAAGTTCAGGTCTACCATAGACTTTTTGGGCTGAGGCAATGTCCACTGCTGCATACTTGGTAAACTTGTCACCCTGCTCAGCCATTGGAATGAGATCACCAATGGAATTGTGGTCAGGGAAAGTGCCCAGGTATGATCATTTAAGGGTATTTGGCTTTATATCCTATGCTCATGTCAAGCAGGACAAGCTAGACCCTCGAGCCCAAAAGTGTGTGTTTGTAGGTTATCCTGAAAGAGTAAAGGCATATAGATTATGGAGACTAGGTGACATCAGTCCCAAAATCAATGTAAGCCGAGATGTAACGTTTCAAGAGACTATGATGTATAAGGATGGGTTCAAAGACAAGAATCATGATGAGCCTATTGAGACTCAAGATAGAGGTGGAGTACAAGTTGAGGTGGAGTATAAAGGTGAGCAGGATGGTTTGAGTGAGAGTTCACCAAATCATGCTTAGCCTAGTTCTAGTGGCAATGAGCCTAGCTATAGTCTTACCAGAGATAGACCTAGGAGAAACATTATTCCACCAGCTAGATTCCGGCACACTGATGATATATTTGCTTTTGTCTTCAATGTGGCTGAACTAGAAGATACAGTAGAACCACCTACTTTCTCTTAAGCTGTTAATTCAGTGAACAAAGAGAAGTGGATTAAATCCATGGAAGAAAAGATGCAGTCATTACACAATCATACTTGGGAATTAGTTGATAAGCCAGATGGTCATAAACCGGTGGAATGTAAGTGGCTATTCAAGTTGAAGGAAGGTATTCCAGGGGTAGAAGCACCTAGGTTCAAAGCTAGGTTGGTTGCTAAAGGTTTTACCTAAAGAGCTGGTATTGACTACACTGAAGTCTTTTCTCCAGTGGTAAAGCACACCTTTATTAGAGTAATATTGGCTCTAACAGCTCTATGGGATTTAAAGCTTGAGCAATTGGATGTGAAAATAGCATTCCTTCATGGTTCTTTGGAGGAAAAGATCTATATGAGGCAGCCCATGGGGTTTGAGTCTAAAGGGAATGAAGGTAAGGTTTGCTAACTCAAGAGGTCTTTGTATGGACTAAAGTCATCCCCAAGACAGTGGTACAAAAGGTTTGATGATCATATGATAGCCATTGGGTTCAGCAGGAGCAACTATGATCATTGTGTTTATTATAAGGAGTATGAGAGTAATAGGTACATTTATATACTATTATATGTAGATGATATGTTGGTGGCATGCTCTAATCCACAGCAGATTGCCATTACTAAAGAATTACTCTTTAGAGAATTTGAAATGAAGGAGTTAGGGAATGCTAAAAAGATATTAGGGATGGAAATTAGCAAAGAAAGAAGTACTAGACATTTGTATTTGTCTCAAAAATCTTATATGGAAAAGGTTCTTAGGAATTTCTACATGGAAAATGCCAAGTCAGTGGTGGCTCCCATAGGATAGCACTTTAAGGTCTCTAGTGCTAACTGTTCTGTGTCTACTGAGGATATCATGAAAATGGATGGTATACCTTATGCTCAAGCTGTGGGTAGTCTGATGTACTTAATGGTATGTACAAGGCCAGATCTTGGATACGCTTTTGGAGTAGTAAGTAGATATTTGTCAAATCCTGGCAGACAATATTAGGAAGTGGTAAAGTGAATCTTGAGATATTTGAATGGCACTAGAGAATATAGGTTGGCATTTGGCAGTAGTGAATATTATTGTCCTGCAGTTTTGGGATATGTTGATGCTGACTTTGCAAAGGATTTAGATAAAGGGAGATCTGTAACTGGTTATGTTTTCAAAGCTGTAGGAAGTCTAGTTAGATAGAGATCAACTTTGCAGAAAATGGTAGCTTTGTCATCTACTGAGTCAGAGTACATTGTTTTAACTGAAGCAGTTAAGGAAGCATTATGGTTAAAAGGATTCATTGATGAATTAGGAGTTGGTTTATTGAATTAACCTTTGCACTAAGGTGGAGATTGTAGAGTAGTACAGATAGTTAATTGGGTCACTTTGGGTAAACTTAGTTAAATCTCTATAATCTTTCTTTTATTTTGGGTTATACTTGTCGATCAATAAAGTCGAGGGGTTATTTTGTAATAATCATCTTACTGATGATAGTTAGTTGGAGCTGGTTGTTTCAAGGTGATAAATAATCATCATTCTATTGTATTCAAATTTAATTCATTCTTCATTCTTGTAATCGTTTTGTTCTTCAAGATAATCATAACTTCTGTGTGTGAATACTCTTGATTGATCTCCGGTGTTAATCTTCAATCATTGATTCTCATTTGGATAATTGGTTTTGTCATCGATATTGGTTATTCATCCACTATGGATTTCAACACATCTGCTGTGGGTTAACATACGTCCGCTGTCGATTTCAACAGGTCAAATTAAGCTCTTATGCTAAAGATATAGTTTAGGTCATAACTTTCTTTAACTGTAATTCTATTTGTTTAGCCCTTAACCTTCTGAACATGCAATTTCCTTTCAGGTACATCACCGTAAGATTTCATCTTATCAGTTTTGCTTCTCTACAGTAGAAATAAAATTAGGTTTTTCTTATAGTCTCCCTTGTAAACTACTTGACCAGGTTGTCTATATTTGGTAAAGTACTTACTAGCGTATACAAAAAAAACTTTGAACTTTGAGTACATGTAGAGATTATATATTTAGGCACCTACAAGGGAATGAAAGTTCTCTAGATAATGATTAATTTCTTTTTTTACTTGAATGATACAAGAGTCGGGTATTGAAAAGCAATAATTCAGTGTTTAATTAACCTAAATGTGCGATTTTACATCATGATAAGTGTAGAACAAGTTCACTTTATTTGTGTTTTGATTTGTAGGGATTGAGTCAAAGAAGGCTTATATTGGAGACAAATGAGCAAAACACGGAACTGCAAGGACTGAAGTTGTAAATGACGAAAGTTACATAAAAAGGCATAGTGAAGACCACCCGGCGTATGTCGTATGATACGCCGGGTATGGGCGTATCATACGCTGGTTAGCGTATGGGTGGCGTATTTATGCACGTATTTGAAGAAAAAAATAGAAAGTTGGGCGTCGAATGTAAGGCCCCGTTCCCGGGACGCTTACAGCTGGACCGTCATCGCATAAAATATTTAAAACAAACATTTCTTTTGCAGCGGAATTTAAAAACTTTCATTAATAATTAAAAACATGTTATCTCATTACATAAATCATTTACATATAAAAATGAAATAACATGTTAAAATGTGGATGCCAGTCTTCGAAACACTCCCAGTAGCTTATACATCCATGCCTGCAACTCCTCAGCATCAACAAAATACCTGCCAACTATTATGCATACAAAAAGTCAACGACGCTGAGTGAGTTCTAGTTTTATAAATAAAATACTTTACTTTCTTTAAATCATAACCTTTACAATCGTACGCGATCACACATTATACGTACACATTGATAATATTTATTATTATCTTCATCATCGTTCATCAGTCAATACAATACTTATTATCATACGAATCCTACCTCATGCAATACCCCCGACTCGTGCTCACCAGCTGATACTGTGTCGGGGCCTGTAAACAAACCCCCGACTCCTGTCCGAAGACTGACACAGTACCGGAGTACGCGACAAGGATCCCTTCTCGTATGCAACACCCCCGACTCGTGCTCGAAAGCTGATACTATGTCGGGGCCTGTAAACAAACCCACGACTCGTGCCCGAAGACTGACACAGTACCGGCGCGAGCAACAAGATCTCATCTCAATCACATGCCTTCCTGTCTCATGCAATAACCCCGACTCGTGCTCAAAAGCTGATACTGTGCCGGGGCCTGTAAACAAACCCCCGACTCGTGCCCGAAGACTGACACAGTACCAGAGTACGCGACAAGGACATCACTCGGGTCAATCCATTGGATTAAACCCCTTACGAGTCTGTTGTGACACACAGTCACTCACCTCAGCCTAGCATACAAGTCTTTTGTGACAACACAGTCACTCACCCCAACCATGGCCTACGAGTCTTTTGTGACACACAGTCACTCACCTCAGTCTTGCTTGCAAGACTATTATTACGTTCCACTTTTCATTATCTTCCGCTTTACGTTACGTAATACTTTCCATTTACTTTCATAATCATACCACGTAAAGCCACGGAAATAATATACATAATAAGGAACATAACATAAACATAACCATACCATACATAGCATCATCATCACATCACATAAGCCAACACATCCCAACGGGACCTATCTCAAACATCACCTCTTAAAGCCCTTAAGAAAGCCCTAAGTCCAAAACTAGGCACAACATAACATTCTAGGCGCTTCAGCAGAAAATTCTAAGTATAAAAGCTCCTAGGCGCATGGGAACTATTTGGGCGCATGAGCCCTGTTCAGGCATTCCAACACTTAGCCATAGAAACAATTCTGGGCGCATCAGCACTATTCGGGCGCACCACCCATACTTGGCCATTCCACACTTTCTAGGCACATGAACCACTATTTGGGCGCACCACCTTGGGCGCATTAGGTCATTTGGGCGCATGACCAACACTTAGTCATTTAAGCACCATTCTGGGCGCATGAGGGTACTATTTGGGCGCATGTACCCTATTGGGGCGCATGTCCCTGGGCGCATGAGGACACTTGGTCATATCAGTTAGGCGCATAAGAGCATTCTGAAATATGTCAAACACTGCCAAATTCACCTGAACACCATTCTAACACCATCCAAACACAGTTCTAACATACTAAGGGCATCTAAAACCTGCTAAGCATAATGCTACCCATTACAAGACTAGAACATACAACCACAACACGTACGGTCGAACAACAACAAGCATAACATACGATTATCTTTAAAAAACGTTTACCCGGTATGCATAACAGCCCCAAACACTTTAAAATCTGTAAAAGAGGGGTTCTAGAAACTCACCTTGAAGCAGCTCTTCAACCCAAACACTTTCACCTATGATTTCAGCTTCAAAATCCCGAGAACAACCTTCTAAAACACCGATAGCTTCGGTTACAAGCTGCAAACTAAGCTAAAACCGAACATAAACCCGAGAACTAACCTTTTTGCAGCTTCTTCTTCCTTCTTCTTCTCCAAAAACCCGATTTCTTTCTTCTTTTTCTTCTTCAGCGGAGGCCAAAAAGCAGATCTGCTGCTTTATGGGGTGGCCATGCCCTCATTTATATTAAAATAACGAGTTTTGGTACTTTGTACACTTTGTCCCCTTCAACTTGTACCCATTATCCTTTCTTTCTGGATACTTTTCTTTTCGCTTCTTTCTAACAAAATTCGGGGTGTTACATCGAATAACAGAGGTAGGCGTATGATACGCCCAGGTTGGGCGTATCATACGCCGGTCACCAACAACCATCCGGATTTTAAGGAACTTCAAGTTTATTTAAACACATCTAATCCCAATTCAAAGAATAACTTATCCCAACCAAAAATAGGTGATTTTAAGTAGTCTTTTGGTACTGTCAAGCTTCCCAACTCACACCAAATCATCATTGATCATCATCAAATCAAGATTGAGGACGTAATAAAGACAATGAGTGGCTAAAACATTCACAGGTTTTGGTTTCCTAGCAATGGGGTGGATAGTTCTTGCCAAGTGAGACAGTTAGTCATGTTTAGGGTTTTATGTTGAACACCTTGTGATTAAATGTAATTAAAGATTTTGATTGAGTTAAACAATTTGTTTATAAAGAAAGTTATTTGCCTTATCATCCGTTTTCGGTTTCCTAGCATCGTTAGCTCATTGAAAAAAGTAGATAACTTGATATAGGTGAATTGGTAACTTTGTGAATGAACGAATCTTAAAGAATTATTCCTTGGTTATCACTTCAATCAAAATGAAGATCTTGAGTCGTGTTATGCAACCCTAAGTTACACTTAATAACCGTTGATCCTGTAGAACTTAAAACTTGGAAGTGATTGTTTTTCATTATTTAAGTAAATTCATTCTAAACTTTCTTGCTTTATGCGCCTTTGCTCATTAATTCATTCAAAGTTACAATTTTTAATTCTAAAGTTCGTGTCTTTAAGTTAATTGAGTTGTATTTGTTAACCAATTTCCACCAATTTCCTGTGGAGACGACCTTACTTACTCTTACACAATAAAGATAGCTAAGACTGACAAAATAACTTGTTTTTGCTCGAGTCTCGACAACCGGATCAAAATGGCGCCGTTGCCTGGGAATTAATGCGCTAAGTGTTTAATTTTTTTTATATGCTTTTCTTAAAAATATTTAAAAAAAAACCCAAAAAGATTTTATTTTTCTGTTTTTCTTTTTAATTTATTTTCTTGTTCAGTATTACGCGAGATATTTTGTGTTTTCTTGTTTGCAGGTAACCATTACGTTAATGCATACAAGATTTTTAGGTTGGACCTCATCATTGCAATTTGATCCAGAAATCGAGAACTGCAAGAGAGAATCGTGTGTTTCACAAAGCATCAACTTCAAGGACTTCTCAAATTCATGGTCAAACAAGATCAGAAGAAAGTACATCATCAGCAAGAGCTTATCGGATTTTAAGTAGACTTTCAAAACCACCTGAAAGTAACCAACCAAGAATGATGAATAATCCAGAAAACCAAGGAGGGCCACAACCCAACCAACCTTTGGGAAATATCCCGCTAACAGTGTTCCTCAACCTGATTATCCTCCACCTCAATCATAACCTATCCAACCTCAACCTCAAGGGTTGATCCCTGTAAATCAAGGTATGCAGAACCAACCTCCTCCCATAAATTTCCAACCAATGCCAAATTTCTAGGTTCGTAATTCAAGTTTTCAGCATAACAAGGAAGGTAGTCATTAAAATAATAAGGAACGGTTTTCAGTGTAAGGAAGTCATCACACTAATTATGTGGAGAAATGGATTGAAGATCAAGAGAATATGGAAGGTCCGGTTCAACATAGTTTTGTAAACTATGGCGATCAACCAGGTTATCGAAACCGTCAGCCAAACCAAGATCGAGATGGTTATGCCCAACCCCCCGATTTTCATAATCTGGGAGGTCAACCATTTAATGGCATACCAGCTAATTCGGGATCTCAACATTATGTACCTGCACATGGCGTGGACAGTCACTTCCGTCCCGCCATTGCCATCAACTCAACTCTTATAGTTCCACCAACACAACGAGGGAGAGCTTTTGAGGTTAGACCATAATGCTTAGGAATTCTCCCTCACTTCCATGGGATGGCAACTGAAGAACCATATCTTCACATATATGAATTTGAAGCATCATGTATGTAACACCCAAAAAACTTCAAAAAAGAAAAGAAAAGTTATGGAGCAAATATGCTATTTATTTAAAAGCAAGGGGGTAAAAGTGTACAAGGGCCAAAACGGCACATAATGGGGTTTAAAAAGAAGAATGGCCACCCATACCCTCTCTCCTATGCACTCAAACTTACGGCTACTGAGAGAAAGAAACTCCCGTCCGGTTTTAGAGAGAGAAAGTGGAAGATTCTTCAAGAAGGTAATATTTTAAGGTGTTTTCTTCTCAAATTTAGTAGGGTTTAAGCTTCTAGATAGCTGTTTATGTGTTTCTATATGTTTAGTTTCTTGTTTACATGTGTTGAGGTTTTAAAACTCCAGGTTTCTCTCGGGTTTGTAGTGATTTGCTCGAAAGCTGGTTAAGGTGAGTTCTAGATCCTCTCTTTTACATGTTTCCTACTTGCTTGTGGCTGATATATCTATTAAAACTATGTTTCTTGTCAAACTATGTTTTTCCATGGTAAAGATGACTTTTTACGAAAATATGTGTGTTATTAAAGATTTCAGTGTTGATAATTGATGTTCAGGATGTTCTAAGTGTGCCTCCAGTAGATCTAAGCTAAGTTTACATTTTAAGATGTGGTATGGGACTGGAATTCACATAAGCAGGACATAAGTGTTAATGCAATTGTCCGCTTTGGGCTTGGACGTCCGCTGTGGACACTTACGAAGAATTCATGCATGTCTGTTGTGGACACTTTAATATTCATGCATGTCTGCTGAGGACACTTTAATGTTCATGCATGTCTGTTGTGGACACTTAAGTGTTAAAGCCATCCGCTATGAACCTTAGTCATCCGCTGTGGACATTAACTGTCCGCTGTGAACACTTAAGTGTTTAATTCATTCGTTGTGGACTTTAGTCGTCTGCTGTGGACTTTGGCTATCCGCTTTGGACTTTGGTTGTCCGCTATGGACTTTGGCTGTCAGCTGTGGACACTTATTGTTTAAGCAATCCGCTATGTACCTTATTCATACGTTATGAACACTTAGGTTTATCCTGAAATTTTGGGAGATAGAGTTCAAGGAGATTAGTACTTAAGTTTAATGGATGATATGTTTGAATAATGTTTTTAATTTTATATTCTTGTTATGGGCTGTTGTTATGAATAACTAATACTTCATGTTATGTGATTATACAACAATGGATATCTTAAAAGTATTATTCATAATCAAGTGGTCATAAAGGAATAAAAGAAAGACAGTGGAATTTAATGAATGTTATCCCCAAGCCCTTGTGATGAATGACAAACCTTACAAGCAAAATGAATGGAGGTGCTTGACCATGTTGTCGTTAGCTCAATTGATGTGCGGCTTTTTCGGCCCATGAGAATAAACATCTGGGGTCTAATCCTCGTGATTGACAAACGAATGAATGAATGGGACCTGTATTCATGAGCAGGCTTTGTGCCTAGTAGTGTGGGTCAACTGTCAGTGGTTAGCTACCATGATAAACGTGTACTGGAAAGGGTTCGGCATTTGTTGCCAACCATATGATGTAGGCTCTTTCTTTGTACAATCTTAGTTAATGAAAGAGGAAGATAATGAAAGAAAGATAATGAACGTCTTAACAAATGTTACCAGTCAATCTGACTATTATTTATAATGATGGGTGATCACTAAAGGAAGTTTACAAAATTTATATTTTTATATATTATTAAAACTAGAACTCACCAGCAATGCTGACTTTTTATAAGCATATCAGTTGGCATGTAATGAGGTTGCTGGGGATGGTACGTGGATGGAGCTACTTGGCAAATAAAAAATATCTTTTTGCAGAAATAATGCTTTTGTCTTGCAATACAACCAAAAATATCTTTTTGTACTTAATGACAATAATGTATTTCTTGGCAAAAACTATTACAATGCAATGAAATGGATGTGTTCAATATTCTGCTGCATTGTTTTTCTTATTTGAATGTATTTTATATATATTATGCTATGAATGACCAACTGTGAGGTTTTCCAGGATCGGGGCCTTACAATGTAGTACCATAGGTGGCCAAGGTTTTTCACCGGAGGAAGTTAAATTGGTATATTTCCAATTTACACTCAAAGACAAGGGCAAGCAATGGTTTTTATCATTGCCCTCCGCGAGTATCCACACATGGGTTCAAATGCAACAACTATTTTTAGATGAATATTATACTTCTCAAAGAACAAGTTATGCAAGGCAAGCCATTCGAGGCTTTACACAACAATCCGGGTAACAATTTCATGAATCTTTTCATCGATTCAAGGAGATGTTAAGAACTTGTACACATCATGGGATAGCTATATGGGAATTAATATCAACATTCTATGATGTCCTTTCACCGTAAGATGCAAGAGATGTGAACTCTACAAGTGTGGGTACATTTACTTTGAATCATGAGGATGACGATTAGAACATATTGGAATTGATGAGTGTAATATAAGAAGCGGGCACAATCAAGTCGAAGGTCAAGAGGTTCAAATGTAAAGATGGTGATGTCACACCCCGACCGACGGCGGAATCATCGGGACAAACGAATGTGAATTAATTGTTCATAGCACATGGTAGTAAATTCATTGAAATATATTAAATGTCATCTTCATTGAATGATACTAATCAAATGATACATTATAATTAAACATTAATCCAAATAAATATAACAAAATCCTTATATTAAACTAGGTCCAAGTCCTAAATGAGCATGAAGAAATCCACTAATCTGCATTCCTGAAATCATGTGAAAAAGTAATAATTCAGCTAACGAATTAGCCGGTGAGTAAACATAGGTTCTAGCTGGTGAGTAAACATAGGTTCAAATACATATATAGATTGATTAGAATGATTGAAAACAATTCAATTCACATGGCAATGTCAAGACGTATGATGCAATAATGTAACATAAAAGACAAACTAACACAATCAAACCTAATGACTCAATTGACTAGGTCCGCAGACAAAGCCTTATAAAATGAATGATATCGGTTCCAATCAACACGTGACTAGACAAATGGAGTGGGTTTGTCAAAGCAATAGATCTATCATTGTTACCATCGTTGCATGAATTAATGATTGTGTTATCATCAAGTTTATCTAACTATGAATACATAATTACAAGTATAACATAGCATGTCTTGAATTGAATTTTGAAATAGCATAACAATGAATATCAATGATTAAATATTAAATCACATGATTTTCTCAAAATATAAAACACATAAAAAGGGCTATGAATACTCATATTGTATAATGATAATTGTAGGGTTCATAAGAAAGCTTGGATGTTCAAGAGTCAAGGGTGATATCCTAAAAGATAAAAATAAACAATAACTTGAGGTTGGAATTCATTACAAGAAGTTAGGATGTTTAGAAAATGCCAAAAGGCGAAAATTAGATTGAAAAAGGACTATTGCACAAATTTTAGATTCTGGACAGAATTTTTGGTGCATGTTTGAACAGGTTTTAAAAATATCAAACGATTTCATAAAATTATAAAAACTTATAGTTGACTAGATCAGAGTCTCCCGGACAACTTTCGTTCAGGAAAGTTTTTTATGAAAAGACCCTAAAATAGGTCAAAACTGCAGCACAAGACAGAAGGTGCTGAAATGCGCACTTATCTTGTGAAGACTATTGTTGAGTCGTCCAATTGAGTTTGAAGACGTATAAACTATCATTAAAAAGATAATTAAATAAAATTAATATTTGAGTCTTAGTTTACTCAAATTTAGCTTGTTATGACCAAGTTATAGTTAGTTGAAGTCAGATTACATTCTGTCAAAATTTTAGTAAGGCACTTATGTGCACTTTTAAAACTATTAAAGCATGAAACGAATTAGAACAAATCTTAATATGTCGATATATAGTATATTAGACTCCACTTGTCTTATAAAAAGTGTTACAAGACTTCGGCATAGCTATCATTTAGATAAAAAATCTTGTGGAATAACCGAATGCGGCAGCATAGCCGTCATCGTGCAAACGGGATTCTTTGTTTATGTTAGCGTGTTGTTAGCTTGAATTAGAAATGTTAGTGATTGATTGAAGATTAGTGAATGTTAGATGGTTAATGATCATGATTAAAATAAAAAGAGATTTAGTAAAAGAAAGAATAAAAGTAAGAAAATAAAGTTATGAGAACAATTGGATGTTAGGATGATTATTTAAATTAAAATAAAATAAAGGAAATTGAAACAATATAGAAAAACATAATATAAAAGCAATTAAGATTACCAAAATAATATAAGATTACTTTAGCAATATAAAATTCTTGAAATTTTTTGTAAAAAAATATTCTTGAAATTGATCAACACCAAAGGATTAAAGAAAGGTTCGTGGGTGAGATTTTTAGAAAATGAGTAAGTGAAAAATGAGTTCTAAAACTTGTTTTTATAGTTGAGGTTAGAAGGGGTAATGAATGGTGTTAATAGTAAGTTATAAGTATTTCAAAAGGGGGTTATGTTTGGAATTTGAAATAAATATAAATTTAAATAAAATAAATAAAAGAATAATTACAATTTAAACACTAAAATTATTAAAACCCAAGTTTTAATTTACTCAATTTATTTTTTTATAAAATCTTTATAGACTTTATAAATCTCACCAAAACTTTACAATTTAATTATTTATCTTAATTGAATATTTAAAATCTTATAAATATTAATAACTTTTTAAAATTTATAAAATTTATTTTATAAATTATAAAATTAAATTAAATTGATTAAGTGACACATTTATTGCTTTTAAATCACCAAAATGAATTAACTAGTTTAAATAAATATGTTTGATTTTAATAATTGACCCAACGGGTTCGGGTTTACATTTTCAAAAAGGCAGATGTTACAGGTGAATGATCATGTGGCCATGGATAGAATTACGGTTTAGAACGAGAAATTACAATCCTTAAAGTTGGGAAGAGTGAAGTGGCACGTATATCTAATGAATATAAAGTATGTGCTATGTGTAGTGACATAGGCCACACCTCAGTTACATGTTACTTGAATATGCGAAAAAATAAAGAAGTACATCAAGTACAAGGCCAAGGAGAAAGAAAGACATATGATATGAATTCTAACGCACCCGGTCTTAGAAATCACCTAAATCTTAGATATGGTAATAATACTAACCAATTGAATCCTCCTTTTTAGGTACAAAATCAAGGAAACAATCAATACCAAGGCCGACTACAAAACTACAATCAAGGCGGCTACCAAAGGAACAATTATAATCAAGGGAATTACCAACAAGGAGGTCAATATCAACAAAGAAATCAACAAGGGACTTTAACTCATAATGGTAATGACAATACTATTTTACTAACAATTCAAGATCTAGCTAAAGATATAAAGGAATTCAAGCAATTCAAAGAAGTGTAAGAGAAGAACAATGAAGCTATTGCTAAGCAACTCGGACAACTAGCTGAACAATTGTCTAGAAGATAAACCTAAAAGCTTTCAAGTGATACAACAAAGAATCCTCAACATCATGCCTCAACCTCAAAGAATTCTCATGTAGGCCAGGTAAGTATTTTAAGAAGTGGTAAGACTTATGACAACAAGGTTGTACCACCACTACCATTGAAAGAGGGAGTGATGCTCGACCTTGGTGAAAATAGGGAAAGTGATAGTGATTCGGAACCTAAAACACCTAAAATAATAAAGAAAGTAACTTTTCATGAACCAATTAAGGAAAAGGTAAAACCAAACACATCTACTTCTCAAGGCGTAAGGTTGGGGAATAATACCATCCCTTACCCCTCGGCATTAAAAGAACCAATCAAACCAATTTCTATAAATAGAAGGCCTCAACAAGATGAGATTTGAGAAATTTTTAAACAGGTAAAAATCAATCTCCTATTAATAGATGCAATTAAGCAAGTTCTGGCTTATGCCAAATACTTGTAGGACTTATGTACCCCGAAAAGGCAACATAAATTACCAAAGCAACTTGGTTTTACTGATAATGTTAATGCTGTTTTATCAGGTGTTCCACCAGAACTTCAAGATGAGGGAGCACCTTTAATTTTAGTCCAAGTTGGTGACTTTAAAATCAACAAGGCCCTCATTGATCTAAGTGTTAGTATTTTACCCGAAAGTTTATATGATCAATATGAGTTTGGACCATTGCAAAAAGCAAACACTACCGTGGTATTAGCTAGTTTATCCCTCAAACTTTCGCGTGGAATAGTAACTAATATGATAGTAAAGGTGGAAGATTTCCATTACCCGGTTGACTTTCTTGTGTTAGACTATGCAAGTCCTACAAATGACAAGCAACCCAATATTATTTTGGGAAGACCATTCTTCAAAACTACCCAATTCTTGATCAATTGTATGACTAGCACAGTCGACATGGAATTTGGTAATAGAAGGTTGAGACTAAATGTATTTCATCCGTTCCAAAAACTATATGCAATGATGAATGTTTCATGATGGACATGATTGATGAGTGCCATACTCATGAAAATGAGGATAGCACCATAGAGTTGTGTGTTTTATGTGACATGGAAGAAGCAAAGCTGAACATTAAATTAGAGACATAAGAACAGGAATGGGAAGTGAAGGCAATGAAAGAATGCAAACTAACATGGACACATCAATTCGAAAGCTTGCCAGAGCACATTGATACTCATTTAAAACTATCATTAATTTCACCACCACAGGTGGAATTAAAGGAATTGCCTAAACATCTGAAATATGCTTTAGTAGGTGATTCTAAGTTTAAAACATGAATGATATTACATGTTGGGTTGTGAATCTTACATGATGAAAGTTTAAAAATAAGTATGTCGTGGGACCTTAACCTATACAAAGTTGTGATAATATAGCATGTTGATTAATTAAGGTGAATTATTACAAGTAAGTTTTGTTTGAGCACAAACAAAAGGTTAAGTGTGGGGATGTGATCGCGTGGCAATAATTCAGTGTTTAACTAACCTAAATGTACGATTTTACATCATGATAAGCGTAGAACAAGTTCACTTTGTTTGTGTTTTGATTTATAGGGATTGGAGTTAAAGAAGGCTTATATTGGAGAAAAAGGAGCAAAATAAGGAACTACAAGGACTGAAGTTGTAAATGACTAAAGTTACAAAAAAGGCACGGTGAAGACCACCCGGCGTATGATACGCCAGGTATGGGCGTATCATACGCTGGTCAGCATATGGGCGGCGCATTTATGAAAGTATTTGAAGAAAAAACAGAAAGTTAGGCATCAAAGAACAAGGGTGGGCGTATGATATGCCCACAGTCGGCGTATCATACGTCAGTCACCAATAACCATCCGGATTTTGTGGAACTTCAAGTTTATTTGAACACATCTAATCCCAATTCGAAGAAGAACTTTTTCCAGCCAAAAATAGGTGATTTCAAAGAGTCTTTTGGTACTTTCATGCTTCCCAACTCACACCAAATCATCATTGATCATCATCAAATCAAGATTGAAGACGTAATGAAGACGATGAGTTATTCATCAAGTTTTCATGTTTTGAAACCGATCCACTAAATCTTTAATGGTAATTTTTGCAAATATTTCAATATAACAAATACAACATAATTCATATACTCATCACTTATCTGATTATGTAAATCCGTCTTTACATGCTTCATTGAATAAAAACATCTTTTAATACTCGTAGTTGCAACCGGTAGAACTAATGTTAACTTTAATAAACGATAAACGAACAAACATTCAATTAACGAAAAATGAGAATTGACTAGGGATTTAGCCATTTAGGTTTAAATTTTTGTATTCTATAGTCCACAAAGCTAAGACAAGAATAGTTATTTAAGCTTTTATGTAACTTTTAATTACTTCTTTAACTTACAAAAAAGCACATATAATTTTTTGTAAAATCGATACTCAATGGGGAAACAATTTTGTTTTCTAGAACCAATAGTGTCGATTGTAAAAAAAGGTTACTCTCATTTGGAATTCGTATAGTACACGTTCTTCTTGAATCGAAAAAAGAATTGTAACAGTTGACCTCATTACCCTCAAAATAATTCCGCCCTGTCCCCACAATAAAAAAAAATATTAAAAGAATGCAATGTTGTGATGTATTTATCTTAAAAAATTCAAAAATTCCAATGTATAAAAATTAAGGATTGTAAAAAAACATAATAAAGAGCAAAAAGCAACATAATAATTTAAACTATGTTTTTTAACATTTTATATTTTTTCGAACACATTGATAAAAATAAAGGCTCCAGCTTCTGCCTTCTATTTAAACATATCCTATATATTTTATATTGTTCGGCATGTTAAAGACTAACCTATCTATACTAATAAAAGAAGGTTTCTATGTCACTTGTCACAATTCTAGAGCTTCAAAATTTTATTTTCCTGCTTTTCTCTAATAATAAATATCATATTAAATACAAATGATATTATTTAATTCTTTTATATTAGAAATATTTTTTTAATAAATTAAAAAAGAGATCTTTCAACAAATGCAATTTGTAAAGAAATAATTTACTTATAAAATAAGAAGTTTTTTCAAAAAAATATCAAAATTTTAAAAAACACAATATATTTTAAAACCTGTGGCTTTTAAAAAAATAAAATCTTTATGAAACAAAAATAATTAAATTTTAAAGTTATAATAAATAAATTATTAAAAATGACACGCTTTTAAAAATGGTTTGTTTTGAAATAATTTATTTAAAACCTAACCTTTTTTGAAAAAAAAAACAAAAAAACATTAAACAAAAGTTTAAAAAATGATATCGTCATTTTATCACTCGTACGTAATGTCAAGAATATCTTATATCAAAATATCATTTTATAATTCATTAATTTTTATTAATAACTATTTAATTTTTTATTTATTCAACCCGTGTAATACACTAGGTACTAACCTAGTTGTATATAGAGTAAATTAAACAAAAGGATCTTTGTTTAATAACTAATATTACTTTTTAATCTTTATTTTTAATAATTACACTATAAAACATTTATGTTTATGATTTTTTTCATATTTGATCATTTAGTCTAACAGACGTTAGTTTGTATCATTAAGTTAAGTCACATGATTATCATATGATGACTAGACGTTTAAAAACATCCGGACATCACTATCCAAAAACGAATCGATTTATTAGGAAAATATGATCGGTAAAACGTTGAAACCCACAAGTAACACATCAAACAAATTATATATATTTTTTATCATCACTTTTTCTTAAACTGGTTTTATAAAAAAATGATTGTATCGTATAATTTATATATCAATATAAACATAATTCATAAAAATTAGAATGCATATCATATGAAGTTATTTAAATGCTTTTCATAATCATACAATTATAAGAATCATATGATACAATAAATTTTTAGAGAATGTGCATTCTAATTTTAACAAAAACATCTAAATAACATCACAATTGCTTGTATTCTAATTTCTATGTATTAAGTTTATTATCGATACTTAAATCATATGATACAAAAAAAAATTAATAACCTAACATTAAGAAAAGTGATGATAAAAACATATAAAATTTGTTTAAGATTTTACTCGTTGATCTCAATGTTTACTTGTCATATTTTCCTAAATAACTTCATGTAGCTTGCATTTTGATATATATGTATTAAGTTTATTATTGATATTTAAATCATATGAAAGAGTAAATTTTTTATAGTACCATTTTTGAAAAGGTGATGATAAAAATATAAAAAATTTGTTTGAGATTTTACTCATCGGTCTCAACGTTTTATTGATCATATTTTCCTCATATGTCGATTTGTTTTGTTTATTATGCCGCCTAGATTTTTTTTAACACATCTAACCTCGTGTGATAACGACGTGAACTAACTTAACGGTGCAAACTAACCACCATTAGGTTAAATGACCAAAGATGAAACAAACTATATACATAAAGGTTGTCCGGTGTAATTAGTAAATATAAATGTTAAAAAGTGAAATTATTTATAAAGTTAAAGGTCTTTTAGTGTAATTTACTCTTGTATATATGTGTGAACAATGTATGTGTGTTGAAGAGATACATGCGATGGCATTTAAAATGTCTTGTATTTGTAAACTAGTTCTCACATTTAAGTTTCAGCAGTAACTTTAACTCCTGTTGAAACCACTTAATTACCAAATATACTTACAAGTTAAAACCATTTTGCTAGCTATTTTCGTGAGTCATAGACCTGCACACCATTAATGATATAAATATTGTAGCATGCAGGCAGGCAACAAAATTAAAGACTGGCCCATATGATAATGACTCCACAAGTCTATGTATTTGTTGGTCTTTATATACAGTTATGGCTGTATGGGGATCAGATCTAGGCATCAGTCATTTTTTTAGCCAGCCTCCAAATTGTCTTACTCTTTAGACGTTGATACTTCTACACACATGGTCCACTCTACTAAATGCCAATAATATTATAACCTTTCTACTAATTTTCATCCAAGCCTAATTCTGACACGTGCTTTTAATGGAATTAGCTAGGGGAAATGTATAATTCATTGACTATCTTCAAGATTACAATGTATTTATATATGTTAATACAATGCCCACATTATTCCTATAATTAGGGACTAGATCAAGATCACATATAATATATACAAATATATTGGAGATATCATTCGTTAATACGCTAGTGGGATGAAAAGCAACCCTTAAACTGGACTTGAAGCTTTCAAACAATTGATGAGGTAGTCCTTTAGTAAATATGTCGGCATATTGATAAGTGGATGGGACATGTAAAACATGGACGTGGCCTAAGTGAAACTTTTCCCATTCAAAGTGTTTATCAACCTTAACATGCTTGGTAAGCTGATGCTAGACGGAATTTCCCGATATATGTAGACGAGACACAATCACAGTATACAATGGTGGATTGGCGCAAAGGGATATGCAACTCTAGAAAAAGATTGCATAACCAAAAGTTTTCTGTCACTGCATTTGCAACTACCCAGTATTCTGCCTTGGCACTTGAGCGAGAAATGGTTGTGAGTTGCCATTTAGAAGACAAGAAGATTAGGTTGTTGCCTAGGAAAACACAATGCCCTGTAGTAGACTGTTGGGAACAAGTGTGTATATATGCAAAGTTTTGTAAGAGAGAAGATTTGTGCATCAATTAAAAAAAACATGATTTATGATATGTGTTATAAATAATGAATAAGGAACTAATCTGCGAATCATTATAGATTGTGCGCTATACATTTCCTCTTTTTTGTGATTAATATTATTTTTTCGTTGGTATTCATTGAGGTACGAACTATAATGCAAATGTACAACATGGACTCTCTTAAGGTTTTAAAGGGTGTATTTATTAAAGTGCAATATGCAAAACAAAGATTAAAATGAAGCATGTATGTAAAACCATGAACACACACTTGACACCCAATTGTTTATATTTCTAAATAAACCGTAAACAACTTAAACACTAGCAAGACTACTACTTGTTACATGAAATAGCACTGGAAAATAACTACTAGTAGTTGCTAAAGAAAACTACCACTACGCTAATTATAAGCTACTTCTATCTATACGAATGAGATTTTGATTGTGAAAAAGAGTTAATCTTTCATTGAATTACACTACCATATATAATGGCATTATAACAATTTAGAGAGAGTATAGAGGAGATAAATAAGAATCTACACCTAACTAATATTGACTAACTAATTTGAATACATTTGAATAATTTAATTTTCCCTCTAAGAATTATTATCGTAGGTAGTGTTTATACGCCCCCGCAAGATGGAGGATTCGTCGGATACACCAATCTTGAAATGATTATGAAGAAATGGTGCCCGAGAAAGAGGCTTTGTTAGCATGTCAGCAAGTTGGTCTTGTGAGTGTACATGAAGAATGCGAAGTTGACTGGCTTTGACTTGTTCCCGTACAAAGTGATAATCGAGTGCGACGTGCTTCATGCGTGAATGATAGATCGGGTGGGTTTGCACACAAGTACGTAGCACCGGTGTTGTCACAAAACAATGTAGGTGTGGTAGAAATAGAAATTCCAAGTTCTTGCAGTAAGTTTTTAATCCAAAGTAATTCCGCCGAGGCATTTGCTATAGCTTTGTACTCCGCCTCGGTGGAAGAGTGAGAAACGGACTTTTGTCTCGTGGATTTCCAGGATATAACATTGGTGCCAATGTATAATAAATAAGTTGTAGTAGATCGACCGGCATCATTAACACCACCCCAATCCGAATCTGAAAAGACCGAGAGCGTAAGAGGAGAATGGCGATTGAGAAAGAGACCATGATGGATAGTACCTTTAAGATACTGGAGAACACGTTTAAGAGCTTGCCAATGGGATTGACGTGGAGCATGCATTAATTGAGAGAGTTTATTAATCGCAAAGGAAATGCCGGGACGAGTAAAGGCTAAATATTGAAGAGACCCAACAAGTCGACGATATGGAGTTGCATCGATTGTGGGTGACAAATCATGGAGGACCAAGGGTTCTGTGGCACTAAGTGGGGTTATGACATCCTTGGCACCCTCCATTTTGAATTGATTTAGGACATCTTGAATGTGCCGATGTTGTGATAGAAAGAGACCCGTAGGAGTGGATATAACCTTAACACCAAGAAAATGGTGAAGAGGGCCAAGATCTTTAATTGAAAATTTATTACTTAGAGCAGTGACAAATTTATCAAGGAAGGCGTGATTGTTTCCCGTGAGGACAATGTCATCGACATAGACCATGAAATAGCATGTAATGTGAGTGTGTTGGTAGATGAAGAGAGAAGCATCGGCTAAGGATTTTTTGAAACCGAATTGGAGAAGAAAGGTAGCGAGTTCAAGATACCAAGCTCGTGGAGCTTGCTTGAGACCATATAAGGATTTTTTTAGTTTGCAAATATGATTCGGAAATTAGGAGTTCTCATATCCTGGAGGTTGAATCATATAGACATCCTTATGAAGTGTCCCATGAAGAAACGTGTTATTGACATCAAGTTGACGAAGAGGCCAATTTTTGGATAGAGCGATGGAAAGAATAGTGCGAATGGTGACGGGCTTCGTAACCGGGCTAAAGGTGTCAAAGTAGTCCTTACCATATTGTTGAAGGAAGCCTTTGGCCACAAGTCGGGCCTTATATTTGGCGATGGAACCATCTGGATGGCGTTTGATGCGAAACACCCATTTGCAACCAATGGGTGTTTGAGATGTGGGTGGAATGTGTTCCCACGTATGATTTTGAATGAGAGCGTTGAACTCTAAATCCATGGCATGGCACCATTTTGGGTCTTTTAGGGCTTGTTTATGGGTGGATGGTTCAAGTGTTGGTGGAAAGGGATGAATCGTGGTGGTATTTACGAAATTGTTGTTGAAGTATTTGGGGTTGGGTTTGCGTTTTCGAGGGTGGGAAGAGGGTGGAGATATGTTGGAGACATTTGAGGTAGTGTGAGAGCATGTCACAGATTGGTTCGAACCATAGTTTGTTGGTGATGAAGTGTTTGGTGAATTTGATAAAAATTGCACAGCAACTGGGGATGATAAGGTGGTGGATTGACTATGGGCTTGAATGGGGGAGGATGAATGAGAGTGGGATGGATGTAAAGAAGTTGAAGGGGAAATGGAGTCCGATGGTTGGACCGCAGAAGAGTTAGTAGGGTTTATGGTTTGAGATTGTTGGATTGAAGGTAGGTGAATGGGGGCCATGTGCTGAACCAAATGATTGAGTGAATTAGGTGAAATGTAAATTGATGAAGGTGGAGCGATATGTGAGGAGGTGGTGGAATGTGATATAGGATGTGTAGTGTCATTGGTAGGATGAGACAAAGAGCAAGGGCCATTAGTAGGTGTGATGTTGTCAAAATGCAAAAAGGAGTCAGCATGTGGGAGGGGTATAACCGAGGAGGCTTCGGTTTTATTTGGGAAAATATGCTCCACAAATTGAACATGTCGAGAATGACAGAGCCGGTGAGAGACCAGATCATAGCATTTTTATGCCGACTTCGAGACGGAATAGCCGAGAAAAATGCATTTGATTGAACGTGGTTGAAGCTTGGAGGACATGTAAGGTCGCAACCATGGGAAACATAGGCAACCAAACGGTTTGAGCTTAAGATAAGATGGTGAATTGTTGTATGACTTGTCAAAAGGAGATTTAAGATCAAGTATGGGTGTAGGTAGACGATTAGTGAGATAAACCGTGATTTGGAATGCATGAGTCCAAAAGGTGAGCGGAAGTTAAGCATGATGAAGAAGAGATAAACCCGTTTTGACTATGTGTCTATGACGCCGTTCGGCTACACCGTTTTGTTCCGGGGTGTGCGGTGGAGTAGTGAAATGGGAAATTCCATGTTGTTGGAGGTATGGGATAAGTCCAATATATTCACCGCCATTATCGGTGAATAAGGAAACAAAGGATGTGTTAAAATATTTTTCAACCAAGATTTTAAATTGAGGAAATAAGGTAGATACATCCGCTTTCATTGGATAAAGTCACGTGTATTTGGAAAAATAATCAACGAAAATTACATAGTAAGTGTAACCATCATTTGATTTGGTGACCGGGCCCCAAACATCCGAATAAACAAGTTCAAGTGGTTTGGTAACAATGAAAGAATTTGTACCAAATGGCAATTTATGGCTTTTATTAATAAAACATTCATCACAATGAAATGAAAAAGACGACATTTTATTGAAATTAACGCCTAAATGCCGAAGTAGAAACTTGAGAAGTTGTATCGACGGATGCCCTAACTTGTGATGCCATGATAAGAGTGACTCGGTTGAAGTAGTGGTGGAGTGAATGCGTGGAAGATTGAGAAGAGACTGAGTAGCAGAATAGTAGATATCATCAATGTTCATTCCCCGCATGAGATGCGCCCCCATGCGAAGATCCTTAACAATAAAATGATAAGGAAAAAATTCAACAGAAACATTATTGGTTTTGCAAACTTTAGCAATTGAAATAAGATTGTTACGTAAATAAGGAACACAAAGAACGTTATTTAGATGTAATGGACGAGTGGAAGCGGATAGTGTGGTGTGGCCAGTGTGAGTGATAGGGAGAGTTTTACCATTGCCTAATACGATTTCATCGGGACCTCCATAATCGGATAGGGTATGTAATGTTGAGCGGTCCGAAGCCACATGATGAGAGGCACCACTATCAAACATCCAAGCTTGTGTTGGAGAAGTGGATTGAGCCGATGATGTGTTTATCATTGGAGAGCTTGGCGGGGTCATGGAAATTGTGATATTGTTGTCTTTGAGAAACCGAGCTAACTTCCTGCAATCTTTAGTGTCGTGACCTGGAATAGAACAATATTGACAATAAAGTGAGTTTCTACTACCACGTGGGAAATTAAAATTCCCAGTTTGATTTCCTGTTGCGCGAGCATTGCGTGGACTAGCAGTAGCAAAGTGACTTGGGCCACGAGCATCTGAGTTGGGCCTGTTTGCAGTGGGCCGAGAGGGCTTCATGGTTGTTTGGTTAACTGTTGCAATGGTAGGAGTAACAAGTGAAGCATCTTTTAGAGAACGTTCGTGATCCACTAATTTATCAAAGAGATCAGGAAATTTAATTGGAGCATCTCTCATTTTTAGAGCAGCAGTGACAACAGAGAAGTCTTCTCCAAGTTGGCCAAGGACATGAACTACAAGATCCTCATCGGAGATCGGACTTTGGGCTAGTGCAAGATCGTCGGCTATGGTCTTCATCTCATGTAAGAACTCAGCGACAGAGCGGGAACCTTTGGGGTTGTGAGCAAGACGAGACTTCAGCGAAATGATACGAGAGTGGGAATTGCTCGCGTAGCTAGCGGACAGTAGTTCGAAGGCCTGAAACGATGTGTCTGCGGAGGAGATAACGTGTTGGATTTGGTCGGAGCAACTGCCGAGTAATGCACAGAGAAGGATCTGGTCTTGACGAAACCAGAGAAGATAGTTCGGGTTTGGCTGAGTAGCGACGGTGGGCAGTGTTTTGGGGGGAGCCTTGACAGAACCTTGAACGTGCGCATCGAGTCCAAGACCGATTAGAGTGGCCATGGCCTGTTTGCACCACACGGGAAAATTATTTGGTGTGGGTTTGATGGGGAAGTGGGTATGGGATGTAACTTCTATGATGGTTTTGGACATGGGGATGGTGATCGGAAAAAAAAAATTACGGCAGAAATAAGATCGGAATATGATGGCTCGATGGAGCTCCTTAGGCTCTGATTACCATATACGAATGAGATTTTGATTGTGGAAAAGAGTTAATCTTTCGTTGAATTACACTACCATATATAATGGCATTACAACAATTTAGAGAGAGTATACAGGAGATAAATAAGGATCTACACCTAACTAATATTGACTAACTAATTTGAATACATTTGAATAATTTAATTTTCCCTCTAAGAATTATTGTCGTGGGTAGTGTTTATACTATCACATCAAATATTACACATTACTAAACAAATAGGTTTAAGAGAACATGGATAGATAATGGTGGTTTATAAGCCTAAGTTTTGGCTACAAGTTGTGAGGTCCACCTTTGATTGAGGTTTATATATCCCTGGTTTAACTGTAATGTTTAACCCAGACTTTGGTTAGCCATTACACGATCATCTATGGTGGTTCGTTAACAATTTAAAAGTGTAGCAAATTACTGTTTTTTAAATAACTTAATTCAGGAAGACCCATCCAATTGTTGTATGGCTACCTGGAAGTTGTACATCACCTCTAGCATTCCCGCATATTAGCTTTTATCAAAACCCCAATCTAACAATCAGAAATCAAGTCATTTCCTCGTCTCCAAAAACAATAATGCCAAGTAGCTTCTCAGCTTACGAACTTGAATCTCAGCTAAACATATCTTGAACGTCTTCCATAAATACTTTGATATACATCATAAATATTATTTGCAAGCATCTCTAATTTTCAAGCCCTACTACAAAGCCATGAAGAAGCAAATTTGTAAAACAAAATATTAAACATTATCAGAGGATATGTAAGGTTGTTTAACTCATTAATGGAGTTTCTTGTCCTCACTTGTACTACACTTCTTATAAATTAATATGATTTTGCAACTCATATCTTAAGCTACACATTAGCTATGCAATAATAATCATAGGTTTACAAATCTTGCCTTGGTATTGTAGATACACGACAACGCTATGTGCTTAGTATATAAAAACAAACACCTTTGAATAATAAGTCTCGAACTTGACCCAAGATAAAAAAAAAAAAAAAAGGAATATCAAGTGTGTAAGTTCTTTGGAATATGCTTGCCATGTGCAACAATAGATCTAAAAACAATTAATATGTTTTCATAATTATGGATCTCTTTAAAGTTCTCATCAAACATAAACATGCAACATTATAGACTTCTCTAACTCAACCTTAGGATACAACAATAACATGTGTTGCCCGTCTTCAGTGCACTATCTACTAGTAGATCTCAAATTATTAGATGTAACCATGCCTTCAAGATCTTTTGATTAATCGGTAACTCTTAGATGTTATTTTTATGTCCATTGAATAGAAACCAAAATATTATAAGTTGAAGTTCTAAATACTCTTTATATGCTTTTCATATCGACATACATTATAGGAAAGAAGCTTTAAGTTTTATAAACTACAATAAAGTCACAATAACATTGACCTACCGAGCACACCAAAGATCTTGTAATGATGGTGCTTGTTGGATGGCATAGCCCCCCCTTTTATCTAGAGTCTATCCACGTGTTTCCATTACTCGCGAACATAAGACGGCGTTTCATCACGGGCACACTTTTTTGCCAATCACATAACCGTGTTTGCCTGATAATGACATTCTTGGGTGTTTAACATGCATCTCAATAGCATGTAAGAATAATATAGAAGTGGGTACCATTAGCTTTGGCCATTAGCTATAGCTTAAAAAGCATATCAACTAAAGAAAAGTGCTTTAATTAGCTTTGGCGACTCGATAAAATTCAACATATATATCAACATTCGATAGCTACTAAACTTGCATCTTTAAACTAAGGGACTAAATTATATGTAACAAAGAGGTTTCACAAAAGATACTAATGCTCCTTTATGTTTATTTAAAAAGTTACTTGATTATATTTAGCTATTTAGGTTCAATACTCATGACATGAATTAGCAACATTGAATTTAGACACTTACATAGCACAATGCACTATGATCAATATGTATTTTCCAATCTTGAGCCTCATAATATACTATTAAGGTTGAGAGCTTCATAATACACCTTTTAGAGCCTTAGAATATACTTAATAAGGCTTGGAGCCATAAAATACACTCATTCAAGCTATGAGCTATATAATATACTCATTTAGGCTAGAAACCTTAAGATACACCCATTTAGGCAGAGAGCCTCATAATATACCCATTTAGGCTGGGAGCCTCAAAATACATTGATTCGTGCAAGACTGGGAGACTTAGAATACACCCATTCATGCTATAAGTCTCATAATACACTTAGGGTGTGAGCCTCGTATTACACCCATTAGGCTTTAAGCCTTAAAATACACCTATTAGGCCTCGATTGAACGTTTATTATTTATTCAGATCATAAATTACCATAAGGCGATAACAAATAGGCACAATGATACAATAAAGATCAAACCTAAAAAGGTTTGATCACAAATAATCATAAGGCTATAATAAGTATTCATTGTCAAATATTTCAATATCAAGCCTTTTGAATATCTAATCGCTTCGAGAAAAACAACTTAGCCATGTCAGTGTCTATGTAATCCATCTTTGACTAGAATAACCTCAAGTCATCTGGCTTTGGCTAGAATCACCTCAAATCATCTTGGTTAAGCTTAAATGACCCCAAATCATCCAGCTTTAACTGGATAGACCTCAACGCCTCATCTCCAAGTCATCAAGTCTTAGCAAGATAGAACGGTTTAATAAGTGTCAAAGCATAATATTATCAAGCCATGTTTTATTATAGTTAGGTCAAAAAGACTTCAAAGCCTTTACATAATATTATCCAACTATGTTTAGATACGTAGAGCAAAAGAACTCAAAGCTTAAAGGCTTTTATCATTAATGCGGATTTATACCTGGATAGTAGATGAAAAACCTCTTTAAATTAACATGGATTTGAAATCACCAATAAACAATCATCCCTAAGTATCCACCCTATAAGAAGTGGTTGAGTGGTAGTTACATCTCAAAAAGTTCAAAGTAATAACCTGGGGGAAGGTAATGAAACGTTTGATTGGTGATTGTTTAGGGTTTTATGTTGAACACCTTGTGATTAAATATAATTAAAGGCTTTGATTGAGTTAAACAATTTGTTTATAAAGATAGTTATTTGTTTTATCATCGGTTTTCGGTTTCCTTATATTGTTAGCTCATTGAAAAGAGTAGATAACTTGATATAGGTTAATTGGTAACTTTGTGAATGAATGAATCTTGAAAGATTGTTCCTTGGTTATCACTTCAATCAAAAGCGAAGATCTTAAGTCGTGTTATGCAACCCTAAGTTACACCTAATAACCATTGATCTTGTAGAACTTGAAATCCAGAATTGATTGTTTTTTATTATTAAGTAAATTCATTCTAAAGTTTCTTGCTTTATGCATCTTTACTCATTAATTCATTCAAAGTTCCATTTTTTTTAATTCTAAAGTTCGTGTCTTTAAGTTAATCGAGTCGTATTTGTTAAGCACTTTCCACTAATTTCCTGTGGAGACGACCTTACTTACTCTTATATAATAAAGGTAGCTAAGACCGACATAATAACTTGTTTTTGATCAAGTCTCGACAACCAGATCAGGTATGTAGAACTTACAAAGTAAATGTTTGTGTAAAGATATATTTCAAATTGAGTTTGGAACTAATTATAAAACCCCTTACGTTGCGGTGGGGATTCAAAATCATTAAAAAAACATTGAAATGTTGTTGCAAGCCCATGCGTCAAAAGTAAGAAAAACATAAACTCGAGGTCGTTGTATACATCGAAACTTGATAATAAAAAACGAAACCTTCACAAACTCGTGCATTGTGGTGAACCCATCGATAATATTTAGAATTTTATATAAATATGAAACCCCTTGAAAAGAGTAACATCAAAACATTGATAAAAGATAAAACGGTGCAACGACAAAAAAAAACAAAACAACTAAAATTATTAACGTTGATAAAAATAAACATACACCAATACGGATTTTTTGAAAAGCATTTCAAAAGTTCGAGGTTCAAAAGATAATGAAATTATGAAAAAATTAAGTAGCTTTAACATATTGTACGTTTGTGTATCGATATATTATTACATTATAAGGTACAATTTAGTTTTGAATGAAATTTATAACGAAAAATAGCTAAAAATAAGTATTTTGTAGCACGTTTTCAGAAATTTATAGAAGATCGTATTTAAGAATTTATAAGAAAAAAACAAATATACATAGCAAATTTTAAGTGTCTAAAAGACAATATAAATAAGTTGGAGTGTAAATTGTAGATATAGTTAAAACTTTAAGGGGTAAAAGTATAACATTTAGAGGGCTAAAACGTAATTTGGAAAAAATCATTCAATGCATGTGTGAAGAGATTGCAAAACACTCTTTAACCTATGCATCATTTACTTGTACTCTATGCATTATATGTCTCATGTTTGCCTTTTATATATAGTATATAATACGGATGTACTCATGACTTTTACAACAACTACACTAGCTTCGCCTCCATATACAACTTCATCAAAACCTATGAAACTGCAAATACAAACGCTTCCCTGTTGCATACAAAACGGTTCTTACGAAGACACAATCTGACAAATGCAACAGAAACTCTCAATAACAACACATATTTTCCAAATAGAAAACGACCTATTAAAAACGGACCAGTTTAATTAAATCCAGCAATCTAAACTTTTACTGGAAACCATTTAGTAGCTTTTATTAAAAAGGCACTATTAGATGTAAAATATGTTTTGACAGAGTTGTATTACAGGGCCTGCAAGGTATAATGTTCTACCATAAGCTTTGTTTTAGCGTCTTCTGTAGACATGCTTACATAGGTTTTTAAACGCTCATGTAATGTAAATTCATCTTTTTTAGATAAGTTATTAAAAAGGCACTATTAGATAAGTATTTTGTAATATAAACTTTTTCATCTATATGATTTATGGTTGTATCATGTGAGTTGTTCTCATTAATTGATGTTAACACTTTTACGAACATGTCTAAATTAAAATGTTATTTCTATAGAGATCATTTTTGGGGATCATAATTGAGATACCCGAAGAAGGTATTAGTTGGTTTTAAGTTTTATTTACTTTAATTTCATAAAATGTGAAGTAAGTGATTCTTATGAATCCTAGAAGCCTTGGATTCATTCAAGGTTGCCTGAACTTTCTTGTGAGTTTCCCTCTTAAGGGGTTTGCAAGAAGAACTTGTAGCATAGCTTGAACTGGAATGTATAGAGTTAGAGTCCATGCTAGAGTTGTCCATGACTATATTACAGGTGATGCGTTCTGGGGACAATTTCTTAGATTTTAGAACACATGTAGCTATTCAATTTAAAGTTCAAACTTCTGGGTTGATGGATATAAGTTTATCCCTGTCAAAAATTTGATTTTTAACTTGATTTTCTTCGATCAACTCAACACCTCTTTTGATCAACGTCTTCTTCAAATTAACTATTCTATTTGTAGAATTTGCTAAGTTTGAAGGAGGCGGAAAAATTTATTCGAGTTTACTATTTAATTAAGAGTTAAGTTTAAAATTGAAACTTCATTTCTTCTCTCGAGAAGAAAACTCTAAATGGTTCAGACTAGAATCTTTAAAATGTGTTAAATCAAAATCTTTGAGTTTTTCAAGTTTCTCTTTGAATTTGAGGAAATTAGATTTTACTAGAATATTGGGCAACTTTTGCCACCTCCTCTTATAGTTCCTTTTCCTTAGTAGACATAAAATTATTAGAGGAGGGATTTGCTGACTCCACCATTGTATGCATTAGATCCCTATCTTAAATGATAAGAACTTTTTCCACCGATATGGACGAGTCTAAGGGTGTCTCTAAAGGTACTCTAGTCATTGCTAAATTTGCATCTATCGTCTTCTATGATTGGATCTTAGAGTTTTCTCGAAATAATGTATCCTTTAAAAATTTTGTTTCATCACACTCTGATGTTTTAACAAATTTGGTTGTTGTTAAAGCATCTAATTTCTAGTCATAACTTAAACCATACCATTGATTTTTTTTTTTTTTGCTTTTGTTCAATAAAATCTATGAACTCTTTTGCTTGTTGAAAACCTTTGACATTTATCTATTTTGAATGCAATTGCTTATAAAATGACCCCTTCACATAACATTATTTGTGATGGTGGTTTGAGATCATGACTTCTTCATTTCTGGTACCTCAAGGTGTGTATCACATTATTTGTGGGAGGCATATGAACCCGTCCTAAGATATTTTCTTGATTTCTAGAAAATGGATGAGGGTATGCTAACCCTTATCATCTAACGTAATTGATATGTAGGCCGGACTAGTTACCTATATATCTTTCACTAGGGTTATATTATATATTTATGATCGTCTCTGGGCATATGGATATGATATGATTATGTTTATTGTATATTAATATCACATTAACATTTTTTTTGCGTTGATATTTGTTATTTTGTTACTTATGTTAAATGATATACTTCTGATGTTTTGTTATATATTTGTTATTATGTCATCTTATTTTTTTTTGTTTGACCTTTATTATTTTGTCTATTTGTTCAGTAACCAATTGCTCAGGCATGTGTTTTTCTTTCACGTTGCCACGTTTACAAGGACAACATGGTGGGTAACGAATAGCGCATAGGATCGATTAAGAGGACATTTCACTTGGCAAGAATATTTACTTTAAATTTTTCTAAATTTTATTAGTATGTTTGAAATTTTGAATGTTGAAACCGTATTGCTATTATGATGGATTGTTGCTTTTATTTTAATAATCTTTAGTATTGATACGTTAGTTTAAACAAGTTGGAGTGCTATAGCCCGAACCAAAACTTAAAACACTTTCCATTTCAAAAACTATCATGTGAAATAAATAAAAAAGTCAATATTTGTGCAAGAAAAACCCAATTTCGTTTTACAATTTGCAGGTTTCATGTGACATTAAGGTAACATTTAATCAATTAACATAGTGTACCCCACACTTCAAAATAAAATTGTTTTTAAACCTAACTGTCATCAAGATATACACAATTTCAATCTAACACGTCTTTGAAGTTAACCATTCGTCGTAATAGTAAAATATCATTTGTATCAAACATAAAATAAAAAAGTATATTACAGAAACGAAACACACTAATTAAAAATGAACACATTCAAGTGAATACAAAACCTATGAACACTCTAAGTCTTTAATTAAGTAAGCAAAACAAAAGAGCTCATTAAATTGTCCAAGCAAATAGGAAAATAGACGAGGTCAAACCATTCAAATGATTAGGAAAAATATGAACAGTCTAGATCCTTGCATAAGCAAAACAAAAGATGTCATCGATGCTAAGAAAATTTTAGAAAAATTGTCTTGTGGTGTGTGTATCAACATTCACCATACAATCAATATCTGATAGAATCAGTTTGTTAATAGAAAATGGAATAGATGTTTTAAAGATGGATTCAAACACATGTGTGATGATATCTTAGTTTCACGCTGTTAATTATGTTTCAAACAAAAAACGGGTCTGTTGACTTCAAATACAGCAAACACTGTCAGTTTGATCCAGTCCATGCTAAAATAAACTTAGGCTAGACTCTATCATTTCTCACACAATTAGATCATATTTCTGATTTTTTTTATTTTATACTTTTTGTTTTGCTTATTCATATACAAAACCCTTTCATTTATGCATCTTTCTCCCCCAAAGTGTTGTGTTAGAAGTCCAATTAAGAAAACAACAGTGTACAGAAGCTTAAAATATTCTTGGTAAAATTTTCAAACTAATAACTAAACAAAAATATATTGGTTTTTCAATATAAGAATTCATTTAGTGAAGAATTTGATACAAAGTGCACTCAAAATTAATCATGCCGAATAATTTGACCAAAATATTCAAATCTAGTGGATTCGCATGCTTTTGTAAGAATGTCGACGATTTGCTTATCAGTTTTAACCTTCATGATTTTGATCAAATTCTTTTCAACGCAATCACTTATAAAATAATATTTCATTTTAATATGTTTGGTAAAATTTTCAATCGGAAATTTTAGACACACCGTAGGAAATTTGGAGAAAACCCGACCTACACGTGACGGTTTGGGCTACCCTGACCGTTAGGTCAGGTGTAGAAACTAACCGTTACGGTTGGGACTAACCGTGACGGTTAGGCTTCAGAGTATGTTCTGCACCTCAGGATTGGGTTAATAGAGTGTGTCATGATATTTTTTTTAGAGTTAGGTTTTGGGGTTTTGGTGGTGGTGTATATATTGGATATAATATTTAATTTTTTTAATCATACTAGTTTGTGTTTATTTTAACACACGGTTGAACCTAATCGTGACATACTAGTTTGTGTTTTGTGTTTATTTTTATTTTATCATATTACGAGTATTTTTTCTGTTTGATCGTCATCGCTTAGCCTCGTTGAAAACCATAAAAACGAATATTGATATCGGATACTATTATAGCATAACACCGCTAACAAGGTTGTTGGTTCGTATAGGTTTATTGTGGCACGTGTGACATTGCCAATCTTTTTAGTTTGAGCTGTTGATCCAGACATTAGATGCTCACTGTGTATCCGAAAACAAGAAGCAATGGGTTTGTGTCGGTAATTTTTTTAGTTTATAATTTAACTTTTTAGTTTATAATTTTTTTAATCAAATGCCGAATATGTAAAAATCGGTTGTTATTATTAATTTGACAGTTTGTGTTTATTTTATTTTTATCAAATTACGAGTTTGTAAAAATTGGTAGTTATTATTAATGTGACGCTTGTGTTTTTTTTGTGACGTTACGATTTTGTAAAAATCGGTTGTTATAGAAATTATCATAACATTATATAGAATTACATAACAAGTTGGTTCATGCATATACAATTAACATTATCAAAATTACAAACATTGTATATAATTACCATTACAAACAAACAAGCAAACACAACCAAACAAACACAACCAAACAAACACAACCAAATATAGAAGCCATTATAAATACAACAAAAGCATTATAACTAAAACTGTATATATAAAAACAATGAGTTTGTACATACAAAAAGAAACAAAATACAAACAAAATATTTATCTGACCCGCCATGTCAGCATCTCTGCCCTGACCTGACCCGCCTGTGCCAGAGGTGCTAGCACTGTCATGGCCTAACCGTCTGGGTGGCAGTGACAACAACGACGTATCGGAGGCCGCATAGTCTGCGGCCATGTGCTGGATGGCCCACTCCATCATATCCTCCATATGCGTGAGCCGGTCCGCGATGTGCGTGACCCGGTCATCCATGCTCGTGACCCTAGCCTGCGTGTCCTGAAGCATATCTACTATGTGAGCAGGTAACCGCACGATCATCCTCCCCGCCATCAACCGGCTGGTGAACCTGCTAAACCTGGACCTCGGCCCCCGCCAACTCGGGAGGGTCCACCAACAGCTCAGGCACCCATGCCACAAGCTCATGGAATCTCTGCACCGGGTGCCGTCCCCAAACCTCCGGGTGATCCTCATCCTGGTGGCGGTGGCCTGGCCCGCCAGGCACACAGGAGTCACAGGCAGTGGAAGCTGGGACATTGCATGCTCGTATCCCAGGCCCCGAGCAATCTACGCCACGATGTTGCCGCTTACCAACGCCCCTCGCGCCTGCCTGTGATAGTAGCTGGCAAAGTTATCCGTAAGAGCATGCGCGAGGTGGCAGTGTCGGTGTCTGAGTTGACACCAGAGAAAGAAGAGGTCGGCGGCGTTGACCCTGTCGGTCCCCGGTCCACGTCCAGCGACCGACATGGCGTTCAGTCGGTGAATGTAACGATAGAGAAGGTCTCCTATGTTGGAGACCCTCGAATCGCCACCGTACAGTCCGTCACCAATCGCAGGCCACCAGACCTGATTCGCGTCATCTGCCCCTTGAATCAAAGCCGTGGTGTAGATCGGCTCTCGGGTCTCTTCCTCGGTGTAGATGCCGCTGACGACAACAAACTGTCTAAGGGGCATGAGATGTAGGACCCCAAACATCCTGAAAGAAACCTCCGTGTCCACACGACCCTTCGTGATGTCATCCTCGTCTAGCTCCGATAGTCCCTGCGCACGCGGCGGAAGGTGAATGTGTAGTAAAACTCCACTGTGAGCTCTCGTTGTGCGGGCAAATCCATGCTAAACATCTGCTCCCATGGGATACCCTCACCGATAATCTCCATAAACCTCCCATGCTCACCAACGAGATCTAAAAACGCATGTGAAAAAACGGTCCCTGGTGCTGGCAGTCGTCCTCTCATGGTCCTGAACCACTCAAATGTCGTAGTCCCATCGTCGAACTGAAGATGCGAGTAGTCGTCAATCCCGGGAATAAACTCAGGGTCGCCCGGTAGATGGTGCATCCATATATGAGCATAAATCCGTATTTATTATTATTTATAATGTTTATTAAATTGATGGTTGACGGTTAAAGTTAAAGGTTAGGTTTTACGGTTATGATTATTATTATTATTATTATTATTATTATTATTATTATTATTATTATTATTATTATTATTATTATTATTATTTTATTATTATTATTAATTGGGATTATTGTTATTATTATTATTATTACTATTAGTATTTTTATTATTATTATTAACATTATTATTATTATTATCATTATTCCTATTCCTATTAATAAGTTTGGTCGGTGGTTTTTTCCCCTTGGGTTTCTTTTTGGGTTTGAATTGGGTGTGGGTTTGGGACACGTGTCTCTTACGTGTGCATCGATTATGTTCGTTTATAAGGGTCGTTGGCCTTCTCTTTTTGGGTTCCTGCTTTCATTCTGCCGTTGTGGATTCCCTGTGGATTCTTGCTATTAAGGTTTGGCTTTTCCTTTTGTTAGCTCTTTTCAGGGCTTTGATTCTCATCGGTGTTCACTTTGATTTTTGTCTCTTCCGTATATGGTGTTGAGCTTTGATTTAGTTTTTGGGTTCTGCATGTTTAGGTGTTTTGTGGATTTTGGGGTTTTGGTATGTTTTAGTTTGTGTGTTTTGCTGATTTTGATTTTGCTTTTTGTTTTGGGATGAGGACCTTCGTTAATGTTGTTTCGGGGTTGGGTGTTTAAGTTGTTGTCGACGATCATTTGATTGGGTGTCTTTTCTGTTCTGAATCTCTAATATGGAATACGTATATGGTATTGAACTTTAATTTAGTTTTTGGTTCTGCATGTTCTAGTGTTATGTGGATTTTGGGGTTTTGGTATGTTTTAGTTTGTGTGTTTTGTTGATTTTAATTTTAATATTAATGTTGTTTCGAGGTTGGGTGTTTAAGTTGTTGTCGGCGATCCGATTTTGATTCTGGTTTTGAGGTGAGAACCTTCGTTGATGTTGTTCAGAGGTTAAGTGTTTAAGATGTTTTCTACGATCATTTAGTTGGGTTTTTTTTTGTTTTGGATCTATGATATGGAATATGTTGTCATTGAGAGGGTTGCATGTTCTAAGATTTAGGTTTTTGTTGATAATTTTTTTTGGCAGTCTTTGGATTGTTGTTGAGGTATGTTAAATGGTTATTTCTTTTGGGTTTAGGTTTGCAGACAATAGTTCTTATGACTGTATTTGGTAGAGACTATTGAAGTATTTTGTTGGCGTGTTATTTCAGATGATATATATTGACTGGTTATGGATGGAAGCTGAAATAGTTGGTGTTAAAAATGTTTGTTTTAATCTGTTTTTTTGAATTAAGAAACACTCTGAATGTAATGAGTCATAACTTTATAATCTGTTAGATCTTTAAGGTTATAATGTTGATTCTCAATTAATAATAACAATGATCAGAAGGGAAGACCTGCCCTCTTAAAAAATCATATTATTGATGCTTTTACATGAAAACTGCTTTATAGACTACAGGTCTCAATAATAGTATGATCAGTTATTTCAGATGATATATATTGGCTGGTTATGGGTTGGTGTTAAAGATGTGTGTTTTAATCCATCTTTTTAGAATTTTTAAACATTCTAAGTGTAATGAGTCATAGCTTTATAATCTGTTAACCTACAAGAACATGGAAACAATGTTTTCATACCAGATCAATAGGTTGGTTCAACTGATCGGGTCGAAATTAAAACGAGTGTTGGATCCATTTCAATAAAAGGTTTCTTAAACAATCTATTTTTAATCAATCTCATTTTTGAACCTGATAATTTTAGCCAGGATTAAATTGATACTTTTTAAACGGTTCATTTGACCTAACCATTAATTCTATCATTCATAATTCATTGGATCTTAAGAAATCATACTATTTTCTTTACATGAAAACTGATTCATAATCGTATAATCAGCTGCTTGATTGGGTGTTGTTCTGCTCTTCATTACCGATGTGAAGCTCTCTTAAGTTCATGCATCTGTTGGTTGCTGTTTTTTTGCATTTCCTATTTTTTTGATTTAATTAAAGTGGCCTGCTAACTATCGTTGTTTGTTGTTTATGTTTTTTTGCTAGGTTGTTGCAGATTTAGTTCTATCTTTGTGTTGCTCTTGAGGTATGTTAAATTGTTAGGTTTGTTTTCATTGATACTTTTAAAATTCTATTCAACCATTTTGTTGTTTGAGGTTTGTAGGATAATGTTAGGGAGGTGATTATCTCTTTAGTTTGTCTGTATCATCATGCTAGATGAATTATATTTTACACGTAGAAAATCACCAATTTTTATTCGGATAATAAGATCAAACAGAAGTTCCCATGGTTTGGTGAAAGTGAATTAATATTGATTTATGAAATACATAATTATAGTTTGTGTTATGTGATTTTAAGTGCCTGCAGCTAGTGGTTGCTATTTTTTGACATTTCGTATTTTGCTTATTTATTTAAAACAACATGCTGACTGTTGTAGTATATGGTTTGTGTTATTTTTGGCAGGTTGTTGCAGATTCAGTAGTATCTTTGTGTGGCTCTTGAGGTATGTTAGGTTGTTATGTTTGTTTTCAGTGCTAATTTTAAAATATATTTGGAAGATGCGCTGTGGTTAGTGTGTAATGAAATACATAATTATAGTTTGTGTTATGTGATTTTAAGTGCCTGCAGCTAGTGCTTGCTATTTTTTGGCATTTTGTATTTTGCTTATTTATTTAAAAGAGCATGTTAACTGTTGTAGTATATGGTTTGTGTTATTTTTGGCAGGTTGTTGTAGATTCAGTAGTATCTTTGTGTGGCTCTTGAGGTATGTTAGGTTGTTATGTTTGTTTTCAGTGCTAATTTTAAAATATATTTGGTAGATGCGCTGTGGTTAGTGTTTAGATGTGCTCTATTTATAGCAACTACCTTAGTACTATTACATGTATAGTTCCTTGAATATTTAGTTCGGACACTATGCTATGACGTTACTTCGTGTTGTTTTATTATTATTTGGGGTACATGGCTTTGACCTTGTAGTTGGTGCCGTATTTGTCTTGATCAATAGCAATGGTGACTGTGTGACATGTGATTAATTAGTTAAATAGCGTATGTCTCTTGCTCATAGTTTGAAGAGAAGGAATGAACTGCCTTCTTCCTCAAATACACCTTTAAATGTTGTTGATGGTGGTGCGGATGTACGTCAGGCTATTGTTACTGAGTGTTGTAGTGAATCCTCTAGGTTAGCTTTGTTGCCTGATAAAATCGTAGTTCCCACAACTTCAACTCTTAATTCAGATTTTGAGCCTTACGTGTATGTCGATTCTGGTGACTGCGAGTATGCGTGTGAGTTTTGTGGGGCTTCTTTCTGGTTTGCTGAGCGTGTTAGTCATGTTGCGCATAATCGTACTCCTAATCAGTGTTGCAGGGCTGGTCGTGTGCGTGTGCGTCTGCCTCAGGATCCACCGACGATTGATAAAGAACTTTATCAACGTCTTGATTTTCTTGATAGTATTCGCGCTTATAATTCGATGTTTTCGATGACGTCTTTTGGAGCGATTGTAGATAGCTCGATTAATAGTGGTACTGGTCCTTATGTGTTTAAGGTTGAGGGTCAGGTCTGCTATTGGATTGGCACGTTGTGTCCTCCACCGAATGAGAGGCCGCGTTTCCTTCAGATGTATGTATACGACACTGACCATGAACTTTCAAATAGGATGCATTTGTTTGGGGGCGATGACTGTTCGTGTGTCCGTGTTGAAACCGTGGAGCTTCTAATGTCTCTCCTGGAAAATGTTAATGCCTTAGTAAAGCTTTTTCGTTCAGCTAGAGAACTTTGCCTTCAAGAAGCTATTCCTGACTTTTCGATTAGACTTTTTGGTTCAGTAAATGAGTGCTCTTATGATTGTCCAGTTGCTGGTACAATAGGGGTGATTGTGCTCGAAAGTCCTCCACCTGCTAACAATTTTGACATTGTTATTCATTCAAAGAGTGGTCTACCTCAACGATTAAACAAATTACATCCTCTTTATATGTCATTGCATTATCCATTGTTGTTTATGGATGGAGAGAGTGGATGGTCGCCTCACCTTAGGCTTACTTATGATGAGGCAGGGGGTGGTAGGAAGCTATCCATGAACATGTATTACAGCTATCTGCTTCATGATCGGCATGATATCTACTCTTTACTACTGAGCGGAGGTCGTCTTTTCCAACAATTTTTAGTTGATGCTTACATATGCATAGAACAGAGTCGTTTAGACTACATAAGATCTCATCAGAATTTATTTAGAACTGAATTTCTTCAAGGTGTTCACGATGCGCTATTAAGAGGTGATACTGAGGGTCGTTCCATTGGAAAACGTGTTGTGTTACCAGCTTCATTTACTGGTGGCCCGCATTATATGTATAAACATGACCAGGATGCGCTGGCGATATGTCGAGTGCATGGGAACCCGCAGTACTTTATTACGTTCACTTGTAACGTCAAATGGCCAGAAATAACGAGGTATTTTGCTACGTGCTCTCCACTGAAACCTCAGGACAGGCCTGATATTGTTGCTAGGATTTTCCGAATCAAAGTCAAAGAAATGCTTGATTTCTTGAGATTAGAACGACCTTTTAGTAAGGTTGCTGCCGATTTGTACACTATTGAGTTTCAAAAAAGGGGCCTTCCTCATTGTCATATGCTTTTAAGGGTTACAGAGGCGTTTAAAATTCGTGACAGCAGCCAAGTTGATAAGTATATATCTGCTGAAATTCCAGATGCCATATCGTCACCTACGCTTCATAAAATTATCACCGATTCCATGATGCACGGGCCATGCAGTCTAGCCAGGCCTAACGCTCCATGCATGGTTAATGGGAACTGTTCGAAAAGGTTCCCAAAGGCCTATGGAGCTAACACGACGTTTGATAAAAATGACTATGTGCATTATAGAAGGCGACATGATTCTAAGACTGTAGATAAGGGGGGAATCTTGCTGGATAATTCTTATGTAGTTCCCTATAATAGAGATCTTTGCCTACGCTTCCAAGCTCACATCAATGTTGAATACTGTGGTTGGAATATGGTGATTAAGTATATATTCAAGTATATATCCAAAGGCGCCAATCGAATTAAATTTTCCATTACGAAATCTGATACGCAACGCGATAAATTTGCCTCCAACAGCCACATGCCCATAGATGAGGTGAGAAATTACGTAGACGGTCATTTTATATGTCCACATGAAGCAGCTTGGAGAATCTTAGATTTTCCGATTCATCACAGAAATCCAGCAGTTCAGGTTTTAGCTGTACATTTGGAGAATATGCAGAGCGTGAGTTTTAAAGATGATCACCACTTACAGGAGATTATAGACAATTCGGCAAGTAAAAGACCACATTGACGGAGTGGTTGGCAAATAATAAAGTAGACGCAATTGGTAGGCATCTCCAGTATGTCGATTACCTTTCAGAATACAAATGGGATAAAAACAGAAAGCAATGGCTTCGTAGGGTTAGGGATAACAACCTTGCTGTGGGAACGCTTATTTATGTTCATCCTACGTGTGGAGAGTTACTTTATTTATGTATGTTGTTAGGTTGCCAGGCAGGGTGTATGACTTTTGAGGACATCAGGACAGTGTCCGGTGCCATCCTTCCTAATTATCGATCTGCATGTGAAAGATTAGGATTGCTAGAAGATGACAACGAGTGGTCCCAGGCATTTGACGAGGCTGCTGCGTGGGCCAATGCTTCAGAGTTAAGGTCTCTTTTTACTCACATGTTATTATATTGTGATATTTCCAATCCAATCAACTTATGGAATTGACAATGGCATCGTATGACTGACGATGTTACGCGTCAATTAGGTGTTTTCCAGAATAGCTCAGAGGCTCATGTTGACGATGACGATGTTCGACAATATGTACTATATGAAATTGAACTTATGCTAAACTCTAGTGCAACTGCATCATCACTCGCAGATTATGGGTTACCTATGCCACTAGCGGGTATGCTTGAAACACTTAAGAACAGGCTTTTGATGGAAGAGAAAATTTATGATAGGAAAAAACATGCTGCTGAACATGCACGCCAAAAAAGTAGTCTTCAAGGAAAACAATTGCATGTGTATGAAAGTGTTATCAGTTCAGTTGAAAATAACAAACAGGTTTTACTGTTCGTTTACGGTCATGGTGGTACGGGGAAAACTTTCTTGTGGACTACAATTATAAATGCACTACGATCTAAAAGAAAGATAGTACTTGCAGTTGCAGCCTTCGGCATTGCGTCTTTACTCATGCCTTCTGGTAGAACAGCCCACTCATGTTTCAAAATACCTTTAGACATGACTGAGGAGAGCATTTGTCATGTTAAGAAAAACACTCAACTTGCAAAACTTCTGATTGAGACTTCACTTATAGTCTGGGATGAGGCCCCGATGAATGACCGAAGATGTTTTGAAGCATTAGATAGAACCCTTAAGGATCTACTTGATAATAGTCATAGCCCTTTTGGTGGGAAATTTGTCTTACTAGGAGGCGATTTTAGACAAACCTTACCAGTAAAACGTAAAGCAAGTAAGCAGGATATCCTAGCATCTTCATTGCCCAGGTCATATATGTGGGACAGGTTTAAGATTGTTAAGTTAACGGAAAACTTGCGTTTACGTCATGTAGAATTTAATAGATCTGATATTAATGACACTACATTTTTTGCATCTTGGCTGCTAGATGTAGGAAACGGATCAAATGGTACACTAGATAAAGATATCGTAAGCGACACAAGACTTATTGAGATCCCTGAAAATTTCTTAATACCTCATGGCGATAATGCTTTGCATAACCTCATCTGCTTCATATACGATAAAGAGACCCTTGAAAACCCAACAGGAGCAAATCTTTCTAAGAAAGCAATCGTATATCCAAAAAATGAAACTACTGACTTGGTGAATGTGATGGTGTTAGACATGTCTTCTGATGATTGTAGCATTTACTTAAGCACGGACTCGATTGTGCCTTATGTAAAAAATCGAGGTGATCTCGAACTGCTATACCCAGTTAAGTACCTGAATGAATTGGACTTTAGTGGATTACCGCCACATAGACTTAATCTTAAAGTTAAAACACCCATCATCTTGCTGCGTAACATAAATCAAAGCATGGGTTTATGCAATGGAACTCATTTAATTATAACACAGCTACTTCCAAGAGTCTTAGAGGCACAAGTCATCACTGGTACCGTAGCTGGTCATAGAGTGTACATACCTAGAATAATTCTAAGTCACACTGATCCACAACTTCCATTTGTATTCAAAAGAAAGCAGTTCCCAGTTAAACTCTGCTATGCCATGACAATCAATAAAAGTTAGGGACATTCTTTAAATAAGATAGGAGTTTACTTGCCACAACCTATTTTTGGTCATGGACAATTGTATGTAGCATTTTCTAGATCCACCTCACCAGATGCTTTAAAAGTCTACATAGAGCCTTCTGAAAATACACCTCTTAATGTAACAAAAAATATAGTGTATTCAGACTTTTTGGCTGAAATAGATTGCAGGTAAGAAAGCTAAAATGTCAGTTCAAGGAATATCAGCTATCACTCCTAAATGCAGAACAGAGTCAATCGAAGTTAGAATAATAAAGAAATGGAAGATGTATCAACGTCCTGAACTCCATTTATTGTTTGTTGATGAACATGTAAGTAACAATGCAATAATTACTACTTCAACATATCCTTTTCTATAAAAACAGTTTACTATGACACAAGCTCATGTTGTAGGGTGATGCTATAGAGGCAACTACAGATGTGCACAGCTCTACACATTTCAATGAACTGATCAGACCAAAGGCTTGCTATAAAATTATAGGTTTTGTCTGCATAGAGCGAATAACATCAAGTAATGTTGTTGATCAAAATGCAATGATTCTTTTTGGTAGATCTACAACAGTAACACCCATTGAAAACAACGCCATACCGGTTTACTACTTCGCGTTTGCTCCATATTCATAATTGCAAACACGTTTGGTGGACAAAAACAAACTGCTTACAGGTTTTCTATTTATCATGCATAACTTTTATACTTAAGAAAGAAACTCATACTCTAATGACATTCCAGATTTCATTGGACGTTACATTAGCGCGAAAGAAATAGCAGGTCATAGTAGAAAGGGTCCGTTACGTATTCGACTACAACATGAAAGGTATAGCCCCAACTTCGAGGTATAAAACTATACTAATCATCAGAACAATAACTGCTTGTGTATGACTATACAGTGGCAAGCTCATCGATGTTGTACTGTGGGAGGAAATAGCAAAAAGCTTCAATCAATTTGCAGCTGAGACTGACCCAGATCCGGCAATCATTGCAGTTACATCTTTGAAAGTTTCAACATTTGGAGGTATCACATTCGAAATCATATTCTTGCACTACTTAAAAATATTAAATTTTCATTTCATATCCACTAAAATACATTAGGATCTACCCGAATGGGTGGTTGCAGTGGTGCCGCTATGAACCCTATACAACCGCAAGGGGTACCCATGTAGTGCTATTTTACATATTTATATTGGGCTAGAGGTTATCTGTTCGGTTCGTTTGTGTCTTAATGTGATATGCTGTCATTAGATGTTCAACCTAATATATTTGTTAAACTTTTGTTAAAACATTATCACCGAAAGGGTGATTACTACCAAATCTACATAGCCCTGAGGCTGTACTTTAAACAATAATATCTAAAACTAATCAAGTCTCTTAACCTCGAACCTAATCTATTATCATCTATCAAATATAATTCATAAAAGCAAAATGAGTTACATTAGCATTCACTGATTATTTCTAATGGTTCATTTTATTCAGGTACCTTACAACTTGCTTTCACTTCTGCAACTCAAGTATACATTAATCCATGCATAGCCCAGCTACCAACCCTAATTCAAAGGTATAACAGAGATTATATCTTTTATCAACTGCAGTAGAAGCTGTAACTAACTGCATCCATCTAAAATCAAAATCAGGTTCCAACTAGAAACAAAGTTGCTGAATCAAACCTTACATTGCTTTCTGAGATTCTGAATCAACTGCAAGAAACAAAAAAGGTAACGTCTAATCTGCACAAAACTATAATTAACTAACATTGCCATTTAGGGCTATTCTAACTTTAAAATTACATGTATACTACAACAGGAAACACGTTACACGTGTTTAGCTACAATAACAAAAATTGAAGGTGGTTGGTACAATGAATCATGTATAAAATGTGCACACAAAGCGTACCAAAGTGGTCACAAGCACTACTGCCCTGCTCATGGATTTCAAGATGAACACTCGTACCGGTATTTTACAATGAACAATACAAAAAATTGTTAAATAATAGAATTTTAATCCATTTATTTTTTCATTTGTAGTTATAGATTTAGTGCAACAATTGTTGATGATAGCTGCATGGTAGATGCAGTCTTCTTTGATAACGTTGTAACAACACTTGTGGGCAAAACTTGTTATGATATAATAACTCACAAAGCAACAACAACCCCAAACAATTGCCACCAGAGCTAGAAGACTTGATTAACAAGCCATTCATCTTTGAAATTCAAGTGAAGAATGATAACCAAACTGAAGCGATTGCGGTCAACAACGCCTATGAAGCACCACCATCCACGACAGAGGCAACTACCTCATCTTCAGCTGCACCTGCAACCCCATCCGCTAAAACCCTAAAAGAACTCGTGAACAAGGTACAACAAACAACAACTTTACCAAGCCTAATAAACGTTAGTACTTTAGCTTACAAACAAACATATAATGTAAGGCCCCGATCCCGGGACACTCACAGTTGGACAATCATCGCACATAAAACATATAACTTACATTTACAATTTCTAAAACATTGCAGCGGAATAATTTTAAACCATTTCATTATAATTGTTTTTGCAAAATAATACATTGTAGTTAACTGTTACAAAATATCATCATTTGCATTACATCACAAAAACATTATCATAACATGAAATGGATGCCATCCAAAATAATCCAAGTAGCTGCCCCGTGCTATCCTCAGCAACATTACCTGCCAACTAGAAACACCTAAAAGTCAGCGTTGCTGAATGAGTTCTAGTTTTATAAAATAAATACTTTTCTTTCGTTTAAAACCATTCTTTACTTTCATATGCGATCATGCAACATACGTACACACAGATAATATCATTATTATCTTCCATTATCAGTCATTATCCCTCATCTTTAATTCATTTCAGACCAATGTCTTCAGCTATACCAAAAACGGGGGCACAAAGCGGGTACTGGGCCGAAGTCTATAAATAGACTCCCATTCATTACGCATAAAGCCTGGCACCAGTACCGGGGCAAGCAACAAAGATCACAGCTGTAAGCTATACCCCAAACGGGGGCACAAAGCGGGTACTGGGCCGAAGTCTATAAATAGACTCCCATTCATTACGCACAAAACCTGGCACCAGTACCCGAGCAAGCAACAAGGACCCCATACATAAGTTTACCCCAAACGTCCGCACAAAGCGGGTACTGGGCCGAAGTTTATCAGACTTCCATAACGCACATAGCCTGGCACTAGTACCGAGGTAAGACTTATCCATTCATTTATTACTTCATTAATGCATGCATTCTTTCATTCATTACGTTCCCTTTTTCATTATCTTCCGCTTTACGTTACATAATACTTTCCATTTATTTTCATAATCATACCACGTAAAGCCACAGAAATAATATACATAAAGAACATAAACATAAACATAACCATACCATACATAGCATCATCACATCACATATGACATCATAAAGTTAACTTACATCGCCCCCGGGAACCTCCCAAGTCAAAGCCTACACTTTACCTTTTCCCCAAAATTTCAGAAAATAATCTAAGTCTTAGGCGCATGGGCACTATGCAGATGCATGGCCTTCTGGGCGCATGGGAACACTTAGGCGCATGGGAAAGGTTCTGGGCGCATGGGCACTTTTTGGGCGCATGACCCAACACTTACTCTCCTGGGCAAATTTCTAGGCGCATGGGCACTATGCATGCGCATGAGTGCCTAGGCGCATGGGTTTTGGGCGCATGGGGGACACTTAGGCAAATTCAACCGTTGGGCAATGAACCCCTTATCAAGCAACTCTTGTAGTTTCTCCATCAATTCCTTCATCTCGGTCGGAGCCAACCGATACGATGCCTTAGCAACAGGTTGGGCACCCGGTATCAAGTCAATCTGGAACTCGATCTCGCGGTCCGGTGGCACACCTGGTAAGTCTTCTGGAAACACATCTGGGAACTCACACACAACCGGTACATCTGACAGTTATGGTGTTGGCGTATCTACATCCTTCACGTAGGCCAAGTAGGCACTACATCCACGCCTCATGCACTTTCTCGCCACCGCCATCGAAATCACCTTCGGGATAGTCGTAACTCGATCACCGTAGATCGTCACCAAACTCCCGTCGGGCGCTGTCAGTCGAATCATCTTCTTACGACATATGATATTCGCCTCGTAGTCCGCCAACCAATCCATTCCTAGGAGTACATCAAACCCGCCTAAGGTCATCACGAACGGTCTAACAGGAAACTTATGACATTCTAGTTCTATATCACAACCTTCTATCAGATCAACAATCCTGGTAAACTTACCTATGGTAGTTTCTACATCGAAGGGCTCATCAATACTTCTACTATTAACAAGCAACTTAGCACAGAAGGCAACAGAAATAAAACTCCTACTAGCACCTGAATCAAATAACACAGAAGCAAGAGTTTGGTTTACTAGAAACGTACCTGACACAACATCGGGGTCCGTCCTAGCCTCCTCCCTGGTTATCGCGAAAGCCCTGGCGCTAGCTTTTTGCCCTTCAGTCCCGGCTGTTTTCTTTGCCCCGGAACTCTCAGCCCTCAGCTTCTTGCATTCCCTAATCATGTGGGCCTCCTCGCCACAGTTATAACACCTCCTTACCCTGCAGTCCTTCGCCACATGTCCTGTCCTTCCACACCGGAAACACATTGGATCCCAACCTACACTCTCCGGTGTGCTCTTTCCTATATTTACCACACCTCTTCGACCCCGCACCGGTGTGACCACACGTCGGTCATCCACCCTTATAACTTTGTTGTTTGGAGCGGCCCCGCCACGTCCAAACCTCTTCCCATTCCAGTTCCGGTCACCACCACCTTCTTACTCACCTCAGCCACCACCACTTCCCTTTCATCGTACATCCTACCCGCCAAATCAACCGCCGACCTGAACGTGCTTGGCCGGGCAGCGATCATATGCCTGCAGATATCCGCCGGCAAGCCCTGAATATACCTCTTGATCTTTCGCGACAGAGGTGTCTCCTTATCCGGCACCAACCGTGCCATCTCGTTGAATTTGGTGGTGTATTGCTGATGCGTCATGGTTCCCGCCTCCGGCTGCAGGAGCTCCCTCTCAACCTTGTCAAGCTCTCGGTGAGGACAGAACTCCTCGATCACCAGTTTCTTCAACTCACTCCACCTCATCCTGCCAATCGCCCTACTACCCTCGGCCTGGATAATATTGTCCCACCAACACAGGGCCTAGTCCATAAATGAGTGGGTGGCAAACTTTACCTTCTGATCTTCCCGGCACTCGCTGATATCTAGAACAGCTTCCATCTCTCTCACCCACCGGTGAGCAGCAACAGCAGTGCCATTTCCGTCAAAAGTCGGGGGCTTGAATCTTTGAAATGCCCCGTAGTTACAGCCTCATGCTGCCTCAGGCATAGGCTCTTCTTCCACCTCCTCGTCAGTTGAGACAACCGTCTCAGTCTCCGGTTGCTCTCTCCCTCCCGAATACCTGTTCATCTCCTTTCTCCTTCTCGCACAGCTTTGATCACTTCAGTCACCACAGACGGTAAGATCGTCTGCATGACCTGGTGAACCTCTTCCACCACCGCCTCCTTCACTGGGGCCCTTAAGTTAGCACTTTCATCACCACCCTCCGGATGAGGGGTCTCGGGCTCTTTATGAGCCACCTCTTCAGCCCTAGGCCTTCCTCTCGTGACCCGTGGTCCAGCACCACGTCCACCACGACCTCCACCTCGAGAAGCCTTCGAAGATCTACCACCGGCCATCCTCTAACACGCTATAAGATTCAAACACTAACACGGTCATTCAAGGTAATAGCTCAGTTTATGTCAAGTATAGTAAGTCCCTAATTACAGTGGCCAGTTGTGATTAGCCACTTACTTTACTCTTCATACCCCAAGCATTTCCTATCCTGGCTACATCAGTATCTAAATCTACTAAGAAGCACATAAATCACATAACATGCGCACATAATACCGGTTAACATTAAGAAAATACCTGATGGCACGTAGCTACTCGGACTGGCATCCCTTCCCCTTGTCCCATTTTCAGTTTAAGTTTAGGTTTCTTTTGAAAATTTTAACCCGTTTCACTTAAACTTTGGCTCTGATACCAACTTGCAAGGCCCCAATCCCGGGACGCTCACAGTTGGACGATCATCGCACATAAAACATATAACTTACATTTACAATTTCTAAAACATTGCAACGGAATAATTTTAAACCATTTCATTATAATTGCTTTTGCAAATAATACATTGTAGTTAACTGTTACAAATATCATCATTTGCATTACATCATAAAAACATTATCATAACATGAAATGGATGCCATCCAAAATAATCCAAGTAGCTACCCCGTGCCATCCTCAGCAACATTACCTGCCAACTGGAAACACATAAAAGTCAGCGTTGCTGAATTAGTTCTAGTTTTATAAAATAAATACTTTTCTTTCGTTTAAAACCATTCTTTACTTTCATACGCGATCATGCAACATACGTACACATATATAATATCATTATTATCTTCCATTATCATTCATTATCCCTCATCTTTAATTCATTTCAGACCAATGACTTCAGCTATACCCCAAACGGGGGCACAAAGCGGGTACTGGGCCGAAGTCTATAAATAGACTCCCATTTATTACGCACAAAGCCTGGCACCAGTACCGGGGCAAGCAACAAAGATCACAGCTGTAATCTATACCCCAAACTGAGGCACAAAGCGGGTACTGGGCCGAAGTCTATAAATAGACTCCCATTCATTACGCATAAAGCCTAGCACCAGTACCGGGGCAAGCAACAAGGACCCCATACATAAGTTTACCCCAAACGTCCGCACAAAGTGGGTACTGGGCCGAAGTTTATCAGACTTCCATAACGCACATAGCCGGGCACCAGTACCGGGGTAAGACTTATCCATTCATTTATTACTTCATTAATGCATGCATTCTTTCATTCATTACGTTCCCTTTTTCATTATCTTCCGCTTTACGTTACATAATACTTTCCATTTACTTTCATAATCATACCACGTAAAGCCACATAAATAATATACATAAGGAACGAAAACATAAACATAACCATACCATACATAGCATCATCACATCACATATGACATCATAAAGTTAACTTACATCAGCCCCGGGAACCTCCCAAGTCAAAGCCTACACTTTACCTTTTCCCCAAAATTTCAGAAAATAATCTAAGTCTTAGGCGCATGGGCACTATGCAGGCGCATGGCCTTCTGGGTGCATGGGAACACTTAGGCGCATGGGAAAGGTTCTGGGCGCATGGGCACTATTTAGGCGCATGACCCAACACTTACTCTCCTGGGCAAATTTCTAGGCGCATGGGCACTATGTATGCGCATAGTGCCTAGGCGCATGGGTTTTGGGCGCATGGGGGACACTTAGGCAAATTCAACCGTTGGGCGCATAGATGGGCAACCAACACATACTAATAACATCATAATCAGTCCTAATTTATCAATTCATCATGTTCTAACTTAGTTCTAGCATTCTAAGCATCATAACATGAACATGGCACAATCATAACATCATAAATCACCCAAATCATAACCCACCCACATTCACACATACACATACTTACGGGTACAAAACACATTTTCATAAAAACATATATACATGCATTTCCAGCCCCAAAATCAGTTAAAACATGTAAAAAGGGGTTCTAGAACTCACCTTATGCAACTTTCGTGTAGACTCTTCACACCCGAATGAAAATTTGAGTTCAACCGCCTAGAAACCCAGCAAAAACACACACACCCGAACACATAAACACACATAAGCATACAACCGAGGCATAGGCCGGCCAAGAACATCTCAAAACAAAGAATTCTTACCTTGAATTCGAATTCTTGTTCTTGTTCTTCAACCCGAGAGCTTTCTCTGCTCTTTCTCACTCTAAAATCCGGTGAAAGAAAATATGCAGAAAGGTGTGGGCGGCCATCACCTTTTTGCACCCACTTTTATTCTTTTTATCCTTTTAACACATTTAGCCCGTCAACTTGGGTTAAATTGTATTTTCTTCCTTTTTATTTGCTTTTATGCTTCACTTTGCATCACTTAAATTATCCGGGTGTTACATATAACTTACTTACAGGTGTGGAGGCTCGACAGAAACAGAAAGCCAAAGAACAGTAACGATGCACAGGGGACTAACTTTTGCAACAAAGGACTTCCAGCAGCATTGACCAATTTTGCAAGACACCGGTCTTTTGCAAGAATCATGGAAGACGTTATATTATATGCATAATGTCATACGTTATCAGGTCCATCTTTTGCAACGCCACACCAGCACTCTATTGTATAGTCACTCTTTTGTATAGTCCTATGCAACTGATAAAACGTTTGACATCTAATATTTATGCCTTCTATCACTGATCGTTAAACAATTTAGCAACGAAACGTTAAAACTCGTGTGGCCGCGGCAACGCGCGGCACCAAAACCTAGTTATTATTATTATTACTATTATTATTATTATTATTACAACAGTTATTATTATTTTTTTTAATAATAATAATATTAATAATAATAATTCTTATTATTATTATTATTATCATTATTATTATTACTATTATTATTATTATTATTATTATTATTTTTATTATTATAACAATAATAATAATTATTATTATTATTATTATTATTATAATTATCATTATCATCATTATTATTATTACTACTACTACTATTATTATTATTATTATTATTATTATTATTATTATTATTATTATTAGTATTTTATTATTATTATTAGTATTTTTATTATACTATTATCATTGTTATTATTATTACTATTTATTATTATTAGTATTATTATTATTATTATTATTATAATATAGTAATAGTTATTATTAGTAGTATTATTTGTTGTTGTAAATATTATTATTATTATTATTATTATTATTATTATTATTATTATTATTATTATTATTTATTATTATTATTATTATTATTATTATTATTATTATTATTATTATTATTATTATTATTATTATTATTATTATTGTTATTACTATTATTATTATTATTATTACTATTATTATTATTATCATTAATAATAAACCGCCGTAAACCGCCTAGAATTTAGGCTATACCTACGGGAAAGCCTATCAAATCTAAGTTCATTCTATGGTTTAAAGCATTAAAAATACATACCCGATTAGTATGTGGTGGTGCGGTGGTGGTACGTGATGGTTTCGCCGTAAAAACCGTCACGGTTTGGGCTTGCTGTGACGTGATGGCTGTGCGTCATCGGTGACGGTGCTTCGTCGGCGGTGATTGGAGGGGGAGGTGGTGCGGCGGCGGTGCGTCGTCGTCGTCGTCGTCGTTGTCGGAGGGAGGGGAGATGGAGAGAAGATGGAAGGGGAGGGTGGAGTAAATGGGGATGGGTGGGGTGGGTTAATCGATGAGATGAAATCATATTCAAAAGTAAAACGTGATGGTTTGGCCAAACCGTCACGTATGTGGGTGGAGTAGGTGCTCTAATCGAGACGAAATCAGATTCAAAAAATATCTCAAAGCGTCACGGTTTGGCCAAACGGTGACGTTTTATTTTCTTTTTACACAATATAATTAAATGGGGTAGTACTCTAATCGAGACGAAATCAGATTTAAAAATATATCTCAAAGCGTCACGGTTTGGCCAAACCGTAACGCTTTATTTTCTTTTTACATAATATAATTAGATGTTTATTATTTTTAGTATAAAAAATATTATTATTATTATTATTATTATTATTATTATTATTATTATATTATTATTATTATTATTATCAGGTTTTAATATTAATATTATTATTATTAAGTTTTTTATTTTTATTAGAGTATATTATTATTATAATTATTATTATAATAATTATTATTATTTATCATTATTATTATTATTATTAGGGTTTATTATGTATTTTTGAATATACGTTTACGAAGAGTATTGGTTCAAACATATGTATGTTTGAACATACGTCTACGAAGAGTATTTGTTCTTAATGTGTATATATGTTGATGTGTGTGTATGTTCACGAAGAGTATACCCGTTTCGATATATATAGATATCGTAATCGGTTTAGAGATGGTTTAGAGTAGATTTAAAACGTCACGGTTTGTACACGTACGTATGTTTGTGTGTACATCTATGAAGAGTATTTGTTATTAATGTGTATATATGTTGATGTGTCTGTATATTCACGAAGAGTATACCCGCTTCGATATATATAGATGATCGTAATTGGTTTAGAGATGGTATAGGGTAGCCTTAAAACGTCATGGTTTGGGCTAACCGTGACGTTTATATCAAGAAAGACATGACAGTTAGCCCTAAGCGTGATGGTTTTAGTCAACAAACTATGAAGGTTGTGGTCAAACACGCCACCCCTGAGACAAAACGTCACGGCTAGGCCAGACCGTGATATTTTCACCCTCCCCGTATGAATATGATTAGTTCCCTTCATAGTCAGCGAACTGCTCCTAGCCCGACCGGTTAAGACGGAAGGGGAATATGGGAGTGGCATGGGCTCGAAACCCACTACCACCGGTTAAAGTGGGTTATTTTTTAAAAATTTTTATTTAGAAAAATGCTTTTTTTTGAGCCAATGACGAAGACGTCACGGTTTGCCCTAACCGTGACGTGATGGCTTTTTTTGGATGGGTGACGCGGGTAGGTGGAGCCGGGATTCTCGGGGTCGCCCCGGGCTTTTGTCAGAAACCCTAACCGTCACGGTTTGGTCTCACCGTCACGGTTTTATCCTTTTTTTTATGTTTATTATTATTTTTATAATTATTATTATCATTATTATCATTATTATTATTATTATTATCATTATTATTAATATTATTATAATAATAATAATTATTAATATTATTATTAGAACTAATTTACTATAACAAACATACATAAACCATAATAAATACAATGATACAAAAAGATACATTAATACATATGCTATCCTGATATATTAACTGTGGGGAGTGGTTTGGGGTTGGTGCATCTTAGACGATCCATCATTCTGACATAATTGTTTATACGATCATGGTAAATATTTTGTCATTCTAGTGCTTCTCTATATGCAAATCTTGACCAATGATAGCCCACATTGGGCATTGGGTAATCCCCTTCCAATTGTATGCAAATAAACTGATCTTCATTAATATTAGTAAGTGCTACAACTGAATAGGTAAACAATGGTTCTGGGCTTGTTCTCAACGGAAACCATGTGTGGCTGCCAAATGAAGAAATAAGATGGACAACACAAGTGAATGTTTCTGCAATTACGAGTCCATGGGCCGGAAAAGTCAGCCTATGGTTAGCGGGTGCGGGTTGAGTCATGTCAAACCAATCTAAGCTATTACGAACAGTCATAGTAACCAAGCAACTCGTGGTTCAAATTGCTCCGCCAATACCACATGTTTCTGTCCATCTCCGACAACATTTGTCGCCTAACCCATTCCCATTCTTTTTGCTCCTTCCCTAAAGCCACCACGATCCCTAAAAACCACAGTTACCATCAGGCCACACATCTTTTAAACTTGAAACATACTGGTGAATCCATTGGTGCAGCTGATCCTTAAACTCCATAACTTTCCTCACGTCTTTTGGCTTCAAGATTAAAGGAAACCCTAGGTCAGCTCTCGTAATCGGTACATTTGAAGCAGCCTTTGCCAGATTAGGACGGTTGCTGGGCATCTTAAACTGAGGGGTATAGGAGCTATGCCTTGCCGGGTCAGGCATAGTTTGTTGTGAGGAAGTATACGAGTTGTGTCTAACAGCATCATACTATGATGTATTGGAGTCCGCTCTTCTTTGTTGCTCCTTAAGATTCGGACGACCACGTCTGTCATGACGCACCTCAGGCTCTTTAAGTATTGACTTGCTTGAAAACAAAGAGTCGTACAATTTCTTAAACCATTTTTTTACTTGAGGATTGGGCGACGACATGACCTTTTGTTTCAAGTCATCAAATTTCTTATCGTAGTCGGGTTCAGTCGGTACAACGTACACCCACTCGAAAACAAGCTTCCTCTGGTGTGGATCTACCGCCTCGAGTGGAATACGTATGCCTGGATTTAAATTATTAGTGAAAAATATGCATCATGTGAAAATGGCAAGCCCATGGATGTGGACAACTGGTGTCCACATGAACCCCCTAACTCCTGAATCATTTCCATTTTCATCAACTTTGATTCTAGGAGGCTAATGCAAAAAATAGATACCTTATAATGCAATTTTGAAAACAATTACAGTCGAGGTCTTTTTTAATCTTCACACGGGACACCTCGAATGTTTTACAAATTTCAATCTCCTGGCCACGCACGAGGTCACAGACATATCCGACAAGTGTGTGCAACGTATTATTAGTCCCTATGAGGTAACTCTTGAAGTTGGCGTGTTGCCCCTCAACCCTATTAGTTGTATATTCACCAAAGTTGAGGTGGTTGTACATCCAAAAAGTAACAAAATTCTCTTTGTACGGCACCAACCAATTATTCCAAATATATTCCCAGACCTCTGAAAGAAATAACAAATTTTATAAAGTAAACAAATAGATTATTAGAGTAACAATAATTATGAAATTCTTACCATGTTTACCATCTTCATTTAACGTTTCTTCCGTCTTCATGCAATTGTAATCGTACAATGCCTTTGTGGGAGACGAACACAGGACCTTCCACCAGTATGGAAAATCCTTCCACATATCGGCTTTGAAAAGGATGTTCCACCTTCTCTTGATATTCTCCCTAACATGCCACCTGCATAGGTTTTTAGTAGCACTCGGGAACACTGTGTCACACGCGCTCATCAGGTCCAGGTCCCTATCTGTGACAATAACGTGGGGCTCGACACACCCATTGAGCATATCTCTGATCCACTCCAAGACCCATGTGAAGTTCTCATGTCGTTCCCTCGATATAAATGTGTGCGCAATACAAAACAACTTCGACGTCGATGTAACACCAATAACCTGAACAAACGGAATGTTGTACATGTTGGTCTTGTACGTCGTGTCTATCAACATCATGTGCGGGAATGCGCGCCACATTTTATGCGAGGTAGGATGACAAAAGAAAACATCTTCCATGTCCTTAGTTGCTGGATTCTTCCGTGTTTCATACACGATCTCTTTAGATTCTAGCAGGTTTTCAAGTTCCTATATTGGTGTCATGCCTTTTTTCCCCTCAGTCCTAAACTTCGATGTCAGATTGTATATGTCCTGAACAACACAGGCGCTGTCGGGAAACTACTCCCTTATGGCTGAATGGATGTGTCGTGGCCGCACGTGCTGCCCGTGTAACTTCTCGACAAGATCAATTTCTTCGGCGGTCATCTTTCTCAGATGCGTGTGGCCCTCTTCGTACACAACAGGATCATGGTTATGCATCTCGTTTCTCACCTCCAATATCCAACTATCACTATTTCCTACTTACTTCCCTAGGAGTATAAAGGGGCATCCTTTCTTTATGCTCCCACTACGCCTGGTTGTGCCAGTGAATTTAGGTTTGCCACTAACATTGCATAAGAGTTCCACATCCTTTTTCCGTGACCGACCCACCACAATGACGCACCCATGCTCACGTCTTCTCATTTTAGCCCACTTCTCCAAGTCCTCATGAGAATTAAAATGTTGAAAAAGTTATAAAGCCAGACATAAAAAACAATATATAAAACAAATAAGTAAATAATTTAAACAAACGAATGAAAACTCTTTGTACTTTGTTGGTTTTATAAGAAACCATAGCCTTTCTTATCCAATCCTCATCCCCATCGTGCTCTGCGGTGTTCCCATGGTTTTCTTTGAGGTGAACCGAACCGTCACTCTTATCTGTGTCATTCCCATTAAAAGTATCCGACACATGTGTAACTTCTGATTCTGACTGGTACGGGAGATGTCTGTAGCACTGTTTGTGAGTAGTACGGGGCATGTCCATAATCCGGCTCTGTTTGTGAATGGTACGGGTTCGGGGCATGTCCGTAATCCAACTCTGTTTGTGAGTGGTATGGGTTCGGGGCATGTCCTTAAGAATGGTAAGGGGGATGTCTGTACCCTTCACCGTAACCCGTCGGTCCAAATAATAAGTTGTAGGCCTCTTCGGCAAATGTGTTCATCAGGTTGGTTTCCTCCACCCCCCTTGAAGGGTGACTCCCGTAACGTAATATTCCTAAAAAAGGTAATGGTTTGATGTTGGGTCTGAAAAGGATAGTCTATATTATCAACACAGTCAAAGTCAACAAATGTCAATGTTATTGTCAAAGTCATCGGAAAAGTCAAACAGACGCGTTCGAGATGAAGAACCGAGACGAGACGTTGAAGATATAAATGACTAGGAGTTTATTGTTAATAAATATATTTTGTGTCAACAAAATATATTTATTTATGTTTAAGTCATTTTTATGTTTTAATGATAGTCTAGGGGGCTAAATGTCATTAAGTCTAATTGTCATTAGACTATATATAGCTAGAGTCATTAGTGTGTTTAGAGAGCTTGAATAAGCCATTGATTGAGGGGATTTTACTTTGTAATATCTTTTGCAATCAAATTCAGATCAAACAAGGGTTTTATTGAAAAAAAAATTTGTTGGCTCTGAAAATGATAGTCTATATTATCAACACAGTCAAAGTCAACAAATGTCAACGTCATTGTCAAAGTCATCGGAAAAGTCAAACAGAAGCGTTCGAGATGAAGAACCGAGGATATAAATGACTAGGAGTTTATTGTTAATAAATATATTTTGTGTCAACAAAATATATTTATTTATGTTTAAGTCATTTTTATATTTTAATGATAGTCTAGGGGGCTAATTGTCATTAAGTCTAATTGTCATTAGACTATATATAGCTAGAGTCATTAGTGTGTCTAGAGAGCTTGAATGAGCCATTGATTGAGGAGTTTTCACTTTGTAATATCTTTTGCAATCAAATTCAGATCAAACAAGGGTTTTATTGAATGTTCATCTATATTTTATAGTGTTTGATCTATATTGTTCATAAATATCATTGATATTTATGTTATCAATGAGATTTGTTTGTGTTTATCAATCAATTGCACTGTATTATCGATCGAGTGGACCAACAATTTGGTATCAGAGCCTTTGTGCTCTTGATTGATTGAGTTTTTGAGTATTTTCGGGTTCAAGTCACTGTTTCATTCATTTTCGATCTGATTTGTGTGTTTTGGACATGGAAATTGATTGAGGATTGATCGATTTTGGTGTGGGAAGCTTTAGAAATCATCAGATCTCAAATTCATTGAGATTTGGACAAATTTCAGTTGATTTTGTGTTGAAAAAGTTTTTCAGACTCGTCGGGCGAATTTACAAATCGTCCAGCGAAACTATAGCATCATTCAGCGAAACTACACAGTTTCACCAGGCGAAACTAGGGTTTATTCAGCGAAATTACACAGTTCTTGGTTTTTGGATCTGGTTTCTTAATCCCAGCGAAAGTACATGCGTTGAACGAAGTTCATGGTGTTTGTGTGCCAATCCCAACGAAATTGCTGCCAAATTGTTCTCTGAACAAAAGTTCAACTAGTTTCGGGCGAAACTATCCAGCGAAAATAGCATCGGTGTGCCACTGCTGGGCGAAACTGCTGCCAAAGATACCAGCGAAACTGCTTGTCTCAGCGAAACTATCGCCGAAACTAGAGTTTCTGATCATTGATTCTAGGAGCAAATCTACCAGCGAAATTAGTAGCGAACTTGCCAGCGAAATTACTGAAAATTCAGCGAATTTGTCAGCGGATTTAGTGAAATTTCAGTGAAATTAGCCTCTGATCATTCTTAAAAAAAAAAAAAAAAAAAAAAAAACAAGCTTGACCCCAGTTGCTTAGAAACCATTTAGTTGACATTAGAAGTATTTTTTCCCGGGGGAGAATATTATTCAATAATTTTTTGAAAAATACTTTTAGTTTTGGGTGTTAAAGTGAATTTTAATATTTTACATGAAAATGTCGTTTTCTGACAATTTCGAATCAGACAATGCCATAATGGCACAAAGTAGGTTTGATTCTTTTGCAGCCATGAAAGATGAAAAGATATCTGATGTTGTTGATCGATTTCTGATGGTGGCAAACAACCTTAAGAAATATGATGACCAGCTGAGAAACCATAAACAAGTCTCAAAACTTTTGGACTCTCTTCCTCCATAGTGGAGTCCACAAGTTAGATTGTTAAAACAAGAAAGAAATTTTGGTGACTGCAAACTCATGGAAGTTATCAACAAGTTGAAGTCATTTGACTTGGATTTGAAAAGAAGAGAGTACAACCAATTCATGTATAATGGTGCATCTTCTAAGTGTTGAGATCAAAGAAACTAAAGAAGAAGTCAACCACACATTGATGGCTGAGGTGGTAAACAGTGATGAGGATTCAGTTGAGGATTTTGATCCTTTCAAAGAATTCAAGTGTGACACTCAAGGTGAGAGTGTTGGTGATGTTGATGCCTGTGCAAGCTGGTGTAAAATTAAGAAGCTACAGGATAGTGAAACAGATGAAGGAATGCAAGAGGAAGGTGAAGCTGAAGAAGCTATGAAAAGAGCTGCTGAGGAGGATGAATACAAAAAGAACACTCCTGTCTGTCAATGTGAAAAAGCCCTTGCTGCTGAAAAGATAGTTATGGGGCTTCCTTATGAGGTTGTTCAAGACATGTGTTCTCCTCCCTGCAAAATTCGTTTATTCGGGGTTTATAAAGCTAACAAATTATTGTTAGAAAACGAAAAAGAATTAAAACGAATAAACAATGAACTTAAAATCAATGAGTCCAAATATTTTATTAAACTAAGAGAAATTTAGAAACGAATGTCGAGAAATGTTTTGAGCGAACGAGTAATATTCCTTTTAATAAAAGGATAGTCTATATTATCAACACAGTCAAAGTCAACAAATGTCAACGTCATTGTCAAAGTCATCGGAAAAGTCAAACAGACGCGTTCGAGATGAAGAATCGAGACGAGACGTTGAAGATATAAATGGCTAGGAGTTTATTGTTAATAAATATATTGTGTGTCAACAAAAGATATTTATTTATGTTTAAGTCATTTTTATGTTTTAATGATAGTCTAGGGGGCTAATTGTCATTAAGTCTAATTGTCATTAGACTATATATAGCTAAAGTCATTAGTGTGTTTAGAGAGCTTGAATGAGCCATTGATTGAGGGGTTTTCACTTTGTAATATCTTTTACAATCAAATTCAGATCAAACAAGGGTTTTATTGAATGTTCATCTTGGTCATCTATATTTTATAATGTTTGATCTATATTGTTCATAAATATCATTGATATTTGTGTTATCAGTGAGATTTGTTTGTGTTTATCAATCAATTGCACTGTATTATCGATCGAGTGGACCAACATTAGATATTTCAAATAAATATTTATAATAAAATAGACATTACTTCAACCTGGTTTGAATCTTCGATAGGTGGCTCTTCATTCAAATTTGGAAGCTTTGGCCGAACACGGCATTGTTTTCAAATTATGTGTTTTTGGAACGATGAATTTTTTTTCGTGATGATTCGTGATGCTTGGTTGCATGAAACCATGAAGTGCATGTATATAAAAAATCTGGACAAGAAACCGTCACGGTTTGGCCTAACCGTGACGGTTGACGGTTCGAAGTGGTAGGTGCCCGGGTTTCATGGAACTTTCTGTCAACATCAAGTTTTGTTTCAGACCCGTGCCTCTTTATCAGTGTACTTTTGTCGGGAGTACTTTTGTTTCAGACCCTTGCCTCTTTATACGTGACGTTTAGGTCAAGACATCACGCTTAGGTTTCAAACCCTCACGTTTAGGCCTAACCGTGACGGTTAGGTCTGGTGTCTCTCCCACCTGCTGTCCCCAGCACCACCCTTTTCAAATTCTTGACTATCAATGAAAGCAACCTTATTATGCTTTTATTCTACTCCACGTCGATCATCAATATAAGAAATTCCTTAACAATTTTAAGTGGACTCTTCTTAGAGTATTTTTGGAATTTGTTACTTGGGCTCTTTCTTATTATGTGGTCCTTTTTTAAAAACATATATAATCCTTTAGTATCCTAGGTGTTTCATGGTGATAATAATATGTTATCACCATCGTTACTAGAATTATCAATAATAATATAATTGGACTTGATCATTGGAAGGTGTAATTTATCTACTTAATTTCTTTTCATAAAAATTGGGATCAACAAAAGCAAGCTCTCAAATTCCCCCATTCCTTTATTCACTATTCTTATACCTATGTTTCTTGCCATTCTTGTTATGTGATCTCTAGAACAAAGGAGTGGCTTTCTTTAACAATCAAGGATTGATAAATGTTTGAAAAATAAGTTTGCTGAAACATAAAGAATGATTTGGAAAGAAGTATTTAGAATAGAGAAAAGAAATAAAGACATACAATGATTAAGGCGTAGTTTATTTTTTTAGAGATAAAATGTCTGCAGTTTGCGACCACATCTGCAGACATCTGTAAAAGAAAAGGTGGACCAAACCTTTACAGTTTGCAAGAAGAAGACTGTTTTAACTTATGTAGACTGATTACCTGCGAGAAATGAATCGAAGCAGTGGTGGCAGAGCAACGGCAGCAGAGGCGATGAGGGCCACGGGTCTGCAAGAGGTGGTGGTCTACGACGGAGGTGAGGGTCGCCGGGTCTGTTGGAGGTGAGGGCCGATGGATCTGTTAGAGATGAGGGTGGGAGGTGGTAGCAGACGGGGGGAGGTGGGTGGCAGACAGAAAAGGTGTGTGGAGGTGGAGTTGTGATGATGGAGGAAGAGAGGTGGAGGTGGAGTCGTGTTTAATGTTTGAGGGGTGAAGAAGAGATAGGAAGATTTGAGAAGTAGGAAGATAATGTCTACACCAAGAAGAGCTTTGGAAGACCTTTCATAATGAAAGGTCTTCCAAAAACCAAACACCCTGTAGACCTAAAAGTCTGCGTGTGTTTGCGCGACGCAGACAAAAGAGGTTAAAAATACATTTTCTTAAAAAACAAACACCACCTAGAAGATATATAAAAGCAATCAAATGTCTACGCGTATTAGACATTAAACACGAGTCTAGATATTTTTTTAACGAAAATCATTTGTCTTTAAATAGCATAATATAGGATGAGCAAATAAATAAAGAAATCTATGAGATCTCGGAACATACTAATAAGTATACACATTCCTAACATCATCTACAAACATTTGAGCAAACGTTATCACTTAAAACTCAACATCTTTATTTGTTTTTACCTTTTCTTGAACAGACAATAAATACTATATGCCTGGTCATCTGGGTAAGCCCATTGACGAAATGCCACCAACGCCCGCGAACATAGACAGTGTCGTGACCTGTTCCGCCTACTATTCCAAGGAAACCCACTACCCAAATGCCTACTGTGATAAACCCCTAACCCACTTAGAACATATTGTATGAAGTGATACTCGAATCCATTACCTTCATATTAGAAAGCCACGAGATGTCCACTTACAAACCAATTGATCTAGAGCTCATTGGCCTCTATTTGTTTTTACCTACGAATGCAAATAACCAAAGTAGAGGGAACTAAAGTAAAACTTGTTCCAAGTTCCAACAACAAAAGCCTCCTTTTCGGTATTTGATCTCGTTTTCAATAACATTAATAAATTTAGAATCTTTACTCTCGTACTTCTTCTTCCCCTCTGCCGTTTGATCCACAATAACCTCAAAGATCTCCCACCCCAATCAACAAACGACACCCCTTATCTCCGTCGAAAAGACCCACATCAGGTATTCTTTCGATCCCCATATCTGAATGATTCCACTACTTGTTCTGATCTGCGAAGTTTGCTCTTTGATCACTTGAATTCGATCACTAAATTCAGGTTTAGTGACCTTAATTTGACATTTGGTTGTTTGTTTCTCGCTTGTTAAGCATTGCGATTTTGAGTGATGGATCAGCTACAGTTTATGTTTGGTGGGTTGATTTAGGTTTCCTATTTGTTTGCTTGTGAGAAGATTAGAGTGTGTGAAAGCTAGATTTTGTTTCAATTAGGGTTTGCTTCTTTGGGAGTTTGGATGTTGTTTAATTTGGTACCTGGGGTTGGTTTTGGGTTCGTTTTGGTAATTAGGGTTTGAATGTTTGATTCAAACTGGTGTGGTTTCTCTCCTTTTGTCAGACGTGATACTTTCTGTTTAAATAGGTTTAGATTTAGATGTAGTTAGCTGTTTATGTTTTCTAGAATGGAAGATGATGATAATTATGATGATGATGATTTGGTGTTTATTGGTGATGATTTGATATGGGGTGACTTAGGTAGAGCTTTGGGGGCCATATGAGCCCTAGTTATGTAACTAGAGCATCTAAAGTTAAGATTAAGTGATGGCGGTTCCGGGTCATTAACAAATGATAAAGGAAAACATCATGTTAAATATAAGGAAGATGAGATCGTAACAGATATTTGAGTGTCCAATGGTGAGGGAGATGAACCTTGTGCTCAGTTATGATGATGAAGATTGTTAGATAACTAGAATTCTAGATTAAGGACTATTATTTGATCACTTTTATGTATAATTTTAAGTTTTAACAATGTAAAATTAATTTATTAGTGTTTTTTGGATACCAAATGCCTCGCCTACTTGAAGCTAGGGCCTGGGGTTTTTTAAAACCAAGTTGGTGACCTTAACCCGCATAGGCATACAATTGTATTTGTTAGTATACATTGTCTAATAGATTCTATAATTGGCTTATACGTCATGGCTAAGCTTTTAGCTCTTCATGTATTAAAGATTGGACCATGATTCCACAAATGCTTTATTTAATGCCCTCTTTTGTGGCTGTCTTTTAGCTCCATTTGGAGAATGATGGGTATAATGGCAGTTAAACCTAAATAATTTTTTTTAATTATCATTACAAAATGGTGGAATTTTGGACCTTGACATAGACTTATAAATGATTAAGTGCTGAACCAATAAGAGGTCTGAACCATTAAGTGCTGAACCATTAAGATGTCTGAATTATTAAGAGGTCTAAACCATTAAGAGCTAATAGACCGTTTAACTATTCAAAGGCAAATGTCTGACCAATTTAGATAAGATGTCTTAACCATTCAGCATTAGACCTCTTAACCATTCAGCATTAGTATAATGCTTAACCATTCAGAGGCAAATGTTTGAACCATTCAGACATTTGCTCGACCATTAAGTGCTTAACCATTCAGACATCTGAACCATTAAGAGGCTGATTCAGATGTTGCCAAACAGCCTCTTAATCATTACCGGTAAAACCCTTTCAGGTGTGCCACCCAATAAGCAACAGGTTATTTTTATGGAAAAACACGTCCAAGTCTAGTTGTCAAAAGCGCCAAAGGCGCGCACCTAGGCGCTCAAACAAGGCAAGGCAAGGCCAAACCGCTTTGCGGCCATATAGGCGCTCAGAAGAAGTTCCGGCGAGGATTTCGTCTAACTTCTGCAAATTCCGGCCAAAACTGGCCTGACATAGTAGTAGCCTTGTTGAGTTTATGTGTTTTTTTTCTTTCTTCTTTCTTTGCAGCAGCAGCTGCTTGTGTTTTTGTTTCAGTAAAGATGGAGGTGGAGAGGAGATGAGGTTAGAAGAGAGAGGGAAGGGAGGTTGAGTGAACGTGTGGGATTGTGTGTGCTAGACTGTTAGTACACATATTTTCTTTTTTCAGTACAATAAGTGCAGTAGAGTGTGCAGGAAAAGAAAGTTGACTAAATTTTTTGTTATTAAGTTATAGATTTTTTGACTAGACTATATATTTTTATTATGGTATTGGGATATATTTTGTATTTGAAAAAATGGTATTTCTAATACATAATATACATTTTTAATTTTTTTTTTATTTCATTGCGCTTTTTATTTTTCAGGCCCACGCTTTTTTTGCGCCTCTCGCCTAGGCCCTAGGTGAAGCCTAAGCGCCTCGAGTGCGCCTCATACCTTTGATAACTATGGTCCAAATGTGGATTTTATTCTAGGATATGAATATGAAGTTGGAGATTAAGTGATTAACATGGATGTTAGTAAACTAAATATTGAACGAAATTAATTCTATACTCCTTTATGCAATTAGCTTACTCATGCAAACGATTCATATTTAAGTTGTCTGTCCTCTGTTCTGATTGTTTATTATAGTTTTTCAAGTTTTGTTTTAAACGTCACCAGTACTACTATTATTGTTACCGCAAACCATTATCTGGATACCAATGCCACATGTGTTTTACAGATGGCAATGCAAGCAGAAAGTCCTGCTACTGTTCTTCCCAGTGCTCAAGTTGTTGGCAATGCATTTGTGGAGCAGTACTACCATATTCTTCATCAATCTCCTGAATTGGTTCATAAGTTTTATCAGGATTCAAGCATCTTAAGCAGGCCAGATGCAAGTGGCCTGATGAGTTCCGTAACAACCATGCAAGTGAGTTCCTTTTTGTCTTAATATTCAACTATGAAGTTATGTTTCAGTTTTGTCACATGATGGGCACATGTTTATTGATTTGGTTGGGAATTTAATGGCAATTTGTTCTACATGTTGGACCTTCTATAGTCATTTTGTTTTATTGTTTTAATTTTTGTGGTCTACTTGGGACTCTTCTCAGGCACTTGGCTAACAATCAGGATATGTGTTCTTCAATATGATATTTTTTTAGGTATTTTAATATTGGTTGCTTGCACAAGCTAGTTTTTGATAAAAGGATTCATGTTCTAATCGTCTCTTTTAATCATAGCTGGTGACTTGTATTTCAATACACTTAACATTTGATTAAATTACCAAGGGTGTTTTCCCAATTTGTTTTGTGTTTTATTTATGTGGTTGGCCCGCTTTATTTTTGTTAAAAGGTGAAAATAATAAAAACTCATAAACAAGGTTCGGTGTGCTCTCAAGAGGGAGTCCTCACCCCTAACTGAATTTGTTTTTGAGAGGAAAGTCTATTTTAATGGTGCTCAACAGAAACCGTAGTTTACCTATCAAATCAAGCATAATAATCTCTTCACTCGTAGTCCCCTAACATATCGAGTTTATTGGAGAATAGGATAATTACTAAAATAATATCATTAACCAAAGAAGCAAGTATTATTGTCATATCTGAAGCCTATCATTACCCCCTCCCTAAGCATACACCTTTTCTTCAAAGGGGAATCTTGATATTGATTAGGCTCTTTGCCTTCCACCTCCTTATATCTTTTATAGTTCTCTTCCCTTGTTCATCTGAGAACCTCGATTGTGTTGTCCTTTTTTTGTCTGTCAAAAGGACATGAAAGGCATTGCTCAAACAAGGTTGACCTTGTGCAAATTTTGTGACATTTGAAAAACAAATCTGTATTTTGTCTGTCCTGCAGTCTTGCAATTCCACCTGACATCATTTTGACCCATGGTATGTGTTTTGCATTCGCTTTTGAGGGTGCTTTCTCACATCCTGCGGTTGTCAATTTTTGCGTTTGTCAACATATTCCGGACCTATTCATTGATTGTTTGCTACCATGTATTTTTCTAGCCATTGGTTATGTTCATGGCTACAAATTGCTGAGTCAAAGCCTCACTTCTCTTAATCCTATTGGTTACCATAGCCGCAAAGCCACCTAATATTTGTGTTTAGCTGATTTATGAAGTTCTTCACTTTAGTTTCACTTGTTTTTTGTTAACCTCAGAATTTTGCCTGCTAATAATTTGAACTCCTTGCAATACTTACATATCATTATATTTTTGGTTGGGAGCAAAGTATTGCTCCATTGTTTGCTCAGTTGACAAGCCTTGAAACTACTCCATTACTTGTCCTCTAAATTCTTTGCAAAATCTGAATGATTACTCACTCTCACCCTATTGAACCGTGCTAATGCCTTGCTTTTTGACCAAAACCGACCACCTCTAACCCTTCATCCTTGGTCAATCAATTGACTATGTAATATAGTTTTAACCAATTTCGTCAGAAGATAGGCATTCCCTGGTTTTGAACTCGATGCCTGCAGTCCTGCACTCATATTGGTGTGGTATCGAGCAATATACAAAACCTGTTGGGTTTGTGAAGGCTTTGGGCTTGGGCCCATGTTTAAGTTTTCTTGTTCATTAAGTTGTTAACCCTAATTAGTCTCTATATATATCCATGTCATGCATTTGTAATCTTTGTACTGAGCAAATAAATAAAACCCTAGTTGCAGCCCGTGGACGTAGGTCACATCGACCGAACCACGTTAAATTCTCGTGTTCTTATTGCTTTCGTGTGCGTACGAGTGTTTTGTGTTTATTTCCGCTGCGTAAAGATACCTAACAACTGGTATCAGAGCATCAGGCTCTTGAAGATTTCATACGAAACACGCCGCCGTGTACCTAGGGTTTCTGCCACCGCCTAGGGTTGCCGCCGCCGCCGCCTAGGTTTCTGCCATCGCTGTCGCCGTCGCACCGCCTAGGGTTTCTGCCGTCGCCGCCGTTGCCGCCTAGGGTTTCTGCCGTCGCCACCTAGGGTTTTTGCCGTCGCCGCCGTCATCTAGGGTTTCAGCGCCGCCGCCTAGGGTTTTGGTTGGAAGTATCGGATCTGGTTTGTCTATCCTTTTGTTGACTGGTTATCAACTGTTCAGCGCGCTTGTTTTTTTGAAGACTTGTCTCTGTTTTCCTATTATGGCTGAAGACGGGAAGACTGTGATCGAAAAGTTCAATGGCACTGATTTTGGTTGGTGGAAAATGCAAATAGAAGCATTATTATGTCAAAAGGATTTGGATATGGTACTGGAAAAGAAACCGGAGAGTATGGAGAAAGCTGAAGAAACAGTTTGGAATTCCAAGGACAAGAAAGCTAGAGCGGTTATTATGTTATCTTTGACGAAGAGCGTTGCTTTTAACATCATGAAAGAAACCACTGCAAGTGGTATGATGTTGGCTCTGTCAAATATGTATGAAAAGCCGTCTGCAGCTAACAAGGTGTTCTTGATGAGGGAACTGTTCATGATGAGAATGAAAGAGGGAAGCTCAGTCACCTCTCACATTAATGATCTGATGTCTATTCTTACCAGATTAGAATCAGTGGGAATAAAATTCGATAACGAGACTCGAGCTCTGGTGTTGCTATCTTCACTGCCTGACAGTTGGTCCGGGACTGTAACTGCTGTTACAAATTCTATGGGGGCTAACGAAATGACATTTGAAAAGATCCGAGACATTGTGATAGGTGAAGACACACGTCTGAAAAGTGCAAATGTTGGATCATCTTCTGAGATGTTACATGTTGGCAGAGGAAGGGAAAATAGCCGAGGCAGTGGGAGTCGGGGAAAGAGTTCAACTCGGACTCGGAAAAATGTGAGGTGCTGGAACTGCAACGAGGATGGACATGTTAAGAGTCAATGTCCAAAGAAAGGTCTAAACACTGCTGCTGAGGATGTCAATGATGGTGACGTGTTAATCCTTGAGGCTGAAAACAGTGTGGATTCTTGGATCATGGATTCTGGTTCTTCGTTTCACGCCGTACACAGCGGTGAAATGATGGTGAATCTGAAAACAGGCGATTTTGGGAAGGTACGTCTCGCCGATGGCAGAATGCTTGATGTAATGGGCATGGGTGATATTGATTTGGTGACTCCATTGGGAACTACATGGAACCTAAAGAATGTCAAGGTGATTCCGGGTTTGAAGAAGAAATTAATTTCTGTTAGTAAACTGGATGAACAAGGATTGGAAGTCAGGTTTGGTGATGGTAAATGGAGGGTAATCAGTGGAAACCGGGTGATTGCTCGTGGTGATAAGCATGGGTCATTGTACATGGTGGAGGTACCTGCTGAGGGATTGATCAACCCGGTTAAGCAAGTCAAAGTCGGGTTCGCTAAATCTGCTGCTAAGAGAGTTCATTTTGCAAACATGAAGTCTGGAGCAGAGATTGTAGCTGAATGGGGTCAGAAGTCTAAACAGAGGATTTTGTGACAGTGGGAGCATGGGGCATGTTTCGGGTACATTCAAGAAGAATCGTTGGGTTTTGAAGACTAAGACTGGAAAATTCTCTCCTAGTGATTGTTTGCTGAATTTGGAGAGTGTTAGTGGTTCTCGGTGTATCTCTGAATTTGGTGGATCGTGTAAACCAGTTGAGACAGAGGATGGGTCGCTGGTGGAATTTGCCACGACTGAGTTGGAGCTCGGGAGAGCTTCAACTGGCCCTTCTGGTACTTGATGATGAGGGGTTGCTGCAACTAGGAGATGTGATGGAGTCTTAGCTTGTTCTTTGGGAACTGGAGGCTTGGAAGACTTGTTTAAAGATTACTGAAGTTACTAGACGACTGGGTTGCTTTGCACTTGAATGGCGGGCTAGAATTTATCGCAAAACCTTCAAGTGGAAGATTGTTGGGTTTGTGAAGGCTTTGGGCTTGGGCCCATGTTTAAGTTTTCTTGTTCATTAAGTTGTTAACCCTAATTAGTCTCTATATATATCCATGTCATGCATTTGTAATCTTTGTACTGAGCAAATAAATAAAACCCTAGTTGCAGCCCGTGGACGTAGGTCACATCGACCGAACCACGTTAAATTCTCGTGTTCTTATTGCTTTCGTGTGCGTACGAGTGTTTTGTGTTTATTTCCGCTGCGTAAAGATACCTAACAAAACCAACCATTGGAGATCAACATGCTTGGTGAAGCTCATGTGTCAGTATATTTCTTAAGGTTAGTTTTGATCCAATGCGACTGCTTTTTGGTAGAAGTGCTTTATGATGTCATAAAGCAGCCCCCTTATCGGTTGTCTTTTGTCTTGGTTTCATACAAAGGGACATATGAAACTTGGTTGTTAAAATTATAATTAGGCACACACTTTTTGTCTATGCTTTATAAATGTTAAGCTATGAAAACTGGTTGCTGAGTAGTCAAATCTTCACTATGATTCGCATGTCCGAGGGCGTTGAATGCCTTGGTAAGGGCTCCACTTAGGAAGATATAAAGTTACTGGCTTGTCTTCTATGATATTATGGCCAACTGTCTTTAACTACAACTCCCATGTAATTGTAGACCCTAATCTGAAATTTACATATTCGCTTGCTAGTGCAGCCACGGATGATGGATGTAGGTCATTGCCCTTTTGACAGTACCACATAGATCTTCTGGCCTCTATTTCTGTGATTTTACTTTTTCCTTGCCATTGTTCTTGTAAATTTGTGAAATCATGAATGATGAATCCATATTTGATTGTTGTTTTGTGCATGATTTTCTAAAAATTAATATATCAAAATGTATAATTATGATGATGACTAGTATTTTGCCTTGACTATAGCTTGTTTAATCACCGAAATCACAAAGTCTCTTCTCAAACGATGCTCCATATACGAAAAGGAACATTATTCAAGTATATCCCTTGACCAATTCGAAGCCTCATAAATGTATGATAAGGATCTACGGGTTGACCCAGCTGTTATGGGGCAGACCCAGGTGGGTTGGTGGGTAATTGTTGAACAAGTCGAAAGGAGATAGTGGGATAAAGGGTTAGTGGGGTAGGTAGTAGGTTTTTATTTTACTATTTATTCATGTTCACGTAGAGAAGCAGAGATAGAGAATTAGTATCTGAGTAGTTCCTTTGTAATTGGAGTTTCACCCTACTCGAATTGGGTTGTTCTTGTTCGTAATTTCTAGTAATCAAGCAAGCCGACTTTTGGTATCTATCAATGTACTTTTTATTCCATTGGTCTCTTCACATAGAAGTTACTCAACTCATAAATGTACTTTTTATTCAATTGGTCTCTTCACATAGAAGTTACTCAATTAATCTTATCTAGATTGTATTCTACAAATATAAATCCCAGAGTTAGGATGTTCTATAGAGATTCAAATTGGAACAAAATTTTTTAAATCTTTGTTCTTTCTAATTGATTAAACATTTATACCAGGCAATTGATGAGAAAATTCAGTCCCTTGATTACAAGAACTATAAAGCAGAGATTAAAACAGCCGATGCACAGGATTCACATCAGGCAGGGGTTATTGTCCTAGTGACCGGATGCTTAACTGGGAAAGACAATGTCAAAAGGAAATTTGCGCAAACGTTCTTTCTTGCTCCACAAGAGAAGGGCTACTTTGTTCAAAATGATGTATTTAGGTATGTTGAGGAAGGTGCACCACAGGAGAAACCTTCTACATCTGCTGAAAATGTTGTAGAAAGCTCTACAGTAGATCTAGGCATACAAAGTTCAGGTGTGTTCCAAGTACTTCAGGGTGATATTACTGATACCTAAAGGTGGCCAAATGGGGGAGCTAACGGTTTTAGTCTAACCTCTTATTGTCTGTAAATTATAAATTTTTGTAACTAATTAGTGTGTCAAATATGGTTACAAATACGATACTATTTCAGTAATAACTAATTTTTTGAATAAAATGATATAGGAGGTTTTACTCGTTTAATTCCTTAGGGAAAAAACAGAACCTTAATTTCTGAATTGACCTGTTCATAAGTAAATGGGTCAAAACTGATACCTCTACATGCCCATTTCTCCCATGAAAATAGCAACACTTGGAGACAGTCAAGTGAAGTATTGACTGTTTATCTAAAATACCCTCTGACGTAAACAAGAGAAGAAATCTTGTGGACCCAAAATCATAGCATCAATTTAGGTAACATGAACATAGCATCTTAAAACAAAATTTATTTTTCTCTTGAATTAATAAATAGCATCTAACGCATGCTTACATATATTCTTATGTTTTCAGAGGCTACTCATGTTTCAGATGATAGTCCCACAAATGAGACTGCAATGAATTTGGAAGCCGAAGATCTCAATATCAGGCCAGAAGTTTGTGACCCTGAGGATAAAGAAGGGTCCGGGTCAGGTCTTGAGGAAGAAGTTGTGGATGAACCTGCTCCGGTTCAGACAAGCCCAAACGAAACAGGTCCTATTCAGAAACCAGATTCCTCAGCGACCCTAGAGGAGAAGAAATCATATGCTTCAATTGTGGGTTTATGCTAATAAAGATTCCTAATTTAACTTTTCCATTTTAGTATTTCCCTCAATTTATTGATTCAATGGAGTTCACAGGTGAGAGTAACCAAGATTACCTCTGGTTCTGGTCATGGTGATGGTCATGGTCATGGTCATGGTCATGGTCATGGTCATGGTCATGGTCATGGTCATGGTCATGGTCATGGTCATGGTCATGGTCATGGTCAAACAAGCAGTTTAAGATGGGCCCCTGCTAACACCGATCAACATAAATCTAGGCCTGCAAAGCCTTCTCCAGAGCCAGAAACATTAGTCCCTGTGGTTGTTAATGGTCCCGAAAGCAGCAACGTTTCTGATGATGGTAATGAACTTATCTTTCTAATCATTTACTTTTTTAGATCATGTAACTATGAACCTTTGTGATTGCTGAAATTTGAAATAATGAATTTTAGTCTCTTATAATGGCCTAAATGCATTAAAAGGTTACCAACTTTGGTATAATTTCTATTATAGGCACCAACTTTCAAAATTTTTAATACAAGGTAATCGGACATTGTTAGTAGTTGAAGGCGATGGTTTGGCAACTGACATGTTGGTAACTTTGACCTTTTTTGAAGTTTTCTTTTGTAGCATCTAGAAACAGTTAACCTAGAAGATTTTCTTAATACAAAATGTTTTAAACTTTGATGTTCTCTCGGGGGTAAAAATGGGTACCTGAACTAGTAATTTGACAAATGTAATTGCTCTCTTATAAGCTGGTCACATTCGTCTTGTTTTGTTGCAATATATTTAACGGTTATTTAAGCTTGTGAGATTCTAAGTACTAATGTTCAATTGGCTGGATTTAGCTGAAGGTCACTCCATATATATAAGAAATTTACCTATGAATGCAACTGTCACACAACTGGAGGAGGAATTTAAAAAGTTTGGGCCCATAAAAAGCAATGGTATCCAAGTTAGAAGTAATAGGGTTTGTTTCTGATACTATCACATGTTTAATCCCTTCAAAATTTTGATGTTCCATTTCTCAAATTCGTCTTTATGTTTCCAGCAACAAGGATTTTGTTTTGGATTTGTGGAATTCGAGTCGCTGGATTCTATGCATAGTGCTATTAAGGTATGATCCTAACACTCCCAAGTTGCTGTCATTTTTTCTCCTTGACTCAAACTCATGGCGGAGGATTTGATGGAAGAAAAATGAGAACTCCCATCTGCATGCAAATAGAATTCCGTTAACATTCTTTACCTGGGTTTCATTCTGGCCTATCTTAACTAGTACAGGATGAACAGTATGTTGATAGATAGTTGAGTTGTTGAGGTCATAGTAGTGAAAGTGCAAGGCTCAAAGGGTTCGCCTGTTGCGGACGCCCATGACAAAAACAATAGAATGATTGGAACATTATATATTTTATGTTAATTTGCATAGAATATGAAAATGTTTTAAGTTTGTTAAAAGTTAAGAAGCGCCTGGCTTGCGCCTGACCTGCCATGTAGCCTGCAATAAGCCAAAGGCGTACGCCTGTGTTGCACCTAGAGGAAGGTCTTCAAGTCAAGTATTTGAGTTAAATAGAATTTTAAAAGTCACCATATTTAGGTTGCATTCTGGCCTCACTGTTGGAGCTCCATATGAAACATGGGAGTCAAAACTGCTTAGAGGTTTTGCAAAATCGCCATGTCTAGTTCAAGAAGCCTTCAATCATGTTAATCGTCACTCTTTACTTTCTTGGATTCGACATATAGAAGTAGTTTTGGCTGTCTAACTTCTACTGTAGAATTGACAACACTAATTTCGACTAGAGGTGGCAAACATGAGGGTTTAATTGACATGAAACATTTTTTGCCTGATTACATTTTCTAGAATAGTTGGTCTGTGAAACATGACCCAAGTATTCAATTTTTTTCATCAAGGTCACCCATGTATTATAACTATCATAATAGGCCACCTAAAACTATATACCACTTATACCAATTCTACCAAAAACATTCTGAATTATGAAAATGCCCCTGGATTATTCCTTTTAATAATACAATGAGTATTTAAATAACATAATCAATATAGATACGCTTTGTGTGACGTTTTAGCCACTTCATTTGTCTTCCCTTTTAGCCATCTTTTATTTGACCTACTAGCTCGTGAGAGATAAAACATATCCCATATTAACTCATATATATATGTGTATATATATGTGTGTGTGTGTGTATATATATATGCAAACGCGTTGAAACTTCCATCCCTAGTTACAGCATGTGTATGCAGTCCATTGGTCTACCGGTGCTTAATATTTGAATTTTGCTTCCAGGCACCTTCTATCACAATTGGCAACCGTCAGGTGGTGGTTGAAGAAAAGAGAACCACGACACGAGGTAAACCACACAAGTCCTTTTACATTTTTTCCCCTAAAAATCTTTTATCCATCAGCAGCCTCATGAGTTCATGTTAAACTGGTTTCTCAGTTGGTGGCGGCAGTGGTGCTGGTGGAAGAGGGCGGTACTCTTCTGGACGAGGAGGTAGTTTCAGGGGTCGTGGTGGTTACTTTGGAGGCCGAAGTTTTGGCAGAAACGAGTTTAGATACCAGGGTGACTTTAACAACCGTTCAAAGGGTGGTCCCACAGGACGAAATTCGGAGGTCTACCAGCGAGTTGATCAGAACAATGGTGGCCGACACACTCATCAACCAAATAAAGACTCGAATTCCACACAGTAATCAAGCCTCTAATCAAAATTTTGACCATGAATTTAGACCTATTGTTTTCTTTATTTTTCGTGAATTATTCATATATTGTGGAGTTGCACACCTTTTATAGACCATTGGTGTTTGGTTTGGATCTTTATACTACCATTTTGCTGAAAGTAGCCATCTTACGGAATGTTTGGATTTGCAATCCTCAAATTTTGAGTGTTTGGATTGAAGTTAATTTGTAAGTGCAAAATATTATTACTTAAATAACATAACAAATTAACATAGTTCTCTTATTTTACTCCAAAATATTGGCTTAATTAAGTTATGACATATAAAAGTAATTAATTTATTTAAAAGTACATATACTTGTTAAAAAAATTAAAATAATAACCTGTAAATCTTTAAACAGGTCGAAATTAGATATAGTGTTTCAAAGACAAATAGTTTTGATCATATGAAATAGTATAAGTTATATTATAAATAGTTATATAAGACTATAAGTCTACATAACACTCCTTCAAAAAAAAAAAGAAAAAAACCATAGCGTATGTGACGAGTGTGTTAGCAACTGTCGTTATTTCACATATTCGTGTATTTTAAACAAGTTATATATGAGGAAACATGTTAGCTATTTTATTATCTTTTCACAATAGCTTTCATTTTATATAATATTTTCTAAATAATAAGATTCATTGGACAACATAAACAATTTAAACATCATATTTTGCCCCACATTCTGCTTTCATTTATTAGACATTATAATATAAAATCACTTTAAACACATATTCATGCAAGGTATAAGCCTAAAATTCTGCAAATTTCAAGTGTCTAATCTGTATACAATAAGATCAACATTAAACACACATATGTATACAACTTTAACTTGACTTCTGCAAATTAGACACAAAATTTGAAGCTGCAAAAGCAGCAGAACCACCAACAACACAAACAAGAGCAACCACCACTTGCACCCCAATCTCCCAAGGATACTCCTCAGGGACCAAATACACCAAAAGAGGACCCAAACCCAGTAGAACCAAGCTCAAGGTCAACAGAGCCGAAGGCGTTGATGGGTCCGTTGCAGCCGAAAGGACCCCGAGCTCTTCGGCTTTAGATAGCAACCCGAGTTTCTCTATGGAAGATAATGAAAAACCGGCCTTCTCTGCAGCAGAAAGTAAACCCGCCTTTTCGGCTTTCGTTAGCAGCCTCAGTTTCTCAACATTTGTTAGCAGTTTGATATTTGATGTGGTTGTTGATCTCTTGCTTGAACCCTTCATTGTTGCAGCCTACACATTATGACTCCCTTAATTACATTTTTGTCATTTATTTAATTCTAATCTACATTGAACTAGTGAAGTTATATGATTGTTGATATAACTTTCAAGAATCTTTATGCCCAATTACCAAACTTTTTAACACCTAACATGCCATATGTTCAAATCTTTCTTTCTGATTCAAGAAACACACACAAAAGTGGAAGCTACCAATCTACCATATACAAAACAAGAGACACCCATACAAACATCTATATATATGCATTGAAGACTTGTACCGTACAAGTAAAAAAGGACTAACCTTGGTCTTTGAAGCAATTGTAAGAGGCTTCTGGGTAGCCATTGACGGAACCAAAGTTGTCATCTTTCTGCCCCTTATTCTGATTCTTGATGCTATTTTTAGGACACCCTTTGATTTGATTTGAGTGATGCAGAAAGATAATATGGGTTTGCTGGATTGGGGTTGGGGTGATTGTTATTGGGGTTATCCACGATTCCACGTGTCATTCTGTGATTAGAAACATTTGTCACCAAACTATAAGGTTCTCTTATTATCCATGGATATCTTTATCTTGAATAGTTACTCCCCAATTGTGCTTGTAACCAAACATACCCCATTTTTCTTGTATCAAAATCTGGATGTACATTTTGACATCATATGCCCACTTCCACAATGAATATATTAACTATTTTTAATTTGTCCTTCCAAAAAAAATCTCTTTAATTTAATATACATGTAAGATTTGTCATGTAGCATTCGAATTTTTCGAGTACTTGTCGTTAGAGTTGTTTTTTTTTTTTTTTTTTTTTAATTTGTTTGTCTGTTGTCTAAAATGACTGAAACTATTTTCACCTTTGAGATCTTAGCAAAATAGAGACCAGTGATACTCTGCATCTGCATATAGGTGATTCTAGCAGTCTAACTATAGTAAATATTAAACTAAAAAAGACTGAAAATTATACAGTGTGGACAAATTCTTTTTACTAGCTTTACACGTTAAAAACAAGGTTGGTTTCGTTGATGGTACATTTGAAAAACCCATTGGAGATAAAGCTTTGGGAAAACAATGGGCTAGATGCAATTTGATTGTTTTAACTAAGATTTTAAACTCAATTTAAAATAACTTTATTTTAGTATTATCAATTAGCTTCTAAGGTCTGCAAGATTTAAGAAACATATGATAAGGTAGATGGATCAGTAATCTTTAATAAGGTAGATGGATCAGTAGTCTTTAATCTGTATAAAAAATGAATACTTTAAGTCGTCAAAATGTTTCAACTATTTCAGAATACTATTATAACTTTAATACAATGTGGAAACAATATTTTGATGCTAAAAAGATTTTAATGATTTTTAATCAGTTATAAAGCTAATGCAACGATGATATATATCAACTTGTTAGAACCACTTCTCCTAACAAAAGAACCTCTTCCTACAATCAAAATAACTTTCTTAATTATTTCTAGGGAAGAGTCTCACAAGGGCTCAAATGTTTCTTTAAAAACTTAGAATGTAGGATTTGTCTCAAAATTCAATCATAAAAAGGATAAAAACAGTCCCCAATCCAAATCTTAAATGCTCATACTGTAATAAAATCGAACATACTTTAGAGAGGTGATTTGAGTTGATAGGATACCCATCTAGGTCTAGACAAAAACCTCATGTCCAGGGTCACAAAACAAATATGTCTAATAATTCTGTTACTTCTAAGCTTACCAGTTTATGTTTGACCTCCTCCACTGCTCTAACCTCTTACTAGATTACCAAGCGTTTAGCTCTTCTTAATGATAATACTAATGAGAGTTCTCAAGGCCCTAATGTTGAGGTATTATTTCTAGCTCTTCTGAACCTTGTGTCTGTTAAACTAACAAAAGATAATAAGTCTATCTATATTTTTTGATGAATATAACTGTTATATCTAGAATAGGATTGTATTTCAAAGAAAACCCTAGTGACTGATAAACAAATGGATGGTTTATACTTCTATGGTCATGTGTTCTAGACCTGTAAAGGTGTGTTTTAATAGTATAGATTCCACTAATCTTTAGCGCTCTAGGTTAGGTCATCCCTCAATCAATGTCTTAAAGGTTTTATAAGATAACCTAAATATTAAAGTTCTCGATATTCTAAATCCTTATGATGTTTGTCACAGAGCTAAACAACATTGTGATCCTTTCCCTCTTAGTAATGCTCCTCTTTAGCCATTGGTGACTTAGTTCACTTGATGTTTGGGGACCATACAAAGTTAGCAGCTAAGATGATTATCAGTATTACTTACTATTGTAGATGACTTCTCTTGTGTGGTTTGGGTCTAATTGTTAAGGCACAAAAGTGAACTTTTTTTAAATATAGAAATTTATTTAAATCTTATGAGTCAGTCTCGAATTTTAAAACTAATAGCCAACTTTCAGAAACTACAAAAAAAATCTTAATAAATTAAATTTTTTGATAATTTTGAAATACAAACAGTCTCTGATGGTGAGATGGTTACCGGTAAGGGTGTTTGTACTGTTTAGATTCCTAGCAACACAGACCAAGATGGCACGACTATTCCATAATAGAATCTTGCTTCTGATAATGGCTCAATTGAGACTGATAGTAGTAATACCCAAAATGAATCAGAAAATATCTCTTACGGTATAAATGCTTCCACTATCCCTAAACTGATAGCAGTATTTACCAATGTTCAAAAAAAAAACATTAAGATTTTGTCATAAAGGGAAAAGTCAAGTATGGTTTATAAAAAGTAATCAACTATTCACATCTAAATCATGAAAAATACTATTTCACCTCAGGTTAAAAAAAAACCACTGAACTTATATATTGTGTTAGATGAAAACTAGAGAAATTCCATGAATGAAGAGATGGATGCTTTGCATCGAAAGAATACAAGGGAATTAGTTGATTTACCCAATGGTAGAAAACTCTTAGGTAAATAGATACAAATCTCGGTTAGTTGTAAATGGGTTTAGTCAATGGGAGGGTATTCATTTTGATGAGACTTTTTTTAGTTGTAAAAATGGTCATATTGGGCGTGTTCTGTCCCTAGCTGTACATAACGGTTGGTCTTTTTTTCAACTAGACATTAATAATACCTTCTTGTATGGGAACCTCAATGAGGAAGTTTACATGTATTTACCTGATGTGTATTGTTCTAAAAAGGAGACAAAAGTTTGCAAATTATGTAAGTCTCTCTATGGGCTCAAACAAGCTCCATGTATGTGGAATGAAAAGCTTGTAAGTGTTCTGTTGAACTCGGTTTTGTTCAAAGTTAATGTGTTTACTCTCTATTTATGCAACATGCATTGACGGTCATGATTATTCTTCTTCTTTATGTTGATGATATAATAGTTACTGAAAACAATCTTGAAAAGATGAATAAGATTAAAGAGTTTCTAAAAAATCAATTCTTGATAAAAGACTTAGGTGAGCTAAAGTATTTCCTTGATTAGAATTCATTAAACATGGTAACTATTTATGTTTATCTCAAAGTAAGTATTGCATAGGACTCTTAGAAGAGTTTGATATGAAGGTTATAAACTAGTTAGCATGCCTCTTGAACGTAATTATTTAGTAATGGCTGAATGAAAAGTAATGAGTCTTTGTTAACTGGTGTGAGTGGGCTTAATAACTTACAGGAAAACTGATTTATTTGTTTCATACCAGACCTTGTACTTCATATATAGTTCTGTTTATAAGTCAATTTATGCACAAACCCTTTTAGTGTCATCTTCAGATAGTTTCAAGACTTTTGAGATATTTAAAAAGCTCACATGGGAAAGATGTTTTAAAAGAAAAATCAGATAGCTTAGATTGGTCAGTCTTCTTTCATTCAGACTAGGGAAACTGCACGGCCTCCCGGAGATCAGTCACGAGCTATTGTGTATTCTTTGGTAAGTTGTTAATTTCGTGGAAAAGCAAAAAAATAAGGTACGATTTCTTGCTCGACTGCCAAAGCTAAGTACAGGTCGATGTGCTCAACTACGTGCGAGGTCATATGGCTTATCAACCTGTTACAAGAATTAAAAGTTTCGGTCCATCTTCCTATATTTTTATTTTATGATTATTCCACTGCAATATCTAGTGCATCAAATGCTATTTTCCTTGACTGTAAAAAACACTTTGAAATCAACTCTTTTTGCATGAGAAAATCTCCACTAGTGTTATTAAAATTCATAGCATTTGGTCAAAGTTACAATCAGCTGACATTTTTACAAAAAGGCCTTTGTTAGTACCCACAAGGAGAAATGTAAAAGGTTGAACATGTTTAATGTATTTGTTGCTTGAATTAAGGGCGGATGTTAAAATATGGGTAAATCCTCAACGAATACATTTTAATTTGTTTTATTTCTTATGTTTGGTTTATTCTATTTGCATATTTTCGTATAGGTTGCTGGACTGGCTTCTTGGGCTTTAAGGTTTGGACTGGAGTAGAGGCATTTGGGTTGGAGCTATGGAGATAGGGTGAAGCTGTGGAGTTTGTTCTATCTAGTTCTAGTGACTTGTTTCGTCTCTGAAACACACGCGGGTCATGGATATCCAATAGAGATATAGTTCCCGGTTGGAGGCTATATATACAAGAGAGATATTGTTGCTAAGAGATTCATAAAAAAATATCTGATCTATTTTCTCTCATCTTCATATGCTTTTTGTATCTCTGCTATTGTGTTCTAGGGTTTTTCATTATGTTCTCAATTAAAGATCTGTTAGTGTTTTATGGTAGAGTTCTAGTGTCTGCTTCTGGCTAGCTTGTTATTAGTCTTGAATCTTGATTGTTTCTGTGCGAGATATTAAAGTATTACTCTAAAATTTTGTGTAATCAGTTTTGTTTTGTATTTTTTCTTTGATTCTTGAGTTGATATAGGTTTAAACCATTGTTCTTGATAGTTTATGATTCATGTGAGTACGATGAACAAATATGACGATAAGACATCTGGGGAAATATCATGCATATGGACTTGAAGATGTATCCATTAAGATTAAAGAAATAGATGTTATGGTAAATATATATATTTTAGGATAGATGCAATAAGATGGTAATCTATAATCTATAATGGCCTCAATTGTATTTTTAAGATGCATGTTACCGCTTTTGAGGCATAAGATATAAGTGTTCTATGCAATACTTCTTATTTTACTCTCATTTAATAAACTCCTCCTAATTATACATGATGGATGTAGAAATATGTAGTTGTTTTGAGAGAAACAATAATATACAAAAAGTGTTAGATCGGGGTTGGTTAATACAAACAAAAACTTCTTCAATGATCAATAAATAATGAATGCGGAATCTAAGTTAGTTATTTACTATCACAACACAAATACTTTGAGTAAAGATAAACACAAAAACTTCTTTCAAAGTATTCAATTGATTAAACTATTTTGTACAAAGATTAAGGTTCGGCAGATATAATCAAAATGGATTAGAAAGCTTGCCTTAACTATACAAGTGTGAGGACTTTTATACTAAACAATAAGAATAAACTATTTATGTTTAGATGCTATAGTTTAACAGGTAATCTGTGTATCAGAGTTGGCAGCTTCAGTACTATGTTGTTTCCTAAAGGTGAAACACAGCAGCATTCGGCACAGACATGTTTGTTCTCAACAGCAGTCAATCGGCAAATCATTGAGTTATCTGCTGATCGGTAGTTGAACTGTATGTGCTGATATGCAGTCTTTCAGCACATTTAGTTTGGCAGTTGCCTAACATATGCTGATAAACAGTCATTTAGTATATGCCATTCGGCACTTGGTTTAGCACTTGGCCTGATTCGGTAGCTGAAGGCCAATGCTAAAATCCAAAGTTTTTGGTAGATTCATCCTTCATTGTCCAACAAACTCCCCCTAGGATGATGCTACCGAAACTCTGTATTCATCCTTCAAGCATCCTGATCAGCAAAAGCTCGTACATATATCCTCTTCTATCTCTTGAGGGGTTGTTAAGAGGTAGATTTACCAAATTCTTCATGTTGTGCCGAGAGAGTCTAAACAAGTCGTACTCTTTTACTTCAACTTTTTTGGCACCAGCATATGTCAGACTGAAGGAGTTGGTTGAGCAACTGTAACTCCAATGAGTGATTGGGTCATGAATGCTTAGAAGAGTTACATTAAGATCTTCTTTTTCTTCCTTTTGCTTTTCCCTGACTTCAAACTTCATCTTCAGAATAGCCGCCATTGATTTGTACTTGTTTGGCATGTCTTTATTTTCTAAGATCAGTTTGTGCATTTTCTTTAAGTATTCAAGGCTTAGCTTTAGAACATCCATCTCAGATAAGAAGAAGGCTTTTGTCTAATTCTTTCTTTTAATATAGAACCTCTCAGTCTTGAAATCATAATCCCACTTGATTATGCTATCATCATTTTCCGAGTCTTCCTCTTCCTTAAATTTTGAGAGGTTTTCTTCTTCTTCAGGATGCTCCAACCCATGTCTAATTCTGTCAGCAACATTAGTGATGATCACCGCATCTCCTGACTCTTCAGATTAGCTTTAGGTAGAGGATTTGGCTGTATCAGTGGCTTGTTGGACTTGTGGAGAATCCTGCTCAGTTGTTTGAACAGATGGTAAAGTATGAGGAGGTGAAGTTGGTTGGTTGCTGGGTTTGACAGATGAAGTGGTTCTATCAGCTTTAGCTTCTATCTTCTTCTTTCTGTGCTCTGAAGCCTTCTTTGATCTTTCAAGATGGGAATTGTAGATCTTCATCAAAACCTTTTCCACTTCTTTTGTGTCAAAGTCTTTACTTGGGTTCCTTAGTCTTAGCCTGGTTAAGTTAGCTATCTCAAACCAGTTAAAGCAAACAAGTTGATTCATTGAGTAAGCTACTCTTCCAGCTGCTGATCTGGTGATGAAGTAAGTGTTCTTTTTCTGATCATATTCCCACTCCACTATGGGATCATGTGCTGATAGTGGAGTTTTAGGGAATTCTTCACCAGCGTTAGACTTGACTAAGGTGAGTACTTTATGCATCAGCATTTTGGACTTGTCATTCCTATATCCGAAAATGTTGAAGTACTCAGCAATTTGCTCTAGGATGTTAAGGGGCAGATCAAGTACTTCATTTTCATGATCGTAGTAGATGATCTCTCCATTTTCCCTTTTGACAGCAAATTTCTTCAACCCAGTAACATACCCAGCTGCCACCACTTTAGTTCCTTGGAGTATCTTCTCCTTAACTTGTGAATCAACAATCCTTGCCTTAATACTTTCTTTGGAGCTCTTGTCTTCTTAGTAAGGACTAAATAGATGGGCTTCTCATCATCAAAGACAGTTGATGAAGAATCAAGGGATGATGGAGGCCTGGTTGGCAGATAGGAGGACTTTTGAGTGATTTTCTTTGACTTGGCTTGTTGTCTCTCCCATTGCTCCCTGGCTTGTTCAAGCTTTGAGAGCTCTCCAACAGTAACTTTCTTCTTGATTCCTCTAACATTCAGATCAAGAGTTGACATACTCATTGGTCCTACTTGTCTACCAAAGAAACCATAGTATCTGAGAAATTGTTTCATCTGCTATTTATCCCTAAACTCTTGCTGAACTTTATCAACCTTCTTTTTCTCTGTCTCAGCCCTTTTCCTTCTGCTGACTTAGCTGCTTTCTCCATCTCAGCATAAGTTGGAGCTATTATCTTTGATTTAATCTCAGTAGTACGCCATTCCATGATCTCATCGAAATTGTATCCTTTCAACTCAAGTTGAGCAGCTAGGAGACATTTTCTTCATCTTTCTTCTCCTTCTTTATAGAAGAGACCAGAGGACTGGTTTGGCAGTTGTGGCTGTTGAAGCCTGCTGAGTAGCTTACCTTTGAGTGATTTCGGCAGATGGCCTAGATGACTTAGATAGCACTTTCTTGACAGCTTTGGTCTTTGATATAGGTGGAGCTTTTGAGATTGTTCTGTTGGGTTCACCACCATGGTTGAATTCTCTAAATGTAGTTCTTGCAGATCTTGAATCCTTTGCACTCTTGATTAGTATAATGATATTCTTTTTCACTAAGGACTCTTGAGATCTTCCTGCCTTTAGAACTATCACATCTTTTTCAACCTTTTTTCGGAACAACTCCACCTTTTTGGTAATCAAAAATCTGTCCTTTGATTTATGTGATTCAATTTCTATCTCCTCTTCAGCAGTCATAGGTCTCTTACCTTTGTTAGAGGTAAAGACTTTAGTAGTTACACATGATTCCTCACCAGCTGACTTGGGATCATCAGAAGTTGTCTGAACTCTCTCAGCTTCATTAGTGACTTCTAGGCCATCAGTCTCCACTTTCACCAAAGAGTTAACTGGGATTTAGTTTCAACTTCCAGTTGACCAAATATCACCTCAGTTGATTTTTTGAGCTCAAACTCTAATATATCTTTATGAAGTTGGGTAGAGTCACTCAATGCTTTTTCATGTCATCGTCCATGGTCTGGGTGCCTCTTATGTAGACCACCATCTTTTTTGAGGACTCATCTGCTGAAGGAGTCTCTTGTATAGTACTTTCAGTAGTTGCATCGGTACTTGATTTGTTTAGTACTTCAGTAGCTTCTAGAAGTACTTTTAGCAATGGCGCTTCATCTTCAGCAGATGGTTTGGAAGAGGCTTCTAACCCAAGCACCAACTCTCTCTTTGATGATTTCTCATTAGATCTCTTTCTTTTCAGAGAAAGCAAGGAAGTAGTTCTAGATTTCTTTGTCAAGGCCATCTTCCTCTTCCCAAGTTGAACTTTTTGGTTCAACCTCCTTAGTACCCTCCTGGCTTCAATTTTCTTTTCCTTTTCACTATCATAGACATACCTATCAAGAAGTTTATTCAGGTCGATTTTAGTATCTGATAGAGGCTCATACAACTCAATCCATTGTGAAGAGAAGGACATTGACTGTGTTACTTGAATGACTTGAGTAGCCAATCTCTGAAGGATATCCTCAGCTTCTTTAGGCTCATCTTCCCCCTTTTTTAGTAGCACCATCTAAGATTCCAGATGACACTAAGGTGATAGGTGAAGGCACATCCAAAGGTTCTTATGGTGTTGAAGATTGAAAACTCAGTATGATGGATTTTTGAAGGACAATGGTCTCTTGAAGATGTTCAACTTTGTTCTCAAGATCCGTTGCCTTTGCAGCAGCTTGCTGAAGAGTTGTGAGTTGTTCTTAAAAGGTGACAACTCTTGCTGCTAGTTGTTGTAAAGTTTTGAGTTGCATTTCCAACTCAGATACTCTACCTGTCGATGATTTCAGCAGACAGTTCTTAAATTCAAGAACTGTTGCTTCTTCAGCATAAACCCATAATCTTGCATTTTCTTCTTGTAGAAATGTCAATATTTGTGCAAGATCAAGGTTTTGGGCCATCAATTCATCAATCTGTTTCATACATCCCTCATTCATAGTTGGTGGAATCCTTGGGAGATGAGGTACTAGGCCTAGCCTCTACACCCTCACCACCGGTTATGGTTTCTTGGTGCCCTGGATTCCTCTCCTTAAAGAATGACTCCAAGAAAACATCTTCAAGGTGAGTTTCCATGGTTAAGGTCTTATATATGTTGTCTCTGTCATGCTGATCAATTGATGGATCAACAGTAGATATACCCTCTTCCACATTGATCCTTTCCTTCCTAGGATCAACCTCTTAGGATAAAGGATGTGGGTCAGATGTTGCTATAATCACATCAGTCTCCATTGTCTTTATTATATAGGAAGGGGAAGACAATGGATCATGCTGATATGTAACAGGAACATCATCATCCTGGGTGGTACACATGTGTATTGGAGAGAGTGGAGCTATGTCTATTGGCCCGGGATGTGAACTAGATCCTAATGAGACTTCTACCATAGAAGTTGTCTCAATCATGTGGATATCCCTTTTGGTTTGCACAATGGAGTGTTGGTACTCCAATTGAGGGCTTGTAGTTAGTGTATGGGTCTGCTTTTGAGAAGGAAAAGTAACCTTCTTCTCTGAGCCTTGTCTAGGTGTGGCTGAAACCTTTGACTTGACTAGGACCTTGGTTTCCAGTCTTGCCATTTTAAGAGAGGGTGATTTAAGAGCCTGCATCTTCTCAGTAGAAGAGGCAGGGGTTCACTTATGTGAGAGATTTTGGCTGTGAAGTGGAGGGTGTGAGATCAGCAATGGTGGGTGTAGCCATGCTGTCACCCTGAGGCTTAGTGACCTCAAGCATATGCGTAAAAAGGGGAGTCACCTTCCCTAAAAAAGATTTAGGAGTTGTCCTAAACTTTGAAAATATTGCTTTGTTTAAAGTTCTTAGAGCATGAATAAATCCTTTTAGTTTTAATTATTCCCCTAGTTCTTCTTGTAAAATCAGTTGTAAGAACTTAGGGTACATTAAAAACTTGAATTTTGCAGCAACTCACAGATGTTGAAAAATAAAGTTCAAAAAATCATAATGCTGCTATTTGACCAAACCATGGATAGCCCCTACTACATCCAATGGTACTTGGTCCCATCCTCCCTACTTATTGGACAGATAGTGTAGGAAAATATGAAGGATAATCCTCCAATTGTGATATAACAGTGATTTGGAGAAGCTAGACATCGGGAGGGGTCCTTCATATCCCATCTCCTTGAAGGTGGCATTCACCACATCCTTGGAGAAGGAAGATACACCGTCTGTGTCGTTCAACTTCAAGTGTTGACGAATTTTGGTTCAGGATACGGTGACCTTCATCCCTTGTACTATTACTGTTATGACCTTGACTCCATTCTCTTATTGTATGGAGCAGGTGGTCCAGAATTCCGTTATGTTGGATTCACAAATCACAGGGTCTATAGTGAAAGCAAAGGGATAATTGCTATTCTTTAGGAATTTGAGAACAGGACTATAAACATCATCACCTATAGGCTCAAGTGATGCGCTAATGTTGTGATTTGGACAGAATTCTAGGGTTTGAGCGGCCATAGAAAGTGGTTGATTTTTGATAGACTTTGAGAGATTGACGGTTTGAGGGTTTGCTTTGTGAAGAAGATTGAAGATGACAATGATGGGAAAACCTCATTTTAACAGTTATGGGTAATATAAAAAATTAATTTTAAAATATTTACCATCGTAAGAGTTGAAATCGATGGCATTTGGTGATGAAACAGTCTTTTCAGGCAACTAATCCGGCGCCACTACCTATCAGAAAATGAAAGTGGGACCTACCAGATCTTTTTCAAAAACATGTGTTGAATTCATCCTATCTACTGAATCTTCCCATTCAACAGATACCAGCTTTGCTCTATTATCTACTGAACTGCAGAATCCGGCAGATACCCAGATATTTGCTGAAATTCGGCATATACCTATTTATCTGCTAATTTGCAAATTTCAGCGGATATACAGTTTTTCCCATTTTATCAAGAAAGACATTTCTTTACAAAAGTTTCAAATATCATTAACATAAATCATTTAATTATTCAAAGTTCATCATCCCAATAGAAGATACAAGATATTTAAATCTAGATTCATCAAAAGCTTTTGTAAATAAATCTGCATATTGTTCATTTGTATGGACCTTAATTAATTTAATGATTTTCTTTTCTACACAGTCTCTAATGAAATGATACCTGATATCAATGTGCTTTGTCTTGGAATGCTAAACAGGATTGTTGGTGATAGAGATGGCACTATTGTTGTCAACATGAAATGGAGTGTTCAAGAAAGTTACTCCATAATCTTTAAGTTGAGTTTGTATCCATAGCAATTGTGCATAGCAACAGATGCAGCAATGTATTTGGCTTCAGCACTTGATGTAGAGACACAAGTTTGCTTCTTCTATTGCCATGAAACCAATCTTCTCCCTAGAAATTTAATTCCTCTTGAGGTGGACTTTTTGTTGATGTTGCATCCTCCATAGTCAGTATTTGTATATCCTTATAGATCGAAGTCAGCACTCTTAGGGTACATAATCCTAACTTAGGTTCCCTTTTGAGATAATTTAAAATTCTCTTCACAGCCATTAAATATGACACCTTTGGAGAAGCTTGGAATCTTGAACATAGGCATATGGCAAACATGATATCTGGTTTGCTTGCTGTGAGATACATGAGAGATTCAGTGATGGCTCTATACTGTTGCTGATCAACTACTTCCCCCTCAAGATCAAGAGATAATGAACATGTATTTGATATTGGGGTTTTAGCAGCCTTAGCATCAGTAGCTTGAAATCTTCCTAAGATGTCCTGAATGTACTTAGATTGATTTATGAAAATCCCATCAGAGGTTTGTTTTACTTGTAGCCCTAGAAAGATAGTGAGTTCTCCCATTGAACTCATCTCGAACTTTGACTTCATGAGACTTTCAAAGGCTTTGCACAAGCTCTCATTTATAGAACCAAAGATGATATCATCAACACACACATGTACACAGATAATATCCAAATAAACCTTCTTGAGGAAGAGAGTTTTGAATATTGATCCCCTGTTGTATCCATTTTTCAGGAGAAAGGTAGAAAGTGTGTGTCTCATACCATTTCCTTGGTGTTTGATGAAGACCATAAAGGGCTTTGTCAAGTTTTCATACATGATCTGGATACTTGGGATCTTCAAAGCCTGAAGGTTGGCGAACGTAGAATTTTTCATCAATCTTACCATAGAGGAATGCACTCTTGACATCCATCTGAAACACCTTGAAGTCTTTGGAGGCAGTAAATGCTAGAAAAATTCTGATTGTTTCAAGCTTGGCCATAGGACAAAAACTACATCGTAATCAATCCCTTTTTCTTGTGTGTAACCCATGTACCACATGTCTGGATTTGTCTTGATAACAATGCCTCTGTCATCTTTCATGTTTCTGAAAATCCATTTGGTTTCTATTATAGTCTTCCCCTTTGGAAGTGCACATAGTTTTCAAACCTTCTGCTGGGAAAATTGGAGAAGCTCTTCTTGCAATACTTCTACCTAGCTGTTATCTCTTAAAACCTCATTAACTTTCTTTGGCTCTAGTTGAGAAAGGAAGCATGAGAACAAACAAATGTTTGCTTTATTCACCCTGCTTCTTGTCTTGACACCCACTTCTACATTGCCAATGGCATTTTCAACTGGACGCTATTTATGAATTCTTAGTCTTAGGATTAGTTGGAGTTGCTGATAAAGATCCAATTTGGAGAAGTTTGTTTCAGGAAGTTTGGTAAATGGATCTCAAGGTTCATCTGCCGAAATGACTCTATCTTCAGCACTTGTCATACTTGGATCATTTTCAAAGGGTTGTCTAGTACCATAATGATCATGAGACTCTTCATCTAAGGAGTCATAAAGAGCATGTGATGGATGGCCCACACTGGCTATGGTACTAGGATCTACTTCTGCTGAATGTGGTTGGACTGTGTCAACAGATGACCTGATGTGACTTGGTCTTTGTGGTAGATCTACCCTGTTATCTTTAATAGTTGGGGCTTGTATACCTGTTGACTTGTTAAGAGAGTCTCCTAAAACATTCTCATTCAAATGATTAAAGGCATTTATGAATCCACTTAGATCAAACATCCAACTTGGGGTGTTTCCAACACTATTTGAGGAATTTTCATTAAATATAACATTTTTCAGATTCTTTAATAGTGTGGTCAACTTTGTTGTATGCCCTGTAAGCCTTAGCTTGTGATGAGTATCCAACAAATAACCTATCTATAGATTTTTCAGCAAACTTGGATAAATGATTCTTAGTATTGAGAAGGGTGCATGGACATCCAAAAGTTCTGAGAAACCCTATGAATAGTCTTTTCTTATGCCAAAATTCATAAGAGGTTTTTCCATGTGTCTTGAATATCAACCCTCTGTTCTGAACATAGCACGTAGTACCGACTTCTTCAGCCCAGAATGTTATTGGAAGTTTGGAATCAGACAACATGGACCTTGCAGCTTCAATAAGTGTCCTACTTCTTCTCTTAGCAACTCTGTTTTGCTAAGGAGTTCTAGGAGCACTATATTGCCTTGCAATGCTTTTGGATTCATTAAAAGAATCAAGGGTGTGATTTTTGAATTCAATGCCCTGATCACATCTAATTATTTTAACCTTTTAATTCATTTGATTCTCAACTTTAATAATAAAATATTTTAAAATCTCAGTAGTTTCATCTTTAGTTTCTAAAAAGAAAACCCAAGTGAATCTTGAAAAATCATCTATTATTACCAAGCAATATGATTTCTACCCAAACTCTTTACAGCTATAGGTCCAAAATGGTCCATATGTAGTAGGTGCAAATGAGTTATGACTAAATTCATTTCTTTGGACTTATGAGAATATTTATGTTGCTTTCCTTTTTGACAAGCAACACAGTGGTCAGCACATGCAAACTCCTTGTTCGATAGTCCAGTGACTAACCTATTCCGAACTAGCTTATTTATATTTTTGAGGTTTACATGTGCTAATCTTCTGTGCTAAAGAAAGGATTCATTCAAGGAAGCTTTGGAAATGAAACAAGATACATTTCCTGAAGGTGATGCATTTTGCATGTTAAGCATGTACATATTGTCTTTCTTGAGAGCTTTTAAAAGTATTTTATCATTCGAAATTTCAAAACTAGGGGAAAAGACAATGCATTCATGCTCTGTGAAAAGAGTGTTATGTTTTTGGTCACACAACTAAGACACACTCAGTAGATTATAGTTTAACTCTTTTACATAGTTCACCTTATCAAAACTTACCTTTCCATTGCTGACTGTCCCCTTTCCAGTAATGTATCCTCTTTTTGTATTACTTCCAAAGGCAAAAGATCCACCATCATATGGTTCTAGATTCAGCAGGCATGATCTGTCACCTATCATATGCCGAGAGCATCCACTATCCACAATCCAAAAGTGTTTTTGCCTGTGAATGATCTTGCACATAAACAATTTGGTTAGTGATGAATGGGGACCCAACCTTGTTTAGTCTTGGGTTTTTTAATTTTCATCATATTTATATCAATGTTAAATACTAGGAGGTGAAAGTTGGATTTGGGTCAACTAAGGATTTGGTAGTTGTCTTTGGTATCCAGGCTTTTTTCTTGGTTTTTCCTGTTGTCTTGACATCATCCTTTGTGATTTGACCCCTTGAAGCTTTTGGAGATTCTTCTTTTTCTTTTGGTTTGGAACTACCGATCCTTTCGGCAGATCTTTTAAAGGTGCCAAATTTGCTTGATGTTGGCACTTGAAAGATTTGGCTGCCGAACATGTTCTTTTGATGGTTGTTTGGCAGCTGTAGACTTTCTTGAGGGTTTGGGCTTATTTTGATGTGTGAAAGAGTGAGCTAGGGGATTGTATTGACAGTCTTTTGCGTAATGACTATCTTCCCCACACATTAGGCATATGATTTCCATCTTCTTTGATGACTTCAGCACGCGCCTTATCTCTTGTAGCTCCTTCATCATCTTCTCATTCTTATTTCCCTCAGTTCTACTCATCTTCTTGTTTATCTTTTGATCAGCATGAGACTCGTCTTCTTGTTTATCTTTTGATCAGCATGAGTTAACATATCTATTTTCTCCTTTGGGAACCTTTTATTGAGAATGTCAACTGCTTCAGAAATAGTTTTTTGAACATAGGGTTGGGGTCTTATTTCTGAAGAGTCTGAGGTTCTAGCACAACAATCTTTGGAATTGTTCTTTTTACTGCAGCTGTGCTTTGTCTTGGAAGAGAGCTCTGATTCGGCAGATAGCTGATATGATTCGGAAGATGGTATTTCTTTTACAAACTTGATCTTCTTGATCACATCTTACTTGGTTTTTGCCTTCAGATCTTCTGTGCTCCTTTCCTTTGTCTCCCTTTTCTTCTCCTCTTCCTTTTGTTTCTTCTCCTCCTCTTCATTTACATCTTCAACTACATCATCCTTCTCCTCCTCTTTTGCTGTCTCACTCTTTTCTGCAGATGGCTTTGTACAGATAGGTTCAGCAGATACTTGCTTCTTTATTTCAAGGTTGCATTTATGAGTATATGTTGGAGCGTATTGTAATACCCGAAAAATTCAAAAAAAAGGAAAGAAACGTAAAGGAGCAAATGGGATAATTTATTTAAAAGCAAGGGGTAAAAGTATGCAAGGGCCAAACTGGCCCATAATAGGGTTTAAAAGAGAGATGGTCACCCATACTCTCTCCCATGATCTCAAACCTATGGATTTATTAAGAGAAAAATGCTCCCCAAGTGTTCTAGATTGAGAAAGTGGAAAATTCTTCGAGAAGGTAAGATTTTCATGGTGATTCTTCTCAGATCTAGTTGGGTTTAAGCTTCTAGGTGGGTTTGTATGTGTTTCTATGTGTTAAGTTTGAATGTTTACGTGTGTATAGGTGTTAGAACTCCATGTTGCTCTCGGGTTTGTAGTTGTTTGCTCGAAAGCTAGTTAAGATGAGTTCTATATCCTCTCTTTTACATGTTTTCTACTTGTTTGGGGCTGATATGTTTACTAAAACGATGTTACTTAGCAAAACTATGTTTTCCATGATAAATATGACTTTTTACGAATGATGTATGCTTTTCAATGATTCTGTGATGATTAATTGTAAGGATCAGCACAATACAAAGATCGATCTCGTAATGAAAATACGGAATATTAACATTACGGATAGGACTGAATATCAATTGAAGACCACAAACACAGGATGTAAATAACTTCGGTAGTATTGCTCTCTGATTTTAGACAAATTACAGTAAGTGTGAAATTCAGAAAATGAGACAAAAGCTTACAAATTACATTACAAAACTTCTATATATACTAAACTAGAAGTTCTCGTGCGAATCACTAGTTCTCGCGCGACTTGATGTTTTCGCACGAAAAGCAAGTTTTCGCGTGGTAACTTGGGCCTATCGCATGACTTGATCTTCTTCATCTTGATTTGATTTCCCGAGCCTCTAGGTCCAACCCTTACAATCTCCCCCTAGGCTTGGTAAATCAATGCATTCAGAAGTCCACATCATCAACTTTATAACTGTCCCCAAAGCGCACATCTTGTTGTCCAGAGCCTTCGTAATCAACCAACCAAACTGTGCTGCCAAAAAGTGAACAGATTCATCAGCTGCAATTGGACATGCCTGCAACCTCATCAAATCGTCTCGTCCAAACTTAAGCAAATCCATAGGGTTGATGATACGGTAGTCTTAATCTACATAATGTATTAACGCATGACCCCTCTCCTTCTCACAACTCCACCACATAAGCTTAGACATGTTATTAACTGGCACTGGAGCGTGTATAGGGATCTTCCTTACATATCTAGGATGCTTATAAACCCTTATCTTTATTGGCTTGTTAGTGTTTGGGTCTAACCGGGTCTCATCTTCAATGACCTTAGATTTTGCAGTTTTAAAGTCTTTGAAGTTGGTTTTACTATGTCTCTAGATCATATTCCAAATCCAGTTTCCCTTTCCATAGTTACTTGGGTTGATGAATGGAACACGACCCATTGCATACAAGTCTGAAGCTCTGAGTGTATGAAAGTCATGTTCATCCTGAAAATACTCTATGGCTCCTGCTTTTCTTTTAATCACATATAGCTTCTTCTCAGCATCATACGCCCAAATAAGAATTGGTTCTGAGTTTCCATACCTTGTGAAAGGTTTGGAATGTCTCAGCGTGTGTATATAAGCTGGTGGTGGAGGAGCCTCAACAGTAATATTTCCAACCTGACGTACAACACTTTGACCAGTTTGATCTGCTTTCTTGTCAGTTGGTTCACTCATACTGGACTCTCCTACTATCTCTCTTTCTTCTATCAAAATATTAAAAAATAAGTCCTTAAGACTATTTCCAAATACATTTGTGTAGTCTACTGTCTCCTTTAAGTCATCAAATGAACCAAAGTCTTCATCTTCTTCCTCAGCAATCAATCTTTGCTGGAAAGAGTAAAAGTCTTTCTCATATGCTGCTTCAGTAGTAGGATCTAAAGGAGTGTAATCGACTATATCATCGGGACTTGGTCCGGAGACATTGTCAGCGCCCGATGATTCAGCAGCACCAGTAGCTGCACCCATATCTCCCCCTTGATCATCATCATCATCCTTCTTATCATCATCACCCTCATTATTATCTCCTTCATTACCATTATCACCATTATCATCCTTATCATCATCACTAGAATCATAATCAATCAAGTCTAAAGCATCATCATCATCTACTGGGTTTAGAATAGGAACATCATGTGGGTTGATCCTCAGTAGCCAAAATAGGAATATCTAATGATGGCTCTTGATCAACATTAGCAGTGTCTGTTGTCCTTTCTGTATCAACAGGATCAACAACATGCTCTGTAGCATCAGTAATAGGATCAACAACAGGTTCAAGACCAGCAGATTGCTATCCACTAGATTATCCAACTTTCGTGGTCCGTTGTGATGTAAATTGAAATGACACATGCTAAGTGAGATCTCTCAAGTTCTGCTCTAGGATCTAAACATAGCTAAAAATGAACGTTAGCTAATGTTCAAGACCCCTGATCTTCTCATCCTTTTCAAATAGCTGCCTCTGCATATCATCAATGATCTGAGTCTTTTCTAACATCTCCCTCTCTAATGTATTAACTCTTTCCTCCAGTGTAACTGATGTAGGTGAACTAGTAGAAGTACTAGCACCTTGTGTTGGCACAGGAGGGGTGTTAAGAAAATCTTCTATTCCTATTGTCTCTTCAAACCCTTGATCTCCTGGTGGAGTACTTAACACATCCTCAGTAGCAGGCATAGTAGATGGTGTCTCTAAAGTAGCATACTCGCTAACTGTGGCAGGAGTCTCAGAGATAGGTACTTCTTCCTAAGTCGACACAATGGTCACAGGGGTCCGACGCTTTCTCAATACTCCTCGTCCTCTACCCCTACCATGTGGACTATCACCGGCTCTTCTTGCCATCCTCTTCTTCCTACCTCTACTAACAATAGTATCTTCTGGAACAAAATCTGCATCACGTTCCTCAGCAGTGCGTTTTGTAGGTGTTTCATACACTCTGGGACGTTCTTGCAGCACATAAGGCACATTCCGAATTTGGTCACTATCAGTCTCACTATCACTCCCACTGAACCAAGAATCAATCTCTGCATCTATATCAGACCTTCTAGTACCCTGAGACCTTTCAGATGCTTATTGAGCAGGATGTGTTTATGTACCAGCTGTATCATTTCTATGAACATGGTGAGTCTCTGTCTCATGTACTCGTGCCTCTGCTTAAAAATCTTCAACAAACCTCCCAAGCTTAGTAAAATGGGATCCATCCCAAGCATTCCCTCTTGTTCCCATCAAATAAGTGAATATGTCTTTCTTCATTACCATGACATCATAGGTAGATGAATCGGACACAACTAACTCAGGATGAGCAGCATTTGCTATCATCTGTAAGAATCTGGGATACATGATGAATTTCTTCCCAACAGTAGCTATGACATTCTTCTGCATCTCTACAAATATAGCCTTGGATATACTGTATGGAAGATCATCAATAAGAGATAACACCAGGGATCCAAATACTGCGCTCAGGCCATCCATACCAGCCTTCAAATTACCAAGGCAATGAATCACGATGTGGAACAAATACTTCCAAAACAGAGGTAAATATTCTTCTCCAAAGAAGGATATCTATGACTATACCCTATCCTTATCAAAGAGTCTTTAGCCACTTCATCATCTATCTTAACAGGTGCATTAGGCATATCCTCTAATAACAGCACACTGTTAATCACCTCTGCTGTGATAACTACCTTCTTGCCTTTCACTGTAGCTGATATGCATGGTTCTCCAGTCTCATCTATTTCATCTGCTGCAGACTGCCAGAACTGATCAATAATATCAGTGTATATAGTCGGACTAGTTGAAATGGCATGATATATCCAAGAAGTCTTAAGACCTTCAATCAAAGATCTGAATAATGCCTTATCCTCTAGAAGATCTCCAAGATAAGCATTAGCATTATGGTTTTTATTAAAAACCATTTGACGAGCCATCTGAAACATTAAACAAATGGATAAGTACAAAGCATTTCAGACTTGAAGAAAAGATTCACACTTAGAAAATTTTTTGAAAAATTAACTTCTCGCGTGAAACATTAACTATTCGCGCGAAGACAATAAGTTTTAGTTTTAACTTTTCGCTCTACAAGATGAGTTCTTGCATGAAACAGACTTTGTCTGAAAGTCAGCTTTTCGAGCGACAAGTTTACTTTTCACGTGACTAGTTCTGTGCGAATTTGAAAGTTCTTACGTCTGTTCAAATTCAACTGACTTTTCACATGCGAGAAGTCTGTACAATTTCAGATTTTCAATTGATCAATTCTAGAGTGTTTTAACCACTAATACATGTTCATTAGGTGTCGCCTAAGTTAATTTTAAGATTACTCATGTTTAATTTGTTCAATTTAACATGTATAAGTCCATTTAACTTTCGATCATGAATCAAATACATTCAAATCTAAATATTAATCGTCAATATACCTTAAAAGTTACTAGGGAATCAAAATGCAAATAGAATGGATGTAAGAATCAAAGTATAAATTGTTTCAACACTTAGAATTTTGAGTGAAATTTTTCTAAAAGTTGTCATGCGAATAGTGACTTTTCGCTCAACTGTTGTATTTATAGTACTCTGACTTCTCATGCGAGAAATCAATGTTCTCGCACACTAGAACCTTTCGCTTCATTTGAACCTTTCGCATGTTTTAAAATTTTCGCATTTGTTGAACTTTTTGCATGCGACAAGTTCAATTTTCTTTAACAATTTTCAACTTTTCAAATTTTAAAATTCTCAAATTTTTAAATTTAATTATCCTTTAAGCCATTTGATTTGTTATGAAAATGATTATGGTTAACTAAGTGTTTTACAATTATTCAAACACCCTTAATTTTTGTAAAATGTTATAAAATTGTAACAAGTAGAAAAACATATTTAAACAAACAATTTTAACATACTATTCTACTATTTACTTAACTATTTTTGATAAATTTTCAAGTACAGGATCATATTTCTTAGAAATCGATCATTACCATCATTCAGCTTTATTATAAATGGGACTGGTTATGTTGATTGTCAATATATTATGTCCATTTTAAACTTAGACTTCAAGTTTACTTAGACACATAAGTTGTGATATTTATCATGTTTTGATTAAATTATATGTCTCCAGTGTATCCCACAATCAAAAATCCTGTAGAACCTTATCCAACTTCAAGACACTTTCGAGATTTCAAGTCACCGCAATTTGACTTAAACCTTTCACTTATGATCAACATTTTCAGAATGATTTTTCTAATATAATATCTATTATGAGCATAACTAGCCTGAGTAACATTTTTGAACACAGAATATTAACAAGTTTTAGGACTTATTAACAGGCAGTCGGACTTATGTTTTTGCCCTCGTAAGATGTTTAGGACATACATGCCAAGTCGGACTTACATGCCCCATCTTTTGATTTTTCCTTCTGTGTAAGAACATATTCTCAAAAGAAAAAATATTTATCATATAGTATGTATGTCTATGATATATCTTTTATTAATGTGCTCATTGGCATCTTTTATTCCTATATGGCCTTTTGGCTTCTTTTTGCTCATTTTGTTTATTTTTCTCTTTTGGATTTTGTTTTCATTTGTATATCTATTTTTGTATTTTGATTTTTTACATATATATACAATATCTGAAAGAAACTGGATCAGAAAGTAACTGGCTTAAGTATGACCAGACTGTAACTCTCAGTCTGTTTTAGCATGGAATCAGAATTACCACAAAACCTTAATGAGTTACCTACTTCAGTCATAGATAGTTACTTTCAGTGCATCACAGAACATAGTGCTTTTCATTCTTGAATGTCAAGCCTATCAACATATCAAATGTAATCCAAGTCAGTTTCTTGTAAGCCTTAGGATGCAACAAATCAAAATCAAGAAATGTACTATCATTTCCTGTCTAATCTTGAAAATTTAATTTTCTCAATTTTGTAGAACAAAATCTTTTTATACTTTTCTTCAGACTATTACTCCCACTAAGAACAAAATCTTTTGAAATATTTTTAAATTTTCTCCCCCTAAAATTATGATTATCTAGATAGAAAATAATAATTTTATCTAAAAACAAAGAAAATATTTTGTAAAGGGTGTAAGAATAAGTGTTAACCAAAGTTAATCATTCCCAACAATTGGACTAAAAAATCAAATCTGGAATGATCAAACGCCTTAGTAAACAAATCAGCAATGTTGTCATCTGTGGAAACTGATTCCAAATGGATAAGTTGCATTCAAAGCAGTCACGGATAAAATGCATGTGGATGTCAATGTGTTTTGTCTTTGAATGTTGAATTAGATTCTTTGCTATGTTTAAAACTGCAGTGTTATCACATAAAATTTTAGTCTCATAAAAATTAAGGCCATAATCAAAAAGTTGTTGTTAAATCCAAACAATCTGTGAACAACAACTTGATGCAGTCACATATTCAGCCTCTGCAGTTGATGTGGATACTATCTGCTGCTTCTTACACTGCCATGAAATCAACCTATTGCCAAGAAATTGACAACCTCTAGTAGTAGATTTCATGTCCAAGTTACATCCCGCATAATCACTGTCAGTATAAGCATATAAATTGAAATCGGAATTTTTAGGATACCAAAGGCCGAGTGTTGGTTGACCCTTGAGATATTTAAAAATCCGCTTGACAGCTTTCATATGAGATTCCTTCGGATTACTTTGATAACATGCACACTGACAAACAGGAAACATGATGTCCGGTCTGCTTGCAGTGAGATATATCAGAGAGCCGATCATTGATCTATACAAATGCTGATCAACGTCTTCTCCCATGAGAACAGGAGTCAAAGTGGGACGAGAAGACATAGGAGTAGAAGCTATCTTGGAGTCTTGAAATTTTTATTTGTCTAGAATACTGTGAACATATTTTTCTTGATGTATCAGTATTCCCTTATCATCTTGTTTAACTTGGATTCCCAAGAAAAATGATATTTCCCCAATAGAACTCATCTCAAATTTCTTCTTCATGACCGTTTCAAATTCCTTACACAAATCATCAATGGTAGAGCCAAAGATAATATCATCGACATAAACTTGAACGAGAATAAGATCATCACCAGTCTTCCGTATGAATAAAGTTTGATCAATTACACCCCGTGTATAACCATTTGCAAGCAAATGTTTAGTGAGGGTGGCATACCAAGCTCTAGGTGCTTGATGTAAGCCATAAAGTGCTTTGTCTAACTTGTGAACATAGTCAGGATGATATGGATCTTCAAAACCTGGTGGTTGACAAACATAGGTTTCTTCTTTCATTTCACTATACAAGAAAGAAGTTTTGACATCCATCTGATATACTGTGAAGTTCTTGTATGAAGCGTATGCCAGAAAGATTTGTATATCTTCTAGTATTGCAACCGGAGCGTATACTTCTTCATAATCAAGCTGTAAATTTGATAGAATCCTTGAACAACAAGTCTGGCCTTGTTGCGGACAATCACATCTTTTTCATCCGTCTTGTTCTTAAAAATCCATTTCGTACCGATTGGCAACTTACCCTTTGGTTGTTCACACAAATTCCATACATTTAGCTTCTTGAATTACATCAGTTCGCCCTGCATGGCCTCTACCCAACTGTTTTCTTCTAATGCCATCTAGTAACACCCGAAAATTTCAAAAAAAGAAAAGAGAAGAAAAGTAAAGGAGCAAACGGGGTGTTATTTCAAAAGCAAGGTGGTAAAAGTATACAAGGGCCAAACTAACTCACTATGGGGTTTAAAAAGAAGTATGGCTTCCCATAACCTCTCTTTCTCTCCTGCACACTTTCAGTTAGTGAGAGAAAAGAGCTCTCATCTGGTTTTAGTGAGAGAAAGTGGAAGAAATCTTCAAAATGTAAGATTTTAATGTGTTTCTTCCCGGTTTCTGTTGGGTTTGAGCTTCTGGATCGAGTTCCTTGTGTTTAGTGTTCATTTTCGTGTGTTTTAGGTGCTAGAACTCCAGGCTTATTCTCGGGTTGTGAAGTTTGCTCGAAAACTGTTAAGGTGAGTTCTAGATCCCCCACTCTTACTGTTTTTCTACTTGTTTTGGGCTGTTATGCATACTAAAAAGGATGTCCTTTACCAAACTATGATTTTCCATAAAAAGTATGACTGTTTATGAAGTTGAATGTCTTACAAGATTGCTGTGATGTTGAATGGATGTTTATTATGTTTTAAGTGTATAACTAGTAGATCCATGCTAAGGGTACGTTTAAAAATGATATATGAGGCTAGAAATTGCATAAGCTGCATTGCAGGTTGGTTTTGTTCATCCGCATTTGTTGGACTTCATCCGTATTTGTTGGCGTTCATCCGCATTTGCTGAACACTCAACCGCATTGGTTTTATGTTCAATAGCTAAGTCTTTTGTTCATCCGTAGATGATTTGTTCATCCGTATTTGTATGTGTCAATCCGCATTTGCATTTTATTCATTCGCATTTGTTGGACTTCATCCGTATTTGTTGGAGTTCATCCGCATTTGCTGAACATTCAACTGCTGGTTTTATATTCCATAGATAAGTCTTTTGTTCATCCGCTGATGTTTTGTTCATCCACAGATGTTATGTTCATCCGCAGATGTTTTGTTCACCCACAGATGTTTTTGTTCCTTTGTAGATGTTTTTGTTCATCCGCAGATGTTTTTGTTCATCCGCATTTGAACTTGTTCATTCACATTTGGTTCACCCGCATACCTTTAGACACTTAGAATATTTTCTAAAGACTTTCATCCGCATTTGCTGAACATTCATCCGCATTGGTTTATGTTCATCCGTATTTCTTTGGGGACTTAGGATTTTTCTAAAATCTTGGGAGGTAGAATCTAGTGTTAAGTTCTGGAATGTTTTGGTGGTTTATGCCTATTGATGTTATGTATGATTGTGGGCTGTGGTTGATGTTCTATATTACGTATTATTATGTGACTTTACGTGGTGTGTTAATACTCTTGTACGTAAAGTATTATCTTAATAAAAGAGAAAGACGAAGTTAATTAAATTGGAATGTAATGAATGAAGAAGGAACGTCTTGCAAGCAAAATGATGGAGGTTCACAACTCAACGAGGTAGTTGTTTGCTCAACTGTGTGCGGTTTAGCTAACCCTTGATAATGCGCACAGGGGTCTAATCCTTGAGATTGACCAAAATGTGATGGGATCCTTGTCGCTTACCCGGTACTGTGTCGACTTTTGCATGACGTGGGGGTTTATTTATAAACCCCGGCACGGTACCCACTTTTGCATGACGTGGGGGTATAGCATATGGCAGGATCCAGATAAAAGTGAAAGATGTTAAAGAATGAAGGTACGAAAACAAACGATGATGAATGATTACGAATGATGACGAATGATGATGAAAGATAATAAATAATTATTATCAAGATGTATGTATGATGTATGATCACGTACGAAGTAAAGGAAATGTTTTAATGTAAAGTAAAGTATTTTATTATAAAACTAGAACTCACTAAGCGTCGCTGACTTTTGTATGCATAATAGTTGGCAGGTAATTGTTGATGCTGAGGAGGTGCAGGCATGGATGCATAAGCTACTAGGTATGATTCGAGTCTGGCATCCATATTTTTATAATGTTATTGTACTAATACAACTTTTGAGATATAAATGAATGATATGATGTATTGACATGTTTTTAATTATCAATGAAAATTTTAAATTCCGCTGCAAGATTAATGTGTTTTAAATGTTTTATGTGATGATTGACCAACTGTAAGCGTCCCGGAAACGGGGTCTTAGACATCTCAACATTCTTTGGCACAATTTGAGAAAATAAAACATGAATACAAACATTTATTTATTGTGCCCCGATTGGCTTCGAGTTTCTATGAATTCTCAGCTGTGGAATAGCATTTTCAAAAATAACTTCATCTAAGTTAGACATGTGTCCAACTGGTTCTTTAGCAATGTTTCCTCCTTCAGGTTGATAAACAATATCTTCATCTTGATTATCATTGTTGACAGAGAGATCTTCAAATGGCACTTGAATTGTATCAATTGGATTAACTTGAGTAAAAGAGGAACTCTGATCAGAAACCTGTGAGACTTGTTCATCAACTGGATCTGAATGAGATAAATCAGCTTCAGAAACAGAATGTGGAGCAGCTGTAACATTTGAAGAAAAAGGTATATCTAAAGATATTCCAGCTGCTTGAGAAGAAATAGATCCAATATCATCAGCAAAAATATACTGAATTGAGGATGCCAAAGGCAGATTAGCTGTAGAAGTAACAGATGATCGATTAAATGTTTCAAATAAAGAAGCATAATCATAGACCCATGAAGGTGTAGAACCTGCATCTGTTTTGTTAGATTCATGCCAATCAATACCAAACGACTCAATTATTTGTTTTAATCTTTTATTATAAACCCAATATGCTACTTTGTTGGCTGAATATCCAACAAAATAACATTCATCAGCTTTTCATCAAATTTTGATTTAGAATCGGATGTGTTTAACAAAGTACAACAACATCCAAAAGTTTTAAAATATTTGACTTTGGGTTTATGTTTGAAAAAATTTCATAAGGAGTCATATTTTGTTGTTTATTGATTAACATACGATTCTGAACATAACATGCAGTGTTAACAACTTCAGCCCAAAAGAATGATGGTAATTTGGCTACTGATAACATTGTTCTGGCAGCTTCAATTAAAGTTCTGTTTCTTCTTTCAGTAACTCCATTTTGTTTTGGAGTTCCTGAAGAACTGAATTGTTTTGCTATCCCCTTTGAATCACATAACTCATTTAATGTATGATTGCAAAATTCTGTTTCATTATCACTTCGAATGCACTTGATTGTTTTGTCCGTCTGATTTTCCACGAGTGTCATGAATTTCATCAGCAAATGAGGTGTCTCATCTTTGGTTGCTAAGAAGAAAACCCATGTAAATCTACAAAAATCATCAGTAATGACTAAACAATATACACGACGTCCCAAACTCAAAACACTAACAGGACCAAATAAATCCATGTGTAACAGCTGAAGAATAGAGTCAATTTTAGTATGAGCAATTGGTTTATGAGGAAGTGTGTGTTGTTTTCCTTTTGAACATGATAGACAATGTTCTGTTAATTGAAATTCTTTCATAGTTAGGCCAATAACATGATTTCCTCTAACCAATTTGTTCTTAGTTTTAACATTTACATGTCCAAGAAGACGATGCCATAACAATGTATCACTTTCCGAGGCTTTAGATAACAAACATGACGTAGTTACAAATGAGTGTGAATAATTCATATCAAGTAAGTATGTCTCTTTGTCTCCCGGTGTTATTAGTAAGACCCATTCATCAGGAATTACAAATCCAGGTTTTAGAATAAGACATTCCTTATCAGTGAAGTGTGTAGAATACCTTTTGTCATAAATTTGTGAAACACTCAACAAGTTATGTTTTAGTTCTTAAACAAATTTGACATCTTCAAAGCTTAATACACCATTTAAAATTATACCTTTCTTTATAATCTTACCACCTTTATCTCCTGCAAAGATAACATATCCTCCGTTGTAAGGTTATATGTTGTTTAACAGAGATATATTACCAGTCATGTGCCGTGAACAGCCACTATCTACATGCCAAACAGTGTTGATAACTTGCCTTGGTTGTTCCTGCACATTTGGACAAATTTATTCATTTTTAGGAACCCAAGCCATGGTGGACTTGAGCGCTTTGTTTCATCTAAATCTGATACATGTTGCAATATCATATCTCTTTTGTCATTGAAAGCACATTTGTTAACAACAAAAGGCTCAGGTGATTTGTCTTTAACTTTCCACCTTTGAATTTGTCTGATCGGTAATGTTGTGGAATTGTTATCACCAACTTTTACTGATTTTACATTTGACTTTTCTTTGTTCAATTCAGTATTGCTCTTAGCAAAAGAATTTGACAAATTTAAGTTTCTTTTTAAATTTGCATTTACAAAAGAAACATTTTCTATTGTTTGAAATTGAATTATGAAATCTCTATTTGCTTGTCAATTGATGTTGATGATGACAATTTCTAGCCTTGTGATTTGGCTTCCCACACACATAACAACATATTTTATGATATGTATTTGACGCTTGTATGTTTTGCACAAACTGTTTATGATAACTTCCATAGATATCATAGAATCTGGCCTTAGTATGTCTTTGGCCTTGAGATTCTTTAACAGTCTCTCTTTCTTTTCTCTCGTTATGAGTTGTTCGAGATGTTTCTGGAAGGATTGAGGTGTCTGTTTTAGCCTTGCCATTCACATTGGAAGCCAATGTGGCATGAACTGTAACTTTAGCCTTTTGAGTCGTCTGTACTGGAGTAGGACCAGTGTCTTTCATACCTGATCTACAAACATCTTGTTTTACAAAGTTAGCAATAATAGAAGATTTATTTTCAAAGAAACTAGCATTGGTTTCTTTGAAAATATGATCTTCCTTATCAATGTATTCTTTCAAAACAAATCTATTATTGAAATCAGTTTTCAAGTCAGATATGGATGTTGTGATTTGTTTTCTTTGGTCTTAAAATCTATTTTTGATTTCAGTCTCTTTTTTTTATTAGACATTTTTTAACAGACATTTGTAACACTGAAAACTTCAGAACTTTCATTGATATTTGATGATGAATTACATGAATGTTTTTCATTACAAATTTTATTTTCCTAAAATTCTATTTCATCGTCACTCTCCCACTCTTCAACCAACCCCTCTTTCTTCACACTTTCTGCAAAAAAGTTTTCATGATTAATAGTAATTTTAGTTTTTGTGACAGGGTCAACAGTCAGTGAAACATTGACCGGAGGTGTGAAGTATGTTTTTGGTTGAAAACCTAATCCGTAGGTCTCTTCAGCATGAGTTGTATTTGATGAAGGAAAACAAGTATAATGATGATTAATAGGTGGTGCAATGTTAGCAAAACCAACTCCACTTTTACCACCATTAATTTTCTATGTCATTTGAGACTTGATTATACCTTCAACCATGTTTGATGAAAGCTCAAATTTTTCAACAACCAATTTAGCAGATAAGAGTTCATTGTTGAGTTTGTTAATTTCTAAAGATAGTTCATCATTACGTGTTGTCAAATCTTTTATGTTACACTCTTTATCATGAAGATTTAGTTTTGATTCATAAATTGATTTGTTTAAACCATCTATCTTTTCCTTAAAAAAATTTCTCATCGGTTTTATATTTAAGAGCTTGATATTGAAGTTTTTTAAACTTCTAAGATCAAGCGTTCATTGTGAACTCTATACCTGTTAACCTTTTCTATGCAATTATCTGAACAAAGATTAGTATATACCTCTTCAGTTCCTTCTTGTTTCTTTGTCTCTTCAGGTACAACTTTTACCATGAAGGCCTTTAGCACATTCTTTTCTTCTACTTTAATTGCTGGAGTGATCTCATCAGCATTTTCTTTTTCTTTACATGCAGATGCTAGAGTAGACTCAATAGCATTTTCAGATTCTTCAATCTTGACTGGAGTGATCTCAACAGTCTTTGCTTTTTCTTCACTTTCCTTCTCTTTGATAGTGGTTGAATAAGCTGGAGTAATCTCAATAGCTATTTCATTGTTTTCACCTTCTGCATTCATTTTCTCACTTTCAACCTTTTTCTCTTCACTCCTTTAAACACACCAACTAACAAATCTTCTCTCGCAAACTCAGCTAGAATATTTCCTCAACATGATCTTCAACATTCTGAATTTCTACTAACAAAGCAGTAGACAGTTTCATGTCTAGTATCTCCATCTGGTCGGACCAGTCATACTCTCCTTCAGTCTGAGATACCAGTGCTTTGTTATTAGAGGAACTAGCCTTATCTCCTTTCGTTTCTATCTCCACCATTACCATTTTCTTCCCATTTTCAGCTTGAACAGATATTCCTTCAGTACATTCTCTTGCAAAGTGACCAGGTTTGTCACAGTTGTAACATCTTAAGTTTGATTTGTCAAACCCAATTTCGCTCGTATTGTTAAGACCAAAACTTTTCTCCTGGTTCTTCTTGCAAAGTTCTTAGCATGATACACCACCATAGCCATCTGATACTTAATATCATTCTCTTCTATATTATCGGGATTAACTTGTTGCAAGTCATCAACCAAGATATTGGATGTATTGAGTCTTCCGGCAGAGAAAGCTTCATAGTTGTTCATGAATGAGTTAAATAGAGCGAGGTGTTCTTTTGCAATCTGAATGGTTTGTTTGTTGGGTTGGGAGTTTACAACAAAGGCTTGCTATGTAGGTTGAGAGGATTGACTTTGAGGATAGATTGGGGATTGTGGTTGAGCTTGAGCTAGGAATTGAGGCAACGACTGATCTTTGACAGCTTGATAAGCAGGAGTTGCAGATTGTTGTTGCTGACACAGCTAAGAATAACTGACATAATAATTGGATTACTAGCCATCTTGGCATACAATCCCTCTGTTTATCATCCATGTCATAAGATTTGATGGTGGAAATCAGATCACTGAGGGATAAGGTGAACAAATCCTTGGTTCTCTTGATAGTGGTGCAGTTGTTGTTCCATCTGTAAGGTAGTGAGTTTAACAACTTCTTATTCACTAAGATGTTATCTAGTGTGATTCCTGTACTTTTTATCTTGGTTATCAGCTTCATAAATCTTAACATTTGAGCCTCTAAGGTTTCACCCAGTATATGATTAAACATATTGAACTCTTGGTTTAGCATGTCTTTCCCGCTTTCCCTTATATCCTTGTTCCCCATAATCTGTTCTTCCATTGCATCCCACAAATCTTTAGCCTTCCTATAATCTTTGAATTTCTGAGCTATCTCAGTGGTAAGTGCCATTGTGATGGCAGCATAGGCTTTGACATCAAGCTCCATTTTTTTCATGTCTTCCTCATCCCAAAGATGCTCAGGCTTCCACACTAGGTCTCCCTTGTCATTTGTGTAAATTGGGATGTGTGGACCCTGTTTGATAGATCTCATCATCCTGGGTTCAGTGTAACTAACATGATTCTCATAGCGATAGACCCAATCCGGGTAGTCTTCTTCGCTGAGAAGTCGAGGAGGCTTCGTGCTAGTTCCAATCTTATTGTCGAGATTAAGAGTAGCAGTGATGTGCTTCAGATTTTCCATTTTCTCACTTAGAAATCAAACTTCACAAAATTCTTCAAAATTGTAGTTTTCACGCGAATGACCAAGTTCTCGCACGAAATCACACAAACTTTTCGCACTGAAAGTTTAGAAACTAACTTTTGTGAAAACTACAACTTCTTGCGTGAGAGGAGTCTTCTATAACAAAATTTTCAACTAACTCTTGCGAAAACTTCTACTTCTCGCGTGAAATCAAACTTTTCGCACAAATTCACAAACTTTTCGCTTGATTCATTTCTTCAATTTCAAACATTTCCAGCTTCATTTTTTCACCAAATTGATTAAGATTTGATTAATTAAGTGTTCAATTAGTGATTTAGGTTCAATTAAGATCCTAATTGTCTCTAATTGATTCAATTAAGTTCGATTAAGCTCCAAAACACCATCAATTCTTTGAACACCACACAAATCAGACTCAACATCTTCAAATCTGATCAAATTTTGTTGAAATCAATTAGATCTTTAAATATCAAGTAACTCAAGACCCACGAACTATTCAAATCACAAACTTCAGTCTTCAAATCAATCGATCTAGAGCAACAACCAATTGTAAGGATCATCACAATACAAAGATCGATCTCGTAATAAAAATACGAAATGTTAACATTACGGATAAGATTGATATCATTTGAAGACCACAAACACAAGATGTAAATAACTTTGGTTGTATTGCTCTCTGATTTTGGACAAATTACAGTAAGTGTGAAAATCAGGAAATGAGACAAAAGATTAAAAATTACATTACAAAACTTATATATATACTAAACTAGAAGTTCTCGCACGAATCACTAGTTCTCGCGCGACTTAATGTTTTCGGGCGAGAAGAAAGTTTTCGCACGACAACTTGGACTTGTCACATGACTTGATCTTCTTCATCTTGATTTGATTTCCCGAGCCTTTAGGTTCAACACCTACAATTAATAGGTGTGCTAAGTGTGAATCTGATATATCTATACTAAGTATACGTTTAAAGGTGTTGTATGGAACTAGAACTCACATAAGCAGGACATAAGTGTTTAAACAACTGTCCGCTGTGGGCTTTGGATGTCTACTGTGGACACTTGTAAAGGTTTTAATGTTGTACATGGTGGACTTTAACTATTCGCTATGGACACTTAAGTATTCTAGACTGTCCGCTCTGGACACTTAAGTATTCATGAATGTCCATTGTGGACACTTAAGTGTTAAAAGTCATCCGCTGTGAACCTTAGTCGTCCGCTGTATGGCTTAGTGAACCTTAGTTATTCGTTGTGATGCCTTAGTCATCTGCTGTAATGCCTTAGTCATCCGCTGTGAACCTTAGTTATCTACTGTGGACTTTGGTCGTCCGCTGTGGAATTTGTTCATCCGCGGTGGATTTGTTCATCCACTGTGGACTTGTTCATCCGCTGTGAACACTTAGGATTATCCTAAAATTTGGGAATAGAGTTTAAGTGATTAGTACTAATGTTCTAATGGGAGAATATGATTGTTATATGTTTTTAATGTTATGATCTTTTTATCGGATACTGTTAAGAATAATTATTACCACTTCATGTTATGTGATTATAAGACAATGGATATTTTATAAGTATTATTCATAATCAAGTAGACATAAAGGAATAAAAGAAGACAGTAGAACCCAATAAATGTTACCCCTAGACCCTTATGATGAATGAAAAGCCTTGCAAGAAAAATGAATGGAGGTGCACGACCTTGTTATCGTTAGCTTAACTGATGTGCAGTTGTTTCAGCCCATGTGGATGCACTTCTGGGGTCTAATCCTTGTGATTGACCAATGAATGAATGACCAATGAATGAATGAATAGGACTTGTTTCATAAGCAGGCTTCATGCCTAGCAGTGTGGGTCAACTGTTAGGGGTTAACTACCATGATAAACATGTACTGGTAGGGGTTTGGCATTTTTTGTCAACCATATGATGTAGGCTCTTATTTTATGCAATCCTAGTTAATGAAAGAGAAAGATAATAAAATAAAGAAAGAGAAAGAATGTCTTAACGAATGTTATCAGTCAACTGACTGTTATGTATAACGGATGGGTGATCTATAAATGAAGCTTTCAAAATGTATGTTTTCTCTATTAATAAAACTAGAACTCACTCAGCAACACTGACTTTTATTGGATATCAGTTGGCAGGTACCGAGGTTGCTGGGGATGGCACAAGGTTGGAGCTACTTGGCAAATAAAGACTAGCATCCATGTTTATGCAGAACAATATTTTTGTCTTGTAATACAACTAAATGTTAATTTTTGAACCTAGTAACAAAGATGTGTTTCTTGGCAAAAATTATTATTAATTCATGAAATGGAATTGTTAAGTTATTTTGCTACAATGATTTTTCTATTTTAATGAATTTCAATATGTATTGCGCTATGAATGACCAACTGTGGGGTTTCCCGGGATCGGGGCCTTACAAGTTGGTATCAGAGCCAAAGTTTAAGAGAATTGGGTAAATTATTTTCAAAACCTAAACTAAAAATGGGACCAAATAAAGGGATGCCAGCCCAAGTAGCTACGTGCCATCAGGTAAAGTTTTTTTTAAAGTTAACCGGTATTCTATGTGTGTGCTATCTGAATTTATACGCTTAGTAGATTTGGACACTGATGTAGTCAAGATAGGAAATGCTTAGAGAATGAAGAGTAAAGTAAGTGGCTAATCACAACTAGCCACTGTAATTAGGGAGTTACTATACTCAACATAATCTGAGCTATTACCTTGAATGACCTTGTTGGTGTTTGAATCTTATAGGAGGTAGAATTTATGGCAGGTAGAAAACCTGGGAAGGCAATCCGAGGAGGTGCTCGTGGCTGGTATACTACTGGGCCACGTGTCACCAGGAGCAAAGCTAAGGCTCCCGAGATAGTTCACGAGGATTCGGATCTCCATAACCACCAAGAGGGTGAAGGGTCAGCTACCCTTAAGTCTATTATGAAGGAGGCTACGTTATGTAAAATATCCTACCTTCAATGGTGACTGAAGTGATTAGAGCTATTAAGGATGGGGAAAAAGCTAAGAATCAGGTGAAGAAGGAGAAGAAGAAGAAGAAGTCAGGAAAGTCCACTGAAGGGACTGAAAAATCTAAAGAGAAACCATCTAATCAAAAGGTGGTAGTTCATGATGATGACAACGAGGATGAATTAGAGAAGGAGACTGTTAAGGGGTGCAGCTACGGGGCGTTTCAGAGATGCAAGCCCCCGGCCTTCGACGGTAACGGTAATGCTACTGCCGCTCACCGTTGGGTTCGGGAGATGGAAGTAGTCCTGGATATCAATGAGTGTCGGGAAGATCAGAAGGTGAAGTTAGCCTCCCATTCTTTCGTTGATTCGGCACTATGCTGGTGGGACAACATTGTCCAAGCCGAGGGAAAACTGTCAATAGCAAAAATGAAGTGGTCGGAGTTGAAGGAGTTGGTGCTGGAGGAGTACTGTCCACATCGAGAGTTGGACAAAATTAAGAAGGAGTTCTTGTATTTGGAGGCCGGGAACATGACTCATCAAGAGTACTCCTGTGTCCAAGAAGATAAAGAGATATGGTGACGCCTGTGTCCAAGAAGATAAAGAGATACATGCAAGGTTTGCCTGTGGATATTAGGAGGAACAAGATAGCCGCTAGACCAAGCACGTTTAGATCGGTGGTGGATTTAGCGGGAAGGTTGTATGATGAGAAGGAACTGGTGCCAATTCAGAAAAAGACTGAGAAGTGGAACTGGGATAGGAATGGGAATGGGAAGAGGTTCAGGAACGACAACTACGGGATTGGGGAAAAGAAGATGAGGGTCGACGACGGTCACACAGAACTGAGGAAGGGGAATGAACGAAAGGAATGTAAGAAGTGTGGAAAGAGTCATGTGGGTGAATGCAGAGTGGGAACGAACAAGTGGTTCAAATGTGGGGGCGAGGGCCATTATGCTAAGGAATGCAGGATGCCAAGATGTTACCAATGTGATGAGATAAGCCACTTGGGCTAGGATTGCAAGAAGGGTGGAGTAGGAAGTTCAGGAATCAAGGCGATGGGGAAAAATTGGAAGAGTGATAGCACCAAAGAGAAGGCAAGGGAATTCAACATGACAAGGGAGGAAGCCACAGTGGACCCTGAAGTAGTTTTAGGTATGTTACTGGTAAACAAATTATATGCTTTTGTGCTCTTCGATTCGGGTGCTAGTAGGAGCTTTGTATCTACTGCCTTTTGTCGTTTGATGCATGGTAAGAGTAGAAAGATAGATGTGCCCTTCCATGTTAAGACTACGATCGGAAAATCTACCAAAGTGACTGATGTGATTGACGATTGCCTCATAGAATTTGACGGTCATAGGTTCCCTGCTAGATTGTATGTGATAGCTTTAGGAGGTTTTGATATGGATTTAGGAATGGATTGATTGGCGACATACGAAGCGAACATCATGTGTCGAAAAAGATGATTCGTCTGATTGCGCCCGATGATAGTTTGGTTACGGTTCACAGAGACAAGGAATGCCTCATTTCGCAAATAATATCTATGATAATGGAAGAAAAGTTTATGAGGCAAGGGTGTGGTGCTTACCTGGCTTATGTGAAGGACGTGGATGCGATAGTGCTTCAACTGTTAGAAGTGCCGGTACTATGTTAGTTTCCTTATGTGTTTCTGGAAGATCTGCCAAGGGTCCCACTCGATAGAGAAATTGAATTTCAGATTTACTTGATACCAGGAGCGCAACTTGTTGCCAAGGCACCATACCGGTTGGCTCCATCCAAGCTCAAGGAACTGATGTCGCAACTACAAGACCTTTTGGATAAGGGCTTTATTTAACCAAGCATCTCTCTATAGAGTGCTCCAGTTTTATTCGTGAAAAAGAAGGACCGAAGTATGAGGATTTGCATTGACTACCGTGAGCTGAACAAGTTGACTGTGAAGAACCGGTATCTATTACCTGGGATTGACGACTTGTTCGATCAGCTCCAGGGTGCCAGTTGGTTCACAAGGACAGACCTTCAATCGGGTTACCATCAAATGAAGGTGAAGGAGCAGGATATCCCTAAGACAGACTTTCACACGTGTTATGGATACTACGAGTTTCTCGTGATGTCATTCGGTTTAACCAACGCATCGGCTGCCTTTATGGACCGTATGAATTGGGTATGCCGACCGATGTTAGAGAAATCAATGATCATATTCATTGATGATATTCTGATCTACTCTAAGAGCGAAGTGGAGCATGCCTGTCATCTCAAGAAAGTACTAGAGACACTTAGAAACAAGAAGTTGTATGCGAAGTTCTCTAAGTGTGCCTTTTGGCTACGAAAGGTCCAATTTCTTGGCCATGTGATTAATCCCGAAGGAATAATGGTAGACCCTGTAAAAGTTGAAGCTGTAATGCAATAGGAATCCCTGAGAATCTCATCCGAGATCCGTAGTTTCCTGGGTTTGGCAGGTTACTACAGAAGGTTTATTCAAGATTTCTCTAAGGTGGCGTCCCTGTTGACTAAGTTGCCTCACAAGGATGTGAAGTTTGAACGGGGTTTAGATTAGGAAGGTGGCTTTCAAGAGTTGAAGACGAGGTTAACCCAAGCCACAGTCTTGACGTTTGCCGAAGGGAATGATGACTTGGTGGTATATTCAGATGCTTCACGTTCGGGCTTAGGTTGCGTGTTAATGCAATAAGGGAAGGTTATAGCCTATGTGTCTCTACAGTTGAAGATCCATGAGGTTAACTACCCTACTCATGATTTGGAGTTGGCAGCTGTGGTCTTTGCGTTGAGGATTTAGAGGCACTATTTGTACGAGACGAAGTGTCCCATCTTCACAGATCACAAGAGCCTAAAGTATTTATTCAAACCAAAGGATCTTAACATAAGGCAAAGAAGGTGGTTAGAGCTGATCAAGGACTATGATTGCGAGATTCACAAGCATCCGAGCAAGGCAAACATGGTTGCTGATGCCCTTAGTTGAAAGGAACGACCTTAACCGATTCAGGTGAAGGCTTATCAGCTGGTGGTGACGCCCGATGTTATGGTTCAGATAAGAATGTTTCAAGATGAGGCACTGAAGGATGACAGGATCAACACTGAGCGAATGAAATGACAGATAATAGATTTAGGGGAAAAAACATTCTTGGTTTTAGAACCCGATTTGAGCGGATGTGGATTCCTCGCTATGCCGATCTGACTGGAAGGATTATGGATGAAGCTCATAAAACTCGATATTCAATTCATTCTAGTGCCACAAAGATATATCATGACCTGAAGAAGGATTATTGGTGGCCGGGGATGAAGCTTGACGTGGTGGAGTATGTGAGTAAGTGCCTGACTTGTTTTCAAGTGAAGGCCGAACATCAAAAACCATACGGGAAGATCCAACCTTTGGATATACCCAAATGGAAGTGGGAACACATCACAATGGACTTTATCATGAAAATGCCTCGTACGGCGAGAGGATGTGATACCATTTGGGTGATCGTAGACCGCTTGATGAAAAGTTCCCACTTTTTGCCAATCCGAGAGACTTACTCGTCGGAAAGGTTGGCGGATTGTTCATCAAGGAGATTGTAACTCGTCATGGTGTGCCGGTATCCATTTTTTCAGATAGGGACACTCGGTTCACATCCAAGTTCTGGAAGAAATTCCACAATACGATGGGAACGAGGTTACACATTAGCACAACTTACCACCCTTAGACAGACGGTCAATCAGAAATAGCGATTCAGACTTTGGAGGACATGCTCCAGGCATGCATTATTGATTTGGGTGGAAGTTAGGATGAGCACTTACCATTGGCAGAGTTCTCTTACAACAATAGTTATCATGCAAGTATAGGCATGCCACCATTCGAGATGTTGTATGGGAGACGATGCAGAACCCGGGTGTGTTGGGGCGATATTGGGCTGAAGGAGTTAGGGAGTGTCAAGATCATCGAGGCCATGACAGAAAAGTTAGAAAGGATCAAGGCCTTTATGAAAGCAGCAAAGGATCGACAGAAGTCCTACACTGATAAGAAAAGAAGGCCGATGGAGTTCTAAGTAGGAGATAAGGTGATCTTGAAGGTGTCTCCATGGAAAGGGATCATCCATTTTCTAAAAAAAGGGAAATTGAGCCCAAGGTACATCGGGCCATTCAAAATCATTGCCAGAGTTGGTGAGGTGGCATATAGGCTGGAAGTTCCTGATGAGCTGCATAGGATTCATCCTACGTTCCATGTATCACATTTACAAAATGTAAGTTCCCGTTCCCGGAAACCTCACAGTTGGTCAACCACAGCATTATTTACATAAAATTACGTACATTTAATTAAAACATCGTAGCAGATTAGATTACCAAAAATCATTCATTGCATTAATATTCAATGTTGCCAAGTAATACATTAATGTATAATAGGAGTTACAAAAGAAACGTTTAGTTGCATTACAAAACAACATAATTATCATGCACGAATGGATGCCAGTCTTGCCCACCACGCAGCTTTCCCCCGCATGCCATCCTCAGCGATGAGTTACCTGCCAACTGAAAATGCATAAAAGTCAGCGTTGCTGAGTGAGTTCTAGCTTTCTAAACATCAAAAACAACCTTACAACCATAAAACATAAACATTCAATCATACATACATACGGGTTAATACATAAACCATTAAAAACACTTAAACAGGCATTTTTCAGCCCCAAAAAGTTTAAAAACACAAAACCGGGGATCTAGAACTCACCAATTGCAGCCTTCAAGTAAAACTCCATCGAACTTGAGGGTTCAAAGAGTTCAAACACCTAAACACAACAAAACACACACAACCGAGCACCGAGAACACATAAATATCAGTTCTAAGGTCGAAAACCCAACAAAACCGAACCAAAAACACAAAGAAACACTTACCAAGAGCAAAACACAGCTTCAACTTCCTTGAAACTGAGAGAAAACTCTGCCCTTCTTTCTTCTTCTTGTCCAGCCGAAAGCAAATGGTGTAAAAGGCAGATGCATGGGCAACCATACCCATTTAAACATAAAATAATAGTGTTTTGTACTTTTTACACTTTGGCCCCCTCCTTTCTTTCAAGATACTTTTCTTTTTCCTTTCTTTTTATTTAAATTTTCGGGTGTTACATGAAAGTGCTTGGTGGAAGGTGATGTTGTTATCCCTCTCACGAACATCAAGGTTGATGAAGGTTGAATTATGTGGAGCAACCAATTGCTATTTTGGACCGGAAGGAGAAACGGTTAAGGAATAAAGTGATTAGTCAAGTAAAAGTGCAGTGGAAGCATCGCAAAGGATCTGAGGCCACTTGGGAATCGGAGGAAGAAATAAGACGGCACTACCCTAATCACTTTAAGGAGTGAAAGGTTTCGGGGATGAAATATTTATAAGGGGGTAGGCTTGTAACACCCGAAAACTTCAAAAAAAAAAGGAAAGAAAAGTAAAGGAGCAAATAGGACAATTTATTTTAAAGCAAGGGGTAAAAGTGTGCAAGGGTCAAACCGGCCTATAATGGGGTTTAAAAGAGAGATGGCCACCCATACTCTCTCCCATGCACTCAAACCTACGGCTTTAAAAAGAGAAAAAGGCTCCCCACCGGTTCTAGAGTGAGAAAGTGGAAAATTCTTCAAGAAGGTAAGATTTTCATGGTGATTCTTCTCAGATCTAGTCGGGTTTAAGCTTCTAGGCGGGTTTCTATGTGTTTCTATGTGTTAAGTTTGAACTTTTACATGTGTATAGGTGTTAAAACTCTAGGTTGCTCTCGGGTTTGTAGTGGTTTGCTCAAAAGCTGGTTAAGGTGAGTTCTAGATCCCCTCTTTTACATGTTTTCTACTTGTTTGGGGTTTATATGTGTATTAAAACGATGTTACATAGCAAAACTATGTTTTCCATGATAAATATGACTTTTTACGAATGATTTCAATGATTCTGTGATGATTAATGGGTGTGCTAAGTGTGAATCTGATAGATCTATGCTAAGTATACGTTTAAATGTGTTGTATGGAACTAGAATTCACATAAGCAGGAGATAAGTGTTTAAACAACTGTTCGTTGTGGGCTTTGGATGTCCGTTGTGGACACTTGAAAATGTTTTGATGCTGTCCGCTGTGGACATTAACTGTCCACTGTGGACACTTAAGTATTCTAGACTGTCTGTTGTGGACACTTAAGTATTCATGAATGTCTGTTATGGAAACTTAAGTGCTAAGAGTCATCCGCTGTGAACCTTAGTCATCCGTTGTATGCCTTAGTGAACCTTAGTCATCCACTATGAAGCCTTAGTCATCAGCTGTAATGCCTTAGTCATCCGCTGTGAGCCTTAGTTATCTGCTGTGAACTTTAGTCGTCCTCTGTGGAATTTGTTCATCCGCTGTGGATTTGTTCAACCACTGTGGACTTGTTCATCCGCTGTGGACTTGTTCATCCGCTTTGAGCACTTGGGTTCATCCTAAAATTTTGGGAATATAGTTTAAGTGATTAGTACTAATGTTCTAATGGGTGAATATAATTGTTATATGTTTTAATGTTATGATCTTTTTATGGGCTACTGTTATGGAATTATTACCACTTCATTTTATATGATTATAAGACAATGGATATTTAAAAAGTATTATTCATAATCAACTGGATACAAAGGAATAAAAAAAGACAGTGGAACCTAATGAATGTTACCCTCGGGCCCTTATGATGAATGAAAAGCCTTGCAAGCAAAATGAATGGAGGTGCACGAGCTTGTTGCCGTTAGCTCAACTGATGTACGACTGTTTCAGCCCATGAGGACGCACATCTAGGGTCTAATCCTTGTGATTGACCAATGAATGAATGAATAGGACATGTTTCATGAGCAGGCTTCGTGCCTAGCAGTGTGGGTCAACTGTCAGGGGTTAGCTACCATGATAAACGTGTACTGTCAGGGGTTCGGCATTTGTTGCCAACCATATGATGTAGGCTCTTGCTTTGTGCAATCCTAGTTAATGAAAGAGAAATATAATGAAAGAAAGAAAGATAAAGAATGTCTTAATGAAGAAAGATAAAGAATGTCTTAATGAATGATATCGATCAATTTGACTGTTATGTATAATGGATGGGTGATCACTAAATGAAGATTTCAAAATGTATATTTTCTATATTAATAAAACTAAAACTCACTCAGCAATGTTGACATTTTATGCATATCAGTTGGTAGGTAATGAGGTTGCTGGGTATGGCACAAGGTTGGAGCTACTTAGCAAATAAAGACTGGCATCCATGTTTATGTAGAACAATATTTTTCTCTTGTAATACAACTAAATGTTAATTTTTGAACCTAAAAACAAAGATGTATTTCTTGGCAAAAATTATTATTAATGCATGAAATGGAATTGTTTAGTTATTCCTCTGCAATGATTTTCCTATTTTAATGAATTTCAATATGTACTGTGCTATGAATGACCACCTGTGAGGTTTCTCAGGATCGGGGCCTTACATGTATTGTAACACCCGTATTTTGTGAGGGCCAAAAGTGCCAAGAAGAAGAAAGAATTTTGAATAAAGCAAGCAAGGACCAAAGATGGAGGGTGCAAAGTGTAAATTTGTATAAAAGTCAAAAAGTGAAACCCATAAAGAGCATGGTCGACCATGCTCCTTTTCTGCTTGTTACTGCCGAGGAGACAAGAAGAAGAAAGTGAGTTTGTGAAGATTTTTCTCTCGGTTCTTTGAAAAAGACAAGGAAGAAGTTTCGAAGGTTTGTGGTTTTTGTTGTTGTTTGGCTCGGTTTCACCCTTAGAAACCGATTTCTAAGTGTTGCTTGTGTTTTTGGTTGGTTGTTTTGCTTGTTAGGTGTTTGGACTCGTGTGTAAAAGCAAGTTAGGAGGAGTTTTACTTGTCTTCTACACCAGGTGAGTTCTAGACCCCATTTATGTTTGTTTTAAAGCAGCTTTGGGGCTGAAAAAGCATGTAAAATAGTTTTGTTACACCTATGTATGATACCCGTATGTGTATATGTGTATATGTTCATGTTTAATGCTTGTTGTCATGATTGGTATGCTTAGAAATGCATGTTTAGGTGTTGAACAGGTGTTAAAACAGATTGGGATGGATTCTGAAAGTAGCACTGCATAGGAGTAAGCCATGCGCCCACACAGGGCCCATGCGCCTGAAATATTAGAGGAATTGATTAAGTCCAGGTCATGCGCCCAAACAGGGCCCATGCGTCTGAGAAATTTTCCTTAGAAATTCTTAGGGGCTCAGGCGCCCCAATAGTGCCCAGGCGCCCGAACTTTGCCTAAATATTCTAAGTGTTCCCATGCGCCTGAGAAATTTGCCTTAGAAATTCTAAGTAGGTGCTCAGGCACCCCAATAGTGCCCATGCGCCCAAATTTTGCCTAAATATTCTAAGTGTTCCCATGCGACTGAATACTCCCATGCGCCCAAAACAATGCTGAAATGCCTAAGTGTTGGCTCATGCGCCTAGGAGGCTCATGCGCCCAGGAGTTAGTGAAAAATGACTAAGTGTTAAAGAGCTTGCTCCTGAATAGTTGAAATGCGCCTATGCAGGGCTCATGTTCCTGCGTAGTTCTCATGCGCCTAAAAGACTTGGTATATTTTCTGATATTTTGGAAGATGTAGAATAGTAGGGTTAACCTTGGGTTGACTTGTTGATGTTATTTGATTATTTTATTTATGTGTTGCAGGGTTCTTATGTTCCCTATTATTATTATTATTGTTATGGCCTTATGTGGGGTGTTCTAAATTACAAAGTATTATTAATCAAATGGAAGATTAATATTAATTGAAGTGGAACATAAAGAACGTAAGAAAGTCTTGCAAGCAAATTCACAATGAGGTTCACAACCGTAGAGTTGTCAGCTCAACTATGTGCGGTTTAGCTAACCCGTTGGATGCACACAGGGTCAATCTTTAAGATTGATGGGACCATGGTGGCTGCCCCGGTACTGGAGTCAGCTTCGTGCACCGGTTTGGGGGTCTATTTATAGACCTCGGCCCAATACCCGGTTTATGCGCATTTTTTGGGGTATAGCACCTTGGTCCATATGGAAGTGAAAGATTAAAAGGTGAAAGGCTCAAAAGAGCGGCCATGGAAATGGTGAAGGAAATTAATGATGATGAAAATGAATGTAATTGATTGTATGTATGATGTATGATCACATACGAAAGAGAAATATGGTATTTTAAAAGGGGTATTTTCCTATATAAAGCTTATAAGGTATTTTCTAATGTTTTTAAAACTAGAACTCACTCAGCAAAGCTAACTTTTATACATTTTCAGTTGACAGGTAATTGCTGAGGATGGCACGCGGGGAAGCTACTCGTAGGGATTTGGCTGACATCCATTCAAGAATATAACACTGTTGTTTTGTAATACAACTAATGATCTTTTGTAACTGTTATCAAACATGTATTGCTTAGCAACAACATTTATAAAGTTATTGAATGGTTTTTGATGTTTAAATTCCGCTGCATGTGTTAATAAATTATGAAATGTTTTATAAATTGTGCTGTGAATGCTCAACTATGAGGTTTCCGGGAACGGGGCCTTACATGTATATCGTGAGGTTCCACAAATTTATACCCTAGACCTGTCTTAGTTTGATACAACCTTCGGGAATTTTCAGTAAAAGCAAGCAATTTTTCAAATTTTTCAGTTTGAACATTGTATTTATCAGCATAGGTTTTAGCAATGGCTAAATCACCTTGTGCTGATTTTAATCTTCTCAAGAGGTCATCAATTTGGGTTTCTAAGTTGGTCTGTTCATGTTTTAATTGTGAAACAATCTTTTTCAGTTGTATTATTTTAGCTTTTTGAGTTTGATCAGTTTTCTTAATATCAATTTTACAAAGATTGATTGATTCAACATCTTTTATGATATCCAAATTGTGACTTCTGTACAAGTTAACCTTAGCTATGCATTTAAGAGTACAGCAAGGTTCAGGAGTTACCTGAGGTGAGAGGTTTGAATTTCCAGCCATCAAAGCATAGTTTTTGGGAGTGACATCTTCCACTTGGAAGCTCCAGTCAATCACCTCTTCTCTTGAGGCTACTGCTGCTATATTTCTTTGGCTAAAGAATGAGGGAGTGCTTTGATGAGTTGAGTGATTTTGATGTTTGGATGTGCTTGGAAGAGATGGGTTAGACATTGGTGCTTTGCATTCCTTGGCAAAGTGTCCCAGCTGGTTGTAGTTGAAACACTTTACCTTGCTTTTGTCAAACCCAAATACTGATCTTCTCTGCTTTAGGAACTTTCTTCCGGTCCTCTGTTGAAACTGCTAGGCCTTAAAGGATATCATTGCTATATGATAGTTGATATCCATTTCTTCAAGGTCAACTGGATGAATGGATTCCAGATATTCTTCTGAGAGTTGAAAGAAGTTGGCTTGGTCACTGATAAAGGCAAAGTTTATGGGATATGATTATGAAAAGGATGTTGAGGGTGGTTGATTCCATCTGCTGAATGATGGTGACGATTGAGATTCAGCAGTTGGAGATTCAGGATAGGTGATCATGGGTGTTTGATGAGTCATTATGGGAGTTTGATAGACTTAGGAGTGGGAGTGATAATAAACTAGCTCATGAATAGGGGCCATGAAAGCGAATGACTTTGAGAAGTTTGAAGATCTACCCAGTGAATCTTCATCTACATCCATCACCGTTTGATAAGTGCTGAGAAAGCCATATGCAAGACTGATGTTAATGGTTCAACAACAGTTTCATAGTCGGAGATTATCTGTTAAGCTCACTTGCTAGATCAAATAGGAAACCAGGCAAGGAAACAATGAACAAACAAGTAAAGAACACTCAAGAACACAAAGATTGGTTTTTAAGTATGATACATATTGCTCTCAAGTGTTTTATAAGTGTTACAAAGCTTAGTCTTTAAGACTATTACATGAGATACTTTATACTACATCCTACAGCCGGTCATACTTTGAAGGCCAGCTGGACACTAATCTAGACAACAAGATCAATGTAAAGTCAAAATACAAATTGCCTTATGACATGTTACTATGATACGCCATAGCACATATCCAATTGTATTACAATAAGGATAAAAGTATTAAAGTAGAAAGTTACGAATAAAAGACCATATTATACAGTTGACAAAAGTAAAAAGATAATCATTAACTTATATAAGTTTGTGAGTCTTCAAAGCTAGCAGCGGAAAGGTGGTCTACTTTTATCAAAAGTGTGTCAGTAGACACATGGCTTTTTAGTCTTCGGAAGAGTTCAGTCTTCAAGTTTCGGAAAACTTTGTCTTAAAGCTTCGGAATATTTCACTTTTGGCTTCGCAACATTTCTGTCTATGGCTTCAGAAGATTTGACACTTAGTTATTTTTCATTGTACATTGTCAAATTTTCTGAAGTACTTCCTTGTACTTCAGTGCATGCTGAGAGATCTTTGGTTAGCATCAGCCTCTAAGATAAACTCTTGATTCTAGAAACTCCCCCTATGCTGATACTACCAAAACTTGAAGATTACGATGAATGGTTGATCTTCTACTTGTTTATAGCCATCATCAAAATAAGATCCATTCATCTCTTCATCAGCTGGTCTGGATTGTTCAGGCTTTCATAGTATCTCCTCATGTTCAAGAGATCATGTTTAGGCAGGTCAAGTATGTTCTGCCAAAAGAATACTTGTGGACCTCCTTGATCACTTATGACATATCATCTATCTGGCTTTAGAAAGTACATCCAAGATATGATGGGCCTCTCAGCAGCTAGAGGCTCTATAAATAAGGGAGTTGGTTGAACAACCTCTTTTGATTCACCCTCAAGATGTTCTGACTCATCCTGAGGTGCAGAGAGGATGTCTTAAGCTTTTTCTTCTTCTTTAAATTTAAATCTCTTTTAATGGTCATCCTTTTTCTCTTTCTATCACCTTGTTTTCCTTTTTCCTTTTCAGTTTGGTCTTTCCTCTTCACATGTTCAGAAGGTTTAAGATTCTTTTAGGTTACGTTAGATGATTTAATACGAAGTTAATGAGAAAATATAGAGAAATTTTGATAAAACATTGACAGATAGTTTGAACATGTGTCTAACTAATTGTATGTTATAGCAAAATTTAATATTGTATTATGATTCTTTGAAGTGAAAGGTCTGATTATTTAAATAATTTTATATTTATCAATAAGTGAAGTTTTTTCTAAAAACCTAAATAAACAATGACGTTACGCTTACAATATTACTTATATATCTGTCTTACATCAACTATATAAAAAACAAAAACTTACAAATACATAACACATGTAATTATATATTAATAATTTTGATGGTTGGTTTGTTCAGTAAATTAATTATCTTTTTATTTTATATTCTTGTAACATAATAAATAAGTATTGTTCAGAAAAAATAAGAACCAGGCCACCGATTTCATGCTTCTCTCCCTTACACGAGAGGTAGGTCCGACTAGAGATACATGTTGCCCTCCTCTTGCCTCACACTTAGCTTAAGTTTACTCTCTTTTAATCATTTAATATTTGCAATCAGGTAGACTTATTTTGTTTTTTGTTCCAACTTAAAAGTTAATGTATTCTTAAGTTACAAATGGTACTTACTTTTATCAACAATTTCATATTAGCTTTACAACACGTATTTTAACAACAACGTATTTTTGTAGCTTAAAACTTTATATTTCTACCGTTAATTTTTTATCACGTGGCACAGATAGTTACAATATGCCCCCTATAGTTAATTAAACCTATGATTTATACCCTATGGTTTTTCATTTGTTTATTTTCTTTTTTATGAGCGATTATTTTTGACACATGACACACTTACATTTGTTTATTTTTTATTTTTCTTATAACTATCAAAATATTATTTTTAGTAAATTGTAAATATATTGTTACAATATACTTATTTTTATTTACGTTTCGTTGTAATTTTTTTTTTACCAAAAACGAGTTTGCGTGATAATATATTGGTAAATCCTAAACAATGATATCTTTTTATAACCGCCTCTCTCAACTTTTTTTTATCAAAGTATATCTATAATCTAGAAAAATTGAAAATGATGTATACGAACTTTAAAAAACTATGATGTGATATCAATGTACAAGCCGTCAAAACGAAACCCTACAAATATCAACACACCCGTCGCAACGCGCGGGTTGACACACTAGTGTTGTTTACAGAGAAGGATATCGGCTAAACATGAGTTGGTTATTATGTGTTTACTTTAACCATATTTTACAATCACATAAAAGAACATATTGGTTAGGTAAGGAATGTTTTCTATTTGTTTTAACGATTTGGCAGATTATATGATGTTTTTATTTTTTTTATTTATTTTGATTTTACTGTTTATCTTGCTTCACCTTTTATGGCATACATTTGTTTTTGAAAACTGATATGTAACATTTTAGGTTACGTAACATGATTTAATAAGAAGTTGGTGGGAAAATGGTAGATAAATATAGTTTGAACATGTGTCTAACTAATTGTATATTATAGTAAATTTTAATATTGTACTATGATTCTTTGAAGTGAAAGATCTGATTACTTAAATAATTTTATATTTTATTAATAAGAGAAGTTTTTAAAACCTAAAGAAAAAATGACGTTACGTTTACAAGTTTAATTTTTTTTATTTGTTTTACATTAACTAAAAAAAACTTTCAAATGTATAACATATATTAATAACTTGGTCGGTATGAATAATAAATTAATTATTTTTTATTTTATGTTCTTATAACATAACAAACACGTATTGCTAAGAAAGAATAAAGAAACAAGCCACCGGCTTCATGCTTCTCTCCTTTACGTCATTGTCAACCTTTTCTTTTTTTTTTCTGTTTTACTCGTGTAACATATCTGCGTCGTATTAGTTTTTTTCAATTTTTCTAGTTTTCTTATTATTTCACCGATTGAGATGGTGTCGTCCCGGTTTATATATAATTATAAAATACAAATATAAATGTTTGTATTGTATTATATATATATATATATATATATATATATATATATATATATATATATAATTATAATATCATCTAATCTATTAATCTGATCCATCAGTCCAACCAATCGACTAGTAAAACAACTAGTTTGTAGTCTGGTATGATTTTGACGACATTGATTGTTATCGTAAGTTGGTTCGGTATTCTCTAGCTATATAAACAAAACATGAGTTGTCCAAAATAAAAGTATATAAACCAAACATGTAGGGGCTGTTTGGTAAGATCTGAATTATTAAATGCTGAACCAGTAAGAGGTTTGAATGGTTAAGAAGCTCTGAATCATTAAGTGTTGAACCAGAAAGTGTTGTTTGGTTGAATCTTTGAATAACTGTACAGAATGATTATTTTACCCATCTTAATTATTTTGTGCTGAATAAAATATATATGTTTGGTTAGATGTCTGAATGACTGTACGTATTGAATGATCAATAAGTAAAAAAAAACCATTATAGAAATTATTCCAAATACAAATAATTCAAATACAACATACTAAAATTCAAATTCAAAATATTCAAAATACAACATACTAAAATCCAAATACAAAGTAATCCATATACAACGTACTATAATCTAATTACAAATTAATCCAAATATTAATCAATTGAAACTAATTGACTAGCTATCTCATCACGTAAATTATTCATATAATTAATGCCTTATGAACCCCATTCTATATCGTGAACGAACTGGTCATCATTGTTACCACATTGTGCTTCTGCAAACAGTGTGTTCTCGTCGTATGCCATAAACAACTGATCATGAATGTTGCATTTCCGTATAAAATTATGGACGGTGAAACAAGCAATAACTATGTCTCTTTGAATTGTAAAAGAAAAGGGAGCCATTTGATTTAAGATTGGGAATCTTGCCTTCAACACACCATATGCGCGCTCAATAACATTTCTAAGTTATGCATGAGCATGATTGAATCTTTCTTTCTTAGTTAGTGCACGTTGTCGTCGAAAATCGGGTAACCAATACCTCGTATTACGGTATGGAGTCATAAATCCACGAGTGTTGGTGTACGCAATGTCGCAAAGGTAATACTTATCTGTAATGTTAGTAAGAAAGGTATTACAAAAAAACAAGTATTGTAATTAATAAAAGATTTAAACAATGATTTAGAACCTGGTGGGGGGAAAGGAAAGCCGGAAGTCGAGTTAAGGAAACTTCTTTTAGAACTCGAGAATCATGCGCAATGCCCTCCCATCCAGCCCTACGAATATGAATATCATATCAAAATCACAAATTCCTAACACATTTTGGTACCATTCACCTTTTCCTCTTCCTCTGTAACGAGTTTGTTGATCGGCTGGTACGACTACATGTATAAGAGTTCCGTCTAACGCACCTATTGCTCCAGGAAGTATTTGTTTTAGCTTTCTATGTCTTTCCAAAGTATTTTTGATGCCATTAGAAGATGTTGGAAGTATAATTTCTTTTGCGAAATTCATCATTGCATTTAGCACCTTATGAAAACATCTATGAATCGTTTCTGTTGAGTGTTGAAATCTTCGTTTAACCATCAGAAATCGTTCATTATGTCCTATGATAATAAAAAACATAGCCAACTTTTCTTGAAAGGTTATCGACCTACTACTTTGTAACCAATTTCTTTGTTGAAAATGATTGCATAATAGTACGAATGCTTCACGTGAAAGACGCATCATCTCATGACATTGTGTAGAAGATCCGTGCAACAACTCTTGCGTGTACGCATAGCCGGTCAATGTAGAATTCAAGTCTCTCATCCTTTCAATTCTTCCTGTGGCTAACCATAACCATTGCTAACAAAGTAAAATGAAGATGATAATCTCATCCTCTGAATCCATATACTACCTGTTAACATTCATAAGTTTAAAAACCTACAAACATATTATCCAAAAAAGTTTAAAAATCTAAACATATTATCCATAAACATATCATTCATCACATCCATCAAAAAGTTAAAAACCTACAAACATATTATCCAAAAAAGATTCCATCACATCCAAAAAAATATCCATACACATAATATCCCAAAACCTAACAATCACATCCAAAAAAACCCATACACATATTATCTCAAAAACTAACAATCACATCCATACACATAATATCCTAAAACCTAACAAATTATCAAAATAGTCCATATTTCGCTCCTGCATTTTTGACCCATATCTTGCATGTCGACGGTTGTAGTCACAACCACACCTTCCTTATGTCAGGACTTTCACCGAAAAGCAAAAGTGCAGTTTGGTATTTAGCATCAAACATGCCCCACCCTAAACTTTCCAACTTATCCATACATGTATCCATATCATTAGGCAAATTGTGTTTTTCAATCAACATCTTTGCAACTTAGGATATTTGGTCCCCAACTTCTATTAGCTTTGAGTTTAATGTTTCCTTATCTTTTTGTTTCTCCTTTTTAGTTTTAGACCAAATGGTTGACTCCTCACTAACACCGGCAGTCGGGCTTTTCCTTTTATTTTTCGACCTATCAGATGACTCTTCACTAACACATAGATCCATTTGAGTGCATTCAATGTCATCAATACCATCTAAATTTTGATCAGACACCCCTTCAGAAGGACGAGAAAGTGTCGAAGATGGTCCCCAACTTTCAAACCCATTGGAAGTAGAACCCTCAAATAATTAAACACAAAGGTTGGGGTAAGAAAGAGGTGCACCTCTCAAAGCTTCTACATCTTTGTTGGACTGTGTGGAAAAATATTATAAAAATTGTATAAGATTATTGAAATATAATAGTAATTACTATTTCAATAAATTTACGAAATACCTTCATCTCTAATTGCCATTCTTCTTCCGACAAGTTAAATGTGTTTGTTAAGGGATTATAAACATTGCCGATTTTGTTTTTTTAGCTTTGTCCAGGCAACAAATTTAGCTTTTAGGTAGTCATAGCGATTCTTCATTTGTCTTTGACCCACTATGAAATCATGTTCTATTTTCAGTTTTTCTACTACATTCTTCCAAGATAGTTGTTTAAGACTGCTTCCCTTACATCCATGAAGTGTCAATTCATGGACACATGATTCTAGAAAAGTGTTTTCAACCCCCTCTTGCTTCCAATTAACCCTAATTTTTTTTGAGCCATTTTTTTCAAACAATGCAAAAAGAAACAAACTTAAAAACTACCATTGATAATAAACTAAAACACTAGAACAAACAAACTTAAAATGGTCAAAATAAATAACCAACAGATGATACTAAGAGATCTTCTACCAAAAGACAAACTAATTTCACCCATAAGTCCATAACAGATCAGCATACAACAAGTCTTTGTTTATCAAAGTTTAGCAAACCATAAACCAAGAATTCAACAACCTTAAAGTTCAATTATCATATTACTAGTAAATCAAAGTTCAACAAACCATAAACTAAACTTCTCAAGCAATATCAGATCAAGTAAATCCACATATCAACCATCCTCATATATAAAGATGAAATACCATAAATCAAACAACATCAGATCAACATAACAAAACTTTAACAATCTGCTACATATCAATCATCCTCATGTACAAAGATGAAATACCACATAACAATTGATCAAACAACATCAGATCAAGTATATCTATGGCTTAGAACAAACAATTTCTTTAAAAGTAGCAAAAATTTTTCAAGTTCATGAAACCCTAGAAAAGTATCTATAAATCTTATATAATAATAACAAGATGATAAATTTTTAACCTAAAAACATACATAACCAAGCATAAATATGGAATTCTACAACAAATTTTGAATGAAATATGAAGAAAAAGAAGGAAATCAAACCGAAGAAGGAGCTGCGACGGGGGAGGCGGAGGTGCGACTGTGGCGGCGGGCGGAGGTGCGATTGCGGTTCAAACCGAAGAAGGAGCTGCGACGGGGGAGGCGGAGGTGCGACTACCGCGCTGCGGCGGAGGAGCGACTGCGGCGGCTGGTGCAACTACGGCGGAGGTACGACTGCGCGGCGAAGATCGGCAACTGGTTGTCGATGGGTGTGGGGGAGGAGGCAGATGACGGGAGTGAAAAAATTGGATGTGTTTTTTGAAGGTAATATGGTCCCAACTTCATTTAGTATTGTTTCATATCTGAACCATTCAGGTTCAGTTTAAAGGCTCTTTTTTTTTCTGAAACAAACACACAATCCTTTTAATGGTTTAGAGGCAGTCTGTTAATGGTTTTATTAAAAGGCTATCAAACAGTCCCATAATCTAATATTTAATATCTAATAATGTAATAATAATAATTGATTACAATTTGAAAAGAAAAGATAATGTTAAAGAGAATATGCGAATCCAAACAAAAAAGCCTTCAAAATTTCAAATTACAGGTAAACTCTCCGTGGATAAAGGGTTGATCTTGTGAACCAAGGCTATTACAAAAAGTCTATTAATGATTTTATTAAAAGGCTACCTCATAATCTAATATTCATCACAAATCATCCGTTTCTCTTGCTGATCGAATCAGCTCACACTCAAACCCCACAAGATCGGAGGTTTCGTGGGGGTTAAGATCAACACCATCAGCTTCAATCAGCCATCAAATCAACATGAATTCATCCAGTAAGCATCTAATTTCAACTTCATATCCCTATTTTTGCTTTTGGATTTGTGAAAATGTAACAGTTTTAGATGTTTACCAAGTACTGTGGTATTTGGTTGCTTGTAGAAATACAACATTGTTCGAAATGGATGATGGTTTTGAAGGGTTCAAAATCGATAAGGGTTTCTGTTAAGTGTTTTATAGAATGTGCTTATTGGGTTGAATTGTGGAATTAGTGGTGAAAGTGGAGAAATTTTTGTATATTTCCTATGAAGTTTAGGTTTCACTTCAAAAGTCACAGTGAGTGTTGTTGTTTGTTAGCTCTGAACTCTGATTAGGTGCATTGTAATTTGGATTTCATTTTCAAGTAATCGATAGATAGTTGGTGGTTCCTTGTCGAAGCTGTTGTTATTATTTGGAATTGAATCTTTGTTACTTTTAAAGGAAAGTTTCATCTTTGTGTTCCATTACAGTTTGACTTGTTGAAGGATTATTTAGTTCTTTGAATAAGACCAATTTTTAATGTCATTTTGTACAAATATGGAAATCTTGATTGTTTTTATATAATGGATCATACTCTAATCTCAAATCTACAACTTCCATGACATAAAAACCTATAAATTAGTGTGTGTTGACATTTAATCTTATTATTTGGACTTGAACTCATGCTAATTAGTTTTCAGTTGGGTAAAATAGGTAGGTGTCATTCGTAGGATGCGTGAAAGGTTTTTTTTCTTTGGTATCAGTAATGACCACTTTGACATTTTAGGTCGTATTTTACTAATTTGAGGAAGCAAAATTTATATGTCTGTTTGTAGGATTCTAAAACCCGAATTTTACATTCTGCAATATTGTTCTTACCTTATGTGGACTATTCGAACTTTTTTAAAACTATAAGAATAGGAAGTTTAGAAAAAAACTGTTGATCTCAAATCAGATTTTGAGGTTATTTTTATGTGTTCAAAATTTGTTTAACTTATTAGACTAATAAACTGTTTTTCAGGTTGCGTCATTGTTACTTTTCTGCTACTCTTTATCGGCTGTTCTGCAAGGAGACTCTATCCCCTTCCAAGTGATAAAGAAAGTACGAAAAAGCCGTTACAAACATTTCGTCCATTTAATGTTGCACACCGGGGTTCAAATGGAGAACTCCCAGAGGAAACTGGTCCTGCTTACCTGGTACATATATTAAACCACTTATTTCCTCCTGGAAAAGAAATTGACTTTTTTTTAGAGTCAAACATAGTAGTTTTTGAAATGAGGCTTAGAGCTAGATGTTTTAGGTCTTTCTAAGTATTGATCAAAATTGGTCTACGTTTATACAAAACCACCAAACCATTGGTTTGCCTAAAAATCTTGTCCGAACCGGACCATGTCCATCCTTAGTCTAACCTATCATTGAACACACTAAAAGCTACTCATTTTAACCCGTTCCCTAACTCACAAGACCAGCCCAATTTTGCCACCCATAATAGAATTGGTTAAATGTCTCATTTTCTTGAAATGGTTAACATGCTTTTAAAGATTTGCATATTTGTTATTCCTGCAGAGAGCTATTGAAGAAGGCACAGACTTCATAGAAACAGATATTTTAGCTAGCAAAGATGGTGTTCTTATGTGCCATCATGATGTTACACTAGATGATACAACTGATATTGCAGAACACAAGGAATTTGCAGACCGAGTGAAGACATATGAAGTTGAAGGAGAAAACAAAACTGGGCTTTTCATATGTATCTTCTGGCTTCCTTTAGTTTTGAATCAAAATATGATTCCATTATTGCCATCATGTAAATGGTTTGTTAATTACTTGACTACTTACAGTTGATTTTACATTAAAAGAACTAAAAACATTGAGGGCAAAGCAGAGGTTCTCGTTCCGTGATCAGCAATATAATGGTTAGTCTCCTTTCAAATTCTAAATAAGTAAATATAATGCTTTGGATTTATGGTTTAATTGATTATTTGATTACTATTACTTCAAGTAACTGTAAAATAATCAGAATCTGCCAAACACTTGAATATGTGATTGTTATTGTAACTTTACAATATCTATATCTTGTACGGCCAATTTCCTTGTAGTTGATTATATGATTCTGATTGTTTAATATAACATAATCACTTTCAACTAGTTAAGCTAACCACATATGTTTGTGTTAATCTAACATATAAATCGATCATGAACAGGAAAGTTTCCTATCATTACATTCGAAGAGTTCATTCAATTTGCAATCAATGCACCAAGGGTCGTTGGAATCTATCCAGAAATTAAAAATCCTGTATTGATGAACCAGCATGTGAGTTGTATTCTCAACATTTAGCTTCATATGTCAAAACATACATCATATTCATAAAACTTAATGTCTATTTCAGGTGAAATGGCCTAAAGGGAAAATATTTGAGGAAGTTTTTGTGGAAATGCTTAAGAAATATGGGTATAAAGGTTCATATTTATCAAAGGAATGGCTAAAACAACCTTGTTTCATTCAGTCATTCGCGCCGTCATCACTTGTTCATATCCATAACCAAACAGATTTACCAAAGATATTATTAATTGATGATGTGGATGTTAGAACACAAGACACAAATCAGGTAAAGGAAAAGATCAATACTTCTGGAACTTGCATTCACAAAAAAGTAGTTTTCGGTACTTTTAGCTATCAATTTATATTTTAGATCTCAGAGAGGATTCAATCATATAGCTATTTAATTATTACAAGTTACAACTTCAAACAACAAAATCACATCAAAGGCATTTTATTACAGCTAATCATGTAACCCTGGTTATTCAATCACATTATCACCTTTAAAAAAGCACTTTAAAATCACCTTTTAGAAATGATCATGTGGTGCTTTTCAGTGGCTTTCAAGAATCTCATTTCCTTTTTGTTTGTAGACATACGCAGAAATCACTTCTGACGATTATTTCAACTACATCAAAGAATATGTTGTTGGGATTGGTCCATGGAAAGATACCATTGTTCCTGTAAAAGGTAACTACATTCAAACGCCTACTGATCTGGTGACCAGAGCACACGCCCACAATCTACAGGTACATTAATCACAGTTTGACTTTTAAATTCAAACCATCAGTTTTTAGAAATTCAGTTTGATGTGGATTCGATATTATATCTTAACAGATATCTTTTACCATATGTATTATGTTACAAGTTACATTTTGATCATATTGATTTAGCATTAAAAAGTTAAAATGGAGTTGAGTTTTCTCTGTTTGACCTTAAAAGGTCAATTTAATCTCTTCAGAACTTCAGAAAATTCGAATTCAAGTTAATCCGACACTAGTTCTTACACTAATATTTTCCCATCTATAATATGTTAAAAACCTTATCTGTAATTTAGTTCTTGATCTTTCATCAAATTTGTGTAGAAACAAAGTTGAACTTTTCAGTTTGACCTGAAAAGTCAAACTTAACATCATTACTGTCACTTGCAGGTGCACCCATACACTTTTCGCAATGAGAACCAGTATCTGCATTTCAACTTCAGTGAAGACCCTTACATTGAATTTGATTACTGGATTAACAAAATTGGAGTTGATGGGCTGTTTACCGATTTCACCGGTAGCCTCCGCAATTTCCAGGAATGGACATCTCAATCTCCCGGTACAGTCGATGCAACCAAACTATTACAAAATATTGCTAAAATGATCAGAAAATTTCAATTCTCAACCAGAAAGTAGATAGTTTCTTCCACACATAAATTATTATTTATGTGTATTTTCTTGAATGTGAATTACTATTTTACCCTTGACTCGTTATAAACTTGCAGTGATCATTTTCCCTAATAAGATTTTACATATCAAACGTGTTAACACGTGACTAATGTCATAATCGCTTGTCGATCCTAAAGTAATACAATTTGGGCAGTATTGAAATTTATAAAATACAAACTAACTATTTGTGAATTTTTGCTGGAGTTATACTTTATGTTTGAAGTACGTTAATTCGAGTGTTTTGTGTATGATAATATGCTAAACATATACTCATGTCTTGGATAACGGCCGAGCAGTTGACCAAGTATATATCTCGGGAGGAGGGAGGGTGTTGTTAGAAAGCATGTTTTGTGAGGGCCCATAGATATCTGAAACACCGATAACGCGATGGTGATGTTGATCATGTGTGGCAGTGGCTGCAATCGCTTCGTCCTTGTCAATGGGCAGCCTATCGAAAGTGGCATTCATGAAAGTGGCTGCCATGATCACCACAGGTCCGGAGGCCATGAGCGGGCCAGCAATGGCACCACCCACGACCTGACCTTGTGGGCCCACCAAATATATGGCTAAGCCAGTGACACCTGGTGGAGCTGGTGGCGGCAATACAGAACCAACCAATGATAAAATCTCAAACCGACCGTGAAGGGTGACTATGGGCCCCGAACCTGGACCGCCTGGTGGTGAGGACGGTTGACGCAACATGACGTTGCTCACGAACCCAGCGGCACTTAGCACCCAAATCCCTTGTTGCTTCCTCCTAGCAAAAGTGGCTAGGCTCTCACCAATGTCACACCCGGGGCTAACCTCCATGGCATGAGCCCGCAACGTGTTGGGACTGTCTCGAGTGATGATGATGGGTGGTTTCGGCTTGTTTTTGGACCCGGCTGGCCTGCCTCGTGGCCTCCGAGCCACATGTTCGCCTGTTTTCGGTGTAATAGCACTAAGGTCTCCACTGCCAGCCATATTTCTACTTGGGGTTAACCAAAACCACGTTTATGTAGGGAGATTCATATGGATATATTTATGTTGAAAAATCAAAAGAATGACATATAATTAGGAGATAGTTAAGTAAAACCTACCCTTATAAATATATTTACTTTTAGTTTATGCATCTCAAATTCCTAATTTTCAACTACCACTGATTCAAAATGAAAAAAAAAAAAGCCAATAAAGAGAAGCAACTCTTGAAGAAATCGGGTTCAAACCTTTTTAACTAAACTGATATAGTTATATGGCTGTTTATTGTCCGGTTTTATTTTTTTTTAAAGAAAAAACCATCAAACAAGAGCATTAGAAGTTACAACTTACAACTCATGTTAAAAACTTAAGACTTATTACATTTTAAAGATGCTATAACTTTCAAAATATTTCCAAACAGTTGAGTTTTAAGTTTTTTTCTATTTCTTTAGAATTGCTTTCTGGGATGAGGTGTTTGTTTTAATGGTATACGTTCTTTGATGCTATTTTCTCCTCTTGGATGTGGGTGAGAAATTTTTAATATTGCTTCAAGTTTAAATTATTTTGTTATTCACCAAATTATGCTAATTTATAGTCAACGTAAGGAACTCCTTAGATAAAATTTATGAATGTAAAGCTAGCAAAATTAATTTTATATGTCCCAAAGAACTTTTGAGCAGTGAAGTGATGTAATCTTCAACCAAACGAATATGGATTTTAATTTTAATTTTTTTTTAAATGGGTATTTTATTGTGTGTTTGTTGACAAGAGGGGTCGATCTCGGTGGTATTACACTTTAGGGGAATCCACCCATGGCAGGGGCGGGTTCTGTCCCTCGATCAACCTCTCCCATTCACGAAGGTCGTGCTGTCACATCTCCATCAGAACCCGCCCATGGCAGGGGCGGGTTCTCAGTGAATGCATGTGAGTGTGTACGGTGCACAGTGTATGCATGTGAATGTGTGTTCCTCATCGGCAGCACTCACATCATGAGAAGAACTCGCCCTTGCCAAGGGCGGGTTCTCCTCCCCTTTTTTTTCACCACAAATTTAACCTACCTGGGACAGAACACATTCCAGCCACATGTTTAACCGAACCGCTTACCCGTTCCATCCAAAAATTTTGTATATAAAGTATCGAATTTTATTTTTGATACATTAAACACAATTCAAAAGTATCGAATTTTATTTTTGATACATTCAACACATAACATTTCTGTATTCAAACCCAACATGTGTCGATCTTATTTTTTACAATTATTTTGGGGTGGTGATATTTCATTCGAAAATGGAAATATCATATGTGATGATTCTACTAAAAGTTCAACAATTATTCTTCGTAATAGAGTGTTATATGAAGAATTTGTTGATTTAATCTGTAATCATCTTCAGGTTCAAAAAGAGTATTATAATTTGAAATTGAAATTATATTACTCATACGGTGGTTTCTCTCAAAGCTCAGAAATTTTTAATGATTCAAGTCTAGAAGTCTTGTATTATTTGGGAGAAAATGTTGAAAATTTCCAAGGAAATGTTTACGTTATCATTGAGCCGAAGATGTCTGTTCAACAATCCAATTATTTGGATCATCTTGGCGGTTTCTCTGTATCAGAAGCACCCGGTCCGTCAAGCAATTCTCATCATCAAGGTAATGTAAGATCACATGATTATCAAGCCGGTCTGTCAACCATTTCTCATCATCAAGTCGAGGATGATAACGGAGGTTTTGATAAGTCAGATGATGGTATTTCAGACAGTAGTGAAGATACTGAACTCATCCCGTCACAAGAAGAATCTAGTGATGATGACAACAACAGCTATGGAGTTTCAGACTATTATAATTCTAATGTTAATCCAGGATCTTGCGGGGAGACAAACTATTCTGAAGATCCTCAAGAGTTAAGAGATTATGAAGCTGCTGATTTTGACGATGAAGACCATATGGATATATGGAATGAAGAGTCAAAAGAAATCCGTGTTGGGATGTACTTTAAATCAAAAGATGAAGTAATGCATGCAGTGCGGCTATGGAATATTGCATGTAACAGAGAGGCTGTAGTAGTTGAAAGTAAACGTACAAGATGGAGAGCAAAATGCTACAGTACTAGCCCTAATTACAATAATAATCTTCGTAATGGTCCTCCATGTACCTGGTATGTGTATGCATCCAAGAAACACGATCATCACATGTGGAGAATTTCAAGATGGGTGAATGCACACAACTGCTTTGGTACTGTTGTTGGTAACAACAATAGAAGTTTCAAATGCAGAGATATTGTTACCCGCATCATCCATTTTATTCGTCAGGATATTGCTTTTCCTATCAAGCAAATTCAAGCACATTTAAAAGACACGTTGAATGTTGATGTTTCATATAATAAAGCCTGGCGAGCTAGAAAAGCTGCTATTGAGAGTATTTACGGTAGCTGGGAGAGTAACTTTGAGCAGTTACCTACATACATCAACGCATTACAAGAGAAAAACCATGTTATCGTGGAATGGTTACATCATCCGACCGGTACATCTGCTTATTATACATTCAAATATGTGTTTTGGGCATTCGGTCCAATAATTAAAGTATTCAGTTATTGTCAGCCGGTGATATCTGTTGACGGCACTTTTTTGAAAGGTTCCTACCGTGGTAAAATTAATTGCAGTTGCAAAAAATGCAAACAACTACGTAATGCCGGTAGCTTATGCAATTGCAGATGAAGAGACGGTGGAAAGTTGGAGTTGGTTTTTCGAGCAATTTTGGTCACACATTGCAGTTCACCATAATTCTATTGGTTCGGGAAAAAAGTTGTGTGTTATTTCCGATAGGCACAAAGGAATTATTCGTGCAATGAATACTCTTGAAGAGTGGAAAAATAATGCTGTGCATCGATTTTGTCTCCGTCATGTTCGAAGTAACCTCATGCAAAAGTTCAAGGTTTTTAGCTTAAAAAGGCTATGTTGGTCTATCGGAAGCACCACCCAACAAAGGAAGTATAACTATTGTGTAAGTCAAATGACAAACGTCAATCCAGAAGCGTGGAAATATTTAAAAACTATTAACGAGAGTAAATGGACGCTTCTACACGATAAAAATCATCGTCGGTAGGGTAACTTGACGACGAACATTTCAGAAAGCTTCAACAATACGTTGCGAGGTGTCAGGCTTATGCCAATAAAAGCTATTATTAATTGTACGTTCGAGAAAACAGTCGAACAGTTCAGAAAGCATACTGACATCGCAGCCAACTGTAACACAGCGTTACCCCCTCGCATATGGCGTTTGTTCAATGCACGTGATATTAACTCGCAAGAACATATCATAACGGAGTTTGATTACAGAGAGGCGAGGTATAGAGTTCTGTCAAAGATCCAAACAAATGAAGCTGGTGGAAATGATTATACCGTGGAATACAAAAACAGAACTTGCACGTGTGGTAAATGGCAGATGCAAAGATTCCCGTGCTCACATGCAATTGCAGTTTGCCACCATAGAGGTGAATCACCTCATAACATTGTTCATCAGGTCTATAGTACTGTTGTTTATCAAGAACAGTATAACGGTCATTTTTGCCCGCTTCATCACACTGATTATTGGACGAACCAGGGTTGGAGGATAAGAGGCGATCTATCAAAAATCACCACGTCACGAGGTAGGAGACGCACGAGAAGGATACACAACAAGATGGATGCTCATCATTCAGATGCACCAGTTATACGTAGATGCTCAATATGTAGACAAACAGGTCATAACATGAACACTTGTCCAAACTCATATTCATGAGGAGATTGTTGTATATTAATTTTATTTGATGTTTACTAATTATTATTGTTTTAATTTTATTATGTTGTTTAATAAATAATAATTATTTTATTCCAAAAAATAATTATTTTATTCCAAAAAACTCCTATAAATAACACCACCCTTCTCTAGCACACCACATTTCATAATTTCCCTTCCAAAAAACACCAAATAACCTATAAAAATGGCACACCGACCCAGTAAAGAACCAGTTCATGAACTCCGATCAACAAGTTTAATTCTACAAAGGTTGAGGTGGCCTAAGAAGCAACATGAATCATCTTCATCCGAAAAAAACCCGGTGCATACACTATTTTTAGTTGCAGATGAAGAAGAATCTAAGAACTGGTCAAAAGATGCTATTGACTTCTACAACAACGGCGATGCGCCGTATTGTGTTTCAGTTCTATTTGGTGGTAACTTGCTTGGGAAGGATTTTTGGGGTGCTTTATTAGGCTATGAACGCGATGGTTGTCTTTCTCCATTGGTAAAAATCTTATATATTTTTCAGTTAAAACTCTTATTAGTTTTATATAATATTTATTAGATGTTAATACTTTATATCACAGCATATAGAAGGTTGGGTAAAACGGATGATGCGGATGAGACATGAAAAGCTTGCGAAATTTGGACCATCGGGATTGAATTGTACAATTTTACCACCTCAATTTCGGGATGAATTATGTGTGTGGAAAGATGTCAAGCCTATCAAATATGCCAACGGAACTGATGAGTTGTACCCTCCATTTTGGGAAGTGCAATATGTTTATATTTCAATACTTATAAAACCAGTAGAAGATTGGTTACTGATCCGAATCAACTTGCATACAATGGAGATCCTTCAGTATTGGTCAAATAACTTATATCGTGAACTATATCATGAGTTAGTTCTCCCTATTTTAGATTTTATTCCATGTAATTTTTACTGTCTGATGGAACAGATTGGTTACTGGAAAAAAATTATTCTGGACCGTTTATTCATCCTGATAAAAGGGATGACATGCCTTTCAGAACTACTAAGGAGTATTTGCCCAAAGACGAAGGTGACCTTGGTGGTAATTCAGGGGTTTTTGTTTGTATGTTAATGCAAAAGCTAGTTCAAGGAAAAACCGTAAGTATGAAGGGAAATTTTAAAGACACGTGTGCAAAATATCGACGCTATATGGCAAAAGAGTTTTATCAGTATCGTTATACATATACTCACCCTGAATGATTCACAGAAAAGATAGTCAAACGCAAGACCCACAAGTGACCTTCTTTGTTGTATTACTGATTTACTTGTTAGTTTTATTATACTACTTGTTAGTTTTTGGATGCTTATTCTAATAATATTGTATTTTATGTTTGTATTTTATGATAAAATTGTATTGTATAAATGAAAGTATAAAAAATTACATAATTAAAAAGACAAAAATACATCACTAAAAATATAAATGAAATAACATCTAACGAGTGTCATCATTATCATTTGTTGCTTCATCATTTAAGTCGAATGAGCAAGGAGGAGATGCATTAAAAAACCGGTCAACTGATTGAGCTGTCTCTTGAAATTGAGGGTAATAAGATAGCGGGGAAGAATGATGAAACGATTGTTCATAAGTAGTATTAGGGCTTTGATAAGGATTTGACGGGCCCCCTTCTTCAAAATTCTGGGTACCCATTTAACTAAATTGTGGAAACTGAGTAGTTGAGGTACCACCTTAAAAAAAATCTTGGTTACCCATTTGGCTTAAAAAGGGGGAGTTGAACTGTTGTTCCGTGGAAACCATTTGTTCAGTCATATTCTATTGCTCCATATTATCATCAACAACTTGTCGACCAACCCGCCCTCGTCCTCTACCCCTTCTACGTAAACGTTGTGTGACAGGAGGAAGTTGAGTATCATCAACATTCTGTGTCACATGCGTTGGTAGATAACTTATATGGTTTGCATGTGCAAATTCCATATAACGGCTCGCCATATTCCTTCCCGATTCATCCCCTGGTCTTTGATAAAACTGACTCATCCCATCCATCTATAAATAACATTATGAAAGTTTAATTTTAATTAATAATAATAATGATAATAATAATTAAATAATCATTATAAAAAATAAATTAATAATAATAATACCATCATTCTCAATCTTTGTCCATCATTTTGAAAGCCATGAGGGTTCGTGTCTTGATGAGCCGGATTTGTTGTATACACAACAGTACGCTCTAAATACCACCTCATGTATGCTTCAGAAGCAATTGGCGAATCAGTGTATTCCTCATTCACAATTGAATTATGTCGAGACGTCCATGCTTGAACAAAAATATTATGATGTTGTATCCAGTTTTTATTTCTACCACCTCTACGAGCAATCGAATGTAGATTTGTGTGTTGCTCTCGGGTTAGTAACACACTTGTAGGGATTTGTTGAAACATTCCAAACTGTCTTAAAACCCTACTTGATATGTGAGAGTCAACAATTTCCCAACATATAAGGTATGTGTCACTTCTCTAGCTTTGATATCCACTTGTGCAGATATCAGGTAGACGGTGGATGATATTATCATAAGGCCTCCAATTAAACTGATATAAAAAATATGAATTAATATGTTTTCACAACGTTAATTTATACAAAATAATATTAGATTAATATTAATACCGTGGCCTCGCTTAATGAATGCAACTGAGATCGATACGCACTCAAACAGTGCGGAGTGGTGTTTACATAACTAAGTTCACCCGTCCATCTGTAATAAAGTTTTCAAATATACCCGGTTAATTAGAAAAATATAAGATTACTAAAAAACAGTTAATTTATAAGTTTTTTTAACATACCTTGCACCATATGGTAATCTGAAATCAATCGATCGAGTATTCAGGGGACACATAGAAGGTAATCTTTTCCATGCCTATAATTGCAACAAGAATAAAGACCCACCAACCTCTCGATTTGTGACACTCGTTGCCTTACATAATTGCCTATACAAAGATGCTAAAACTGCACTTGCCCAACTAAGTCTACCATAGTTATTTAAGTTTTCAATATGACTTAAATAATTTATGTGCACCCAGTTGCTAGAAGTGTCAAAAAATAAAGTGGCACAATCATAAAAAATATAATTAATCTAGCTCGTTGGATGCATTGAAGATCTGTGGCATTATTAGGGAATGGTTTTATTATTTCATCTAAAATAAACCTTAGGTTTAACTTATAACCACTAACAACACTTGTAGGGAGTGTACAGCCGGTTAAATACTCAAACCTCATTATAATTTCAGATGCACTCATAGCATAATCAGTGCCAGCAACAAGATCACCTTCAACCGACAAACCCCATAAAACTTGTATATCTTGAAGGGTTATCGTAGTTTCTCCAATCGGTAAATGAAACGTGTGTGTCTCCGGCCTCCATCTTTCCACCAAAGCCTAGATAAGAGCACGGTCAAGTTTGCGATAACCACACTCGATCACACCCGCAAAACCAGCCAACCGTATATACCTCATAATATTATCAGGGATAGGTTCTTCATCAATGTAATCCCAAAAAGCTTTATCACCTCATCTAACACGTAAAATTCCTTCATCGCTTTCTGGATCGCGAAAATAATAATCAGCTCTATGTTGACCACTTAAAAATAACAAATCATTATTTAGTGGACCTGATGTAATTCTCCAGCTCATTTTTTTTAAAATGAAGTATGAAATTACAGAGAAAATTATATTGAAAGATAGTGAGAATAAGAAAGTGAGAAAAATATCAAAAGATAGAAGATAACTCGTGAGAAGATGGATTGAAAATTGAGTGATTTAAATCCTGATGTGTGTGTTTGGTAGGTGTAATGTGCGGTTAAGAAGATGGATTGAAAATTGGGTGATTTAAATCCTGATGTGTGTGTTTGGTAGGTGTAATGTGCGGGTAAAAAATAAGGGGAGGAGAACCCGCCCTTCCAAAGGGCGAGTTCTTCTCGAATAGTCACATCACTCACATGCATACACTCACTCATGCACGGGCACACACACACTGTGCACACTCACATGCATACACTCATATTCATATGTATACACTCACACACCGTACACACTCACATGCATGCAGCTACTGGGACTGTGCGACTGAGAACCCGCCCCTGCCATGGGCAGGTTCTGATGGAGATGTGACAGCACGAGCTTTGTGAATGGGAGAGGTTGACCGAGGGACAGAACCCGCCCCTGCCATGAGCGGGTTCCCCTAAAGTGTAATACCACCGAGATCGACCCCTCTTGTCAACAAACACATAATAAAATACCCATTTATAAAAAAAATTCTTAAATTTTTGAAGAGTATAGAATGAAATACTAGAGAGGGATAAGATTAATCCTTATTTCAATAGTTATCTTAAAATCCCATTTGTTTAGGGATAAGTTATCTTGTTTTTTACATCTATAGATATAGAGAAGATCAGCATGTGTGTCAAGAGATCCAATTGTAAGTTCTCATCAAGTTTAATAAAACCCAAAAGGACGTCATGGAGTTGGTCCATTTCACAAATCGATTCGCGTGTTGTTTTTGCTTCGATATCATTGTTCTCCAACAAACAATTAGTATCAGAGCCACAAGCTTTGAAGATCCAAGGAACCGAGTGAAAACCGTGGTACGTAAAACCATGCTGCAAGATCACAAGAGCAATCTGATTGCAACGGTGTTTGGTTCGAGATCTGAAGGAGGCAATAGTTTGTTCAGCATCGTGAAACAAGTTCGTCAAGTTTGCAATGTCCAAAGTTGACGAGTTCAAATTACAACACATGGATTACTATGATGGAAGCAATTCGATCTAGAAGCACAAGATCTATGGGAATTTGTAGATCCTGAAAATCATGAACCGGTTGTTGCTAAAAAGAACAAGATGGCTCGAGCCATCATCTATCAACGCTTCCAGAATTGGCTCAAGTGGTCGTTAAATTTGGGAGGCTGTTCGAGTGAGGTTTTTGGAAGCGAGTACAACAAGCTCGCCTCCAAACTCTTAAACGGTAGTTCGATCATCTGAAGATGGGAAGTAAGGAGTCGGCTGAAACCTTCGCTCGTAAGATAATGATTTAATTAGGTACCGAACCAGATACTAATGCCTATCGACTATTCAACCCGAACCGAAAGCATATACACCCAAGTAGGGATGTTGTGTACCAAGAAACAGTTCCTTATGATTGGAATCACTTCACCGAGAACCTACGGGAACAAAACGGACCTGAATGGATTGAGTTTCAGGTCCACGTTACCGAACCCGAACACCAAAATTCAGCCCACGCGATGCAACTCGAAAGTGGTCTGCAAACTAAACCACTTAACTTCGAAACAGGTCCGGTCTGTGAAACGGAGGTGCATGTTTAAACAGGAGCTCAACAGCAGACAAACGATGATGACGCGAAACATACCGAAATCCATACGAACCCTCAGGTGCGAAAATCATCAAGGAATTTAGAAGCAAAAATCATAATGTTTGGCAAGATGCAATGAAAATTGAGCTAGCTTCTGTTGAAGATAATGAAACATGGTGATTACGAGAACCGTTAAAGTCATTGGTTTAAAGTGGGTGTATAAAATTAAACGGGATGCAACCGGTAATATAACAAAATATAAGGCGAGATTGGTTTCAAAAGGTTACGTACAAGAACAAGATATTGATTTTGATGAAGTATTTGAACCGGTGGCTAGACTTGAAACGGTTAGATTATTACTCGCTATAGCAGCAAATAAAGGGTGGTTAGTTCATCATCTTGACGATAAATCAGTGTTCCTAAACGGTGAATCGAATGAGATTGTATATGTAAAACAACCACAAGGCTTCAAAATCCATGGAAAAGAACGACTGGTTTATAGTTTAAAAAAGGCATTGTATGGACTTCGCCAAGCTCGTCGAGCTTGGAATGATAAGTTAGACAAAACTCTCAAGTAATTAGGCTTTACCCGTTGTCAAAAGGAGCAAGGCGTGTAGCTAGTAACACAACAAAACTCTCATCTCACGGAATTCACAAAAACAAAAGACCGTCGCTCTTTCTTCGTGTGAAGCAGAATTTATGGTAGCAACCGCAACCGCATGCTAAGCTCTTTGGTTAAAAAGTCTTTTGGGAGAACTAACTTAGAGTAAAGAAAAACCGGTATTATTACGAGTTCACAAGAGCTCGAAGATAGCTCTTATAAAGAATCCGTTATTCCACCCGATTTCATTTATACGCGAATGCGTTGAAAGAGGTTATATTGTCGTAGAACATATTAGTGGAGAAATACAAAAGGTCGACCCATTGACAAAAGCATTGACGAGAATTAAGTTCGAAGAAATGCGTAACCTACCAATCCGACTTGGCAGGAACAAACAAGAATTAAGGAGGTGATTGATAAAATTTTACGTCTTTGAATACGCATAGAGCCTTTGATTACGGCTCGACGAAAATCGGGTTCTTCCAAATAACTTATAAAACCCGAATCTCTATTAAATTTGCTATAAAGATTATAATTCTTGAATTGAGACTTCTTAAACTTCGTCTGAACGAGTTAAAAAAGCTATACGTTTAAATCTTCTTGTTCGAAGCTGGTGATCCAGCCCTTGCTTTATGCTTTGTTCTTTTCGTCGTTTTTTAAAATATTGTTCCAACTCGTTGATTAATTTGTATGAATTGATAAAATTAATCCTTATTTAAAAACGTTTGAGTACGATAAGTTTAATTTAATTTATTTATTTGTTTAAGTCAATAGTTATTTTAAAATCCCATTTGTTTAAGGATAAGTTATCTTGTTTTCTACATTTATAAATATTGAGCAGATCTGCAAGTATTTCAAGAGATTTAGTGTTGTTTGTTCTTTCTGTTCTTTCTACATCAAAATGTCTGTAGTATTTGGATCCATCTGCAGGAGAAAAGATGGATCAAAACTCAGCAGTCTGCAACAAGAACAGTGTCTGTTTTTTTTTTATTGTCTTCAAACTGCTAAAATCAACTGGTGATGGTATACGGTGGTTCTGGACGGTGGTGGTGATGATAGATGGTGGGTGGTGGTGGACGATGGGTGGTGGTGGTGGCGGACGGTGGGTGGAGGCGGACGGTGGTGGTGGACATGGGTGGTGGTGGGTGATGGTGTATATTCCTTTGCACACTTTAGAATATTTAGAAGTGGTTGTGGCAAGTCTGCATCATGCAGAACTCGCGTAGACCTTCACAGACCTTTTTTAATAAAAAGTCTTTCAAAAAACAAATACTCTGCAAAACTCAATGTCTGGGCGTGATGTGCGCGACACAGATAAAAATGATCAGGAAGAGCTTTTCGGAAAAAACAAACACCCCCTCGATCGTAAGTTTTCATTAAGTTTAATAAAACCCAAAAGGACGTCGTGGAAGTAGTTCATTCCACAAATCGATTTCTGTGTTGCTTTAAATTAAAAATCTAATAAATACATAAGGTATGAACGAATCGGGTAAAAGAAAGTTTCAATGATTGAGACACAAGTTTCGATTCCTCTTTAATTTTGTTTGGAAAAACCATGGGTTCAAAGTAATGGTTTAATAATCTTTATCCTAACTGGTTAAGATAAGATACCTGTAACATATAAATATGAGGGATGTCATGTGTTTAAGTCTCACTCTGAGCAAAATGTTAAGAGTTGAACAATAGGTTTCCTCTTGAGGGAGTTGAGGTTGGTCTCAACTGATAAACGAATAGATGGGCCTGATTAATATAACATCTATATTTCGAAGTAGGATCGCACATTTGTCGTGAGAAAAATAAGATGTTAATTGCATTATGCAAGCTGTTCATCTATAAAACTTCCGAATAACGTATCACTTTAAAAACAATATACCTATTACCAATGCCAACGATGATGAGTAGGGTGATCACCGCTCCTATTTGATTTGAATTTTGGGTAATCATCAAAATAATTATTTATCAATCTAAATTTACAAAAGAGCTATTAAATATTACTATTAACAAAAAAAATAGTTGGGGGTTAGTGCATAGCTGCATAGGGATGTCCAATCGCTTGACATTCGAAACTCGATCGAAAAATGTTCGGAAATTCTCTTGTTCGATTTTGGTTCGGTTGTATACGAGCCGACTTGCTCGTTTTGGTTTATAAATGAACCAAACATGAGCAAAGGGCTCGTTCGTTGCTCGCTTGTTTTTGCTTGAATTATTTTTTAGTTATTTATTTTATACATATATATATGTATTATATCAATCTACTTAATATTTTTACTTAATATCCCTACTCTTGGGCCTTGTCTCTTTAGTCTTTTACCATTATTTTTAAATTACCTAGACATAAGACCGTAAAGTCGTGAAACGTATAAATTTCCAAGTTCCCCTAAATTTTTAATCGCCATCATCATAAATGATTTGGTTTAGTGTTAAAACTTAATCGTGCTTTAAAATTTTATTTTGTTAAACTTATATTATTATTTAGTTAAAGTTATAACTCTTGAAAAGTTGAAATAATGATATTTTGGATCTTTTTTTTAATTTTAAGTTTGAAACCAAGCCGAACCTAGCGGAACCGTGCGCTCGATTATAAACCGAGCTGAGTTCAAGCATGAACATTTTGTTCGATTTCTTAAATTCAAAACAAACCGAGCGGCGCAGTTGTAAACGAACCGATTTCAAGCAAGCTTGCGTTTGGTTTGGTTAGTTTCATAAACTGCCCTATAGCCTATCGCGGCTTAAGAGATAAAAATTCTTAACCTCTCGTTTACATGCATTTTCTCTCTTTAATTGGTGATGGCATCAAAAGTAATTTGTTGAGTTTTATATAATTATATGATTTAGTTTACGAAATAAATATTTATATATAATAATTATTGTAAATAAAATTATGATAAAAATAGTTAAATTATATTATATCATATAAGAAAGCATAATAATAAATACTTTATAAATTAATTATAAAAATAACTAGTTTTTATGCCCGCCATGCGTTGCGGAGGCGTCGAAGACAACATTATAAACCACAAACTACAATCGAACCGTCTTGTTTTCGAACTAAATTTACATCAAAACGTACAGTAATTTGAATTTATGTCATCGAATGAAAATACATTACATTTGACATGACTTTAAACCAAATTACCTTTAAATATAGACCAACTCAAAACATATATAAAACTAGTTGTTAAAAATCTAATTTATTATAAAATTAAATAAAAAGATGGTTCTTGATGTTTGATTAAATTACAGACTTGATCTCAAACTTTACAAATTATGGATCTGTTCCAAAAGGTTACCAACCTGTAACAAATGTGATCTCTGAAATGAATACCTTTAACTTTTATTATTAAGTAGATGTAATATAATTAAAATATCTTAACAAATAAATAAATAAATAAAATAAACATATCAAATCCTACGGTTCTACATTTTTTTTACTAAATTAATAATGTATAATATTAATATAAACCTACTCCACCTAAAACCCCTACCTTCTTCCTTGAAGAAACCTCACCGCTGACGCATCACAAGCAACAAAGCGCCAACCACCGCAACCTTCACCAACATCACATGCCGGCCATAGCTACTTGCACCAACATCACCACAACATGCACTAACATCATCGCCGGCCACCATAACATTCTTCCCGAAAAATTGAAATTGGTGCCCTTGTTCTTCACCAACATCGTCCGCCTGCACCACACCACCTCTTCTTCCTTTCCCCTCCCTCATTTTTCGGTGATAACCACTCCACCATCACCTGAGACCTCAATTTCTTGTGACACATATCATCACAATCGTCGCGGCGGTACACCATCATAGCCACCGCCATCCTACCCTCCTTAGATCACTTTTTAACTCAATCAGACTTGATTGGATCTTGCTGTTTAAATCGACGGGGAAAATGGTGGTTGTGGGTTTCTGAAATCATTATCCGATCATGATTTATATATCACTAGCTAAAGGGAGTTGAAGAGGTGGTGGCGGTGTAAGGATTACATTTAGAGGCTGATGCAACCAAAGAGCTCTCAGCATGTACATGTGAAGTAAAAGGAAAATAATTCGAAAGATTTGATATAACTTAGAAAATTATGCTAAGTATCAAATCTTCCGAAGCCAAAATGATGTCTTTCGAATCTTTAAAGACAAAGTCTTTCGAATCCAAGACTGATTTTTTTCGAAGACAGAGAAGGCATGTCTTCTCTGACATACTTTTGACAAAAGCTGAAACACCTTTCCACTGTCATCTCTGAAGACTCACCAACTAGCATGAGTAGGTGAAAAGTCCATACTTTTATCAACTGTAGATTAAGGTGTTGAGTCTGTAACTTTCCAACTATGTATTTTTATTCTTTTTGTAATAGATAAGGAGACGAGCTATAATATGTCATAGTCACTAGTCAAAAGACAATTTACCTTTTGACTCTACATTGATATTGTTGTCTAGATTAGTGTTTTCAGCTGGTCTTTAAAGTATGACCGTCTGTAGAAAGTAATATAAAATATCTCAAGTACTTGTATTTATGAAAGCTTTGTAACACTTGTAAAAACTTGAGAGCAATATACATCATTTGAAAACCATATTTGAGTGTTTTTGTTATTGTTTTTTTACTTATGTTCATTGTTTCATCTAAACCGGTTCCTTATTTGATCTGCTAAGTGTTATAACTCTCCTAACACTGTGAAACTGTTGCATTGACCCCATTCACCGGTCCTGCAGGCGGTGTGGTGGTAACCGGTGGTGGATTCGTGCTGTTGTTGGTCTGATTTCCATAGAAAAAATTGACGGTCTTTTGCCGGCGAAGCGCATCACCGCCAAAACCTTCCACCATAAAACCACGCTGGCGAAGGGCACCACTTCCACCTTAAAATCAGCCACCACCGACCTTCTCCCCCACCTCCGCCACTGGTCGACACAGGCTCCCACCGCTCTCTCTTTAATCTGGAAAGCTCCACTATGTTTTCTATCTCTCAACCTTTGAAATTTCAAATTTACCCCTGAAAATTGTTGTTCATCATGTTGCTTTATTCATATATAAGTTAATGTTTTTTTGGTCGATTTTATAGTTGGGGATGGTTTGGCATGGATATATTTTCAGCTTTTTCCAAAAGAATTATAAAACAAATAACTAATAAATAAAAGAGCAGAGCCGATCCTAAACTTAGATAAAATTTACTTTTAAATTAATTTATTAGTTTAAGTTTTTATAGGTTTTTTAAATTTTTTTAGCCAAATGACTATTTTTGTAATCTTTTCCTGAATTTTTTAAATTTATACATATTACTCATAGCCAGTTAGAGTGATGATCACCAACTCATTGCCATTAGCAATGATGATGTGTATATTGTTTTTAATTTTAGCTTAAATAGATATGACAATACATGACTGAGTAAGAATGGGGGTGGCCAAGGTCATCACCATTAGCAATGATGACGTCTTATTGGCACACAAAACCACACTCACAAATCATAAGTTTTACTTGCTTTAAAAAATGTTTTCTCCTACTCGTTGCTATTGTAAAGGGTGATGCTCTCTTCATAAAATAAATTAGACTAGGTTTCGTCCCTCTATGCTACACGACGAGGTCCGATCATTTTTCCACACGTAATGCTACGTTACTTTGGTCGTTATCGAGCAAGCTTGTCGGAAACCATCAAAACGAAGTCTAGTGATGAAACTCTAAAATTGTAAACTTAAATGATGAAACTCTAATAAATACGTGGCGGGAGGCTAATCAGTTTTTTCACACGCAATGTAGCGTTACTTTGGTTGTTTAATATTTGGCTTGTCGGAATTCGGAAACTATAAAATCGAAGTTTGATGATAAAACTATAAAAATACTAAACTTCAGTGGGTAAACTCAACAAAGAAAAGATCCCTCACTATGACTAGTTTAGGGGTCAAACTTTAAGATCATAAACTTTAGTCGTTATAGTATAAAAAAAAAAAAAAAAAAAAACAAATCGGCAGGCAAACTGTAAAATTACTATACTTTAGTGACAAAACTCGGGATAATAAACTTTAATTTAAATAGTTAGGTGGCCAAACTCTAAAAATCTAAAACTTTAATGGACAAAATCAAAAAACCAAAAGTTAAAATTAAATATGAAAATATTTAAAACAAATGTGACTAAATTCAAAAAATTAAAACGAAAAAGGAATCACTTAAAAAAGAAAAGTATTGTATTAAATTGAAAAACCATAAGAAACCATTATTCATTTTCCATGTATATTAATAAATATTAATAATAGAGTAATTACAACCCCTCCTGTGAAGACCATTCTAAAATGAGGCCTTATTTTTTTTAATTAATTAATTTAATCTCCATAGTAGGAGTCAACTTTCTTGAAATCTATTAGTTTATAGTATTACTAGGTTAATACCTCGTGTGTTACACGGATTGAATAAATAAAATATTAAATAATTAATAATAAAAACTTATGAATTATAAAACCATGGTTGAAGATAAAATATGATTATAATTACGTATAAATAGCTAATTAAAGTAAATAAACAATAATGTATTTTTTTAAAACTTTTGTTTTATAAAAAAGTTATGGTTTTTGAATATTTTATTTTAAGAAAAATGGGTTTTTTTAAAGTTTTGTTGTATTTTGTATTTTATAAAACTTTTATTATGAAAAAGTGTGTTTTTTTTTATAAAAACTAGGTTTTTATATTGTTATAGATAAATAGATAGATCGATAGGCTAGAAACTTATTCATTAAATGCATTATAGTTAGTAATAAACATGAATAGTTACATTAAAATATTTTAATATAAGATATGATTAAAGTTATATATACATAATAGTTGAAGAAAATAAAACATTTGTACTATTTTTTTTTAACTCTCTTATCTAAACAGTTTTATTTTTAAACATTCCACTTTTCTAAACTTCTTTTTAAACAACATTATTTTTTTAATAGTTCAATATTTTAAAAAGCTTCATATTTCATAATTTTTTTAAATTAAGTTTAGAGAAAGAAATATCATTCATTTTAATAAAAAAACTATTTTATATGATATAATTTTTCTAAAAGGTTTAGTGTTTTAGAAACTGTCATATGATATAATTTTTCTATTTCTATTATAATAAAAAAGATATGATTGTTAATCTCTTTACTAAAATCTATTTTTTAAAAGATAGTTTGATTTTAAAAAATATAGATGAAAGAGAAAAATGTTACAATTAATAAATTTGATTTTTAATAAGAGAGAGAATTTAATTAAAATATTTAAATTACTATAATACCCTTTTGGAAGAAAAATAACGTAAGAATGTTTAAAAGAATGATAAGTGGCAAAAAAAAAAAAAAAGATTAAAAGAATGATAAATGACAAAAGAAAACTTCTTTTATTAGATACTATAAATTATGGATGTCTTTTTAAAGATTTGATTCATACATGCTTCTTTTTTATATTACTTAAGACCTTATTGAATTTGGTTCTTTCTATAAAGACTTAAGATTCAACTGTTGATATGTTTTCGTATTAAATGTTCGTTTGCATTCAGGCTTTTGGTGATTGATCTAGTCATCGATAATGTATGTGTTTGTATAATTACATCTAAGCTGACAATTCCAAAACTGCTTTGTCTATGAATAAGGAAACTATAATTATTGATGCTATTTAGGAATCTCATTATTTAAATTTAGGTGACACGTTATTATTTTGTTATTTTGTTATTATATGATCAAAGGTTGGCACATGCATAAGAAAGTTTCACCCGGCCAACACAATCAACCATGGATTAAGGCACAGGCGGCCGACCGGCAACGATGGCACACCACCACCGGTTGCCTTCCTTCCCTCTATAGTCGGCGGCCGAGCAACCAACAACGACGACAGGGAAAACAGATGCAAGACCACGCACGCCAGGTGCCGAGGTGGGGAAACGACAACCACGCCTGAGCGGCCGCCGTCTCTGGCACCATCAAACACCGAACGAGCCTTCCTCTCTCTATAACATTTCTCACTCTATAATCTATATTGATCTTTCTATCTCTTCAATCTCTATGTATACACATAAGTACAAATAGTGTGGATCAAACTGCAAAATATGGCTTACCTTGTGGTTAAAACAAAACACTCAAAAAAAACCTCATCATTTCCGTTTCTTTATAAATATATAAACGAATGTTTAGGTTACGTATATGTAAAATGATTATATTTACATATATATGTAAGTATTGAATAAATTTTGAGATGCTAAATTTTAATAAAACAATATTATATTCAAATTAAAGATAAAAATGTTTAAATTTTTAGTGTACTTTTTAAAAATAATTATAGCTGATAAAACATTTATTAATGTTTACAAAAATAAGGAAGTGGTTTTCTTACCAAAGGGAAGTTTTCACATTACCCACCCTTCATGACGATACATACACACACATAAATACATATACACATACGTATATATACATACATAGATACATACACACACATAGGCGATGCATCAAACGAAAACTTTTATTTTTATGAGAACTACAAAAACTTTTCTTACGCATTTATATTAACCCAGATATCACATGCACAGGTTTAATTTTAATTAATTAAAAATTAATGACCATTAAAATCGGTGTTACAAGATAGACGAACATGAGCTTCTAATCGACTAGACGGTGTCAACTATAATGAAACCTATGTATCATTTGTTTCTTTTACAGTAACTATGTATAATAACTGGCTACTCTATATTTATGTAATTCATATATTACTAGGGTAGTATCTCGTGAAAGACACAAGCTCATAAAAAACTATTATATAATAGTAATGAAGATTTATATATTATAAAACGATATTGAATGAAATTAAATATTAAAATAATTATATCATTTTTTTAAAATTTGTCTTGTTTCAGGAAAAAAAATGTTTCTTAAAAAAACTGTTTTGATAAAAAAACTATTTTTAAACATATTGTTTAGAAGAAAAAGTGTTTATAAAAAAGTCAATTTCTAGAAAAAGTTTTTTGTATTTGAAAAACATCGTATTTTATAAAAAAAATTGTTTTTAAGTGCACTTTTAATAAAATAAAGATCAAATCTTTAATCTTTTAAAGACCTAATTTTTAATTTTGGAAAGAGTATTAAAAATAACATGTTACGAATAGACTTTATTATAACCATCAAACTCGTATAGGTTACTATATATTTTTCTAGTAATTTTATATTTATAACGTTGATTGCCAAAAGCTTATTATATATATGTAATGGTATATGTTGTGAAATACACAAGAGAGAACATTCTTCATTCTCTTATTCTCCATTCTTCCCTATTTTATCTTAGGTGTTATTTTTAACATATCAGTAATTTTTAATAGTATCATTTAATATAAAGAAAAAGCATTAAAATTAGAATGAAAATGCTTCGAATAATAACAGATGACATATTAGCTATTCATTTATCTATCTATACTAAAAAAAAAAAGGTTTTTGTATGGCAATTGTCACAATTATAGAGCTGCTAAATTTTAGGATGTTAAATGTGTGTATGCAAATACAGACGCTAAAATGTATAGAGCAAATGAATTATAAAAATTAAGGGACATATTAAGATAGAACTCCTCCCCCTCCTTTTTTACGGCTTCAATGAATTATAAAAAAAGGTTTTTGTATGTCACTTGTCACAATTATAGATCTCCTAAACTTTATTTTCCTACTTCTCTATCATAATAAATATCACATTAACTACAAATGATATTATCTAATTATTTTATATTAAAAATATATTTTTATTAAATTAAAAAAGAGATCTTTTTACAAACGCAATTTGTAAAAAATAATTTTCTTATAAAATTAGAACTTTTTTTAAAAAAAATATCAAACTTTTAAAATACACAATATATTTTACAACCTGTGGCTTTTAAAAAATAAAATATTTATGAAACAAAAATAATTAAATTTTAAAGTTATAATAAAGAAATTATTAAAATGACTTTTTCAAGAAACGGTTTGTTCTGAAACAATTTGTTTAAAAACAACTTATTTTAAAAAAAAAACAAAAAGAAATTATACAAAAGTTTAAAAAATGATATCGTCCTTTTATTACTCTTACGTAATATCAATCATATCTTATATCAAAAGATCGTTTTATAATTCACTAATTTTTATTAATACACGAGGTACTAACATAGTTATATATAAATCTATCCTAATAAATATTTACATTGCTGCCATATGTTAGCATCACAATCTTTCTCGTTACTCATTTTCCCACCCAAAAAGAGGACTCAAATGTTGCTTTCACGCGGGTTAAAGGACCCGTTTTGGTTCCAGTGGATAATTTCTTTTACCCGACATATGTAAGGTAAAAAATTAACCCTAGACACCATTAATCAATGGGTTCATTAACACTCAATGGTTGGTAAATTAAAGAGTCCAGTTCATGATTTCCATGAATAAGAATAAACTTTTATCACGTGTTTTTGAGGTCAAAGGTGCTTGCGTACCGGTGAATTCATCTTATATTTTGTGATTAGGAATGGAAATAGATTCTGAGACGAACAATTTGATGTACATTCTGGCGATATTTACACTATGTTTCCAAGTTCATTTAAGAAAAAAAAAGAAGAGAATTGAAAGTAAATGAAAAATTGGTTGTGTTTCAAAGTTCTTTTTAATAGAAGAAAATAAAAAAAAATTAAGAAAGTTGTGTTTTCAAGTTTAGGAAAATTGACTAAAAATAAATGTTAAAATCAATCCTTACATAGTGGAAGGAAATAAAGAAAAGAGAAAAGAAAGAAAAAAATAAAAGAAAAAGAAGAGCAAAGAAATAAAAGAAAAGGAAAATAAATTTTTTTTTTCTCTACGTAAGTGAACTCGAGAATAAAATGTTAGCATCACTATAGTTGCATTGGTATCCAAAATAGAAAAGTGTTGTTCCCCTCCATGTTTCATCATCCAGCAAAGGAAATCAAATTTGATGTCATCTTAGTGTTATTCGTCATTACTTTAAGAAGTTGTTAGCAGGGGACTTGCGAAATTAGTATGAGATTTTGCTACTTTTATTTTTAGCAAGTAGTGATGATATTTCATCAAGTTTGCCATTGCTGAGTGATATCCATGAAAGATGCATACGCCAAACATAATTATTAAGTTATGTGTGTGGTTAAATATATATTATATGCTTTGGAGATGAAAAAGATAATTGTTAAATCATATTGACTTTTTTAATAGCTTATAGTGGATTTCCATTCTTTTGGTCTTCTGCTTTCTTTAACTTGAGTGTTGAGAACCCATGCATTTGATGTGATTAAAGTAGGATGTGGTTCTATGATAATATCATTGTTTTTAAGAAAAAAGGGGAATGTTAATGAATAAAATAATGACTTGTATTAATTTAAGCTTGTTTTCTTATAGAGGTTTAGGAATAATATAGGTGATTATGAGAATTTAGCTTTGAGATTACAAGGGTATGGTGGTTCAACTGTGGTGGCAAGAGTTTAAAGAATAGACTAGCTGAGGAATCTGTGTATTGATTGACCCTAATTACTGGCGTGGCACCCTCCAATCATGTTGTGTTGATTTTGTAGTTAGATTTTACATAGTTTTCTTAGCAGTATGGTTTAAGACTTCATGTTGCGTCAAGAAGAAAGAACACAGAAGAAGAAGAATTTCACTCAAATCGTGATCATCCCTTTCAATACTTGACACAGTACAGAACTAACTAACCGAGTTGTTACATTCAATAACAAGAATTACACTTGATACCCTTCTAATTCCCTATTATTACTTTTTTTATCCCTCGACTACTAAAACAACTAAACTGACAACATATGCATGCAACACTTTATGTTCCTAAAAGAGTTGATTTCTGTTGAAGCTATATATGTTGATGAGGCTAATAAATGAAGCTTTGAAGTTTGAAACAATCTCAAGGTTACATGTGGATCTAAATCCTAACTATATATGTTGACCATTGTAAGTGGTTCATTGTCAATAATTGGACATTCTGCAAGAGGATGGTTGGCTCGGGTGTATACGGAAGAGTACTTCAAGGCAAATATAATATTTCTTTGCTTCTAGCTATGTGATCTTCTTTTCGGTATGTATTTTACCAAATGTTGTTAACATTGCTTCGATTCAAGACTAGCTACTTTAAAACATTTTTTCTTTTCCTTCTGACGTTAAATTTTAGGCCACCACCAAAAGGGTTGCTAAGTGGAGATGATCAAACAATGGGTTTGCTAGATTATTACTGTTTATATTAGTCTTTTATGAAGTACTATTTCAAAGGTCTTTTAAGAATGTTTGATTTCAGTTGGTATTCTACTATTTAAATTATGAAATACATTTGTGATGTTGGTTACTTCGTGTTTGATTTTAGTAGGTTATGATTTGAAGTCTCCATGATTTGTTTGAACAAAACTTTATCTTTCCTACAAGAGTGAAGGTAATCTCATGATCTCTATTTATTTGCATGAATCTGGTACATTAGTATCATTGTGATTAAATATAGGTTAATATTTTGTGATGCATGAAGAATAGATGATCTAAATACTTAGTAGTATTGTTTCAAGTGGTTAATTATAAGGTTCTGCATAAATGCTTGTTGAATAACACTCAAGAATCAATTGAGTAGAAGACAAACTTAAGATTGAATCTATGATTGAAAAGCGAATTCTGATACAAAATAAGAACAAGAACTTAAAGAACCAGAACTATAAGCTGAGTGCTTACTATATAATCTAAATGATGATTAACAAACTAATAACTACCTTGATTACAAATGTTACAAAATAACCCTTCAAGTATGAACTATTAACAAAAAAATGGAACCTTTTATCTGCTGCACTAATGCTACAAATCTCCACCTTAGTGCAAAGAGTAAAACCATCATTGAATGCCCAACTAAACTAAACACTTAGAAAACTTAGTTTCTTGCAAAGCCTTGGTAAGCATATCAGCTGCATTAGCACTGGTATCTACTTCTTGCACTACCACATGCTTAGCACTGATAATATCCCTTATAAAATAAAGTTTGACATTGATATTCTTAGTTCTTTCATAAAAAACTTGATTCTTAGACAACTGCATAGCTCCTTGATTGTCACACAACACCACAGCATCAACATCTTTAATGCCAAGCTTAACAACAAACCCCTCCAACTAGAGAGCCTCTTTAATTGACGTTGTCAAAGTAATATATTCGGATTTAGTTGAGGACAAAGCAACCACCTTCTGAAGTGTTGACTTCCAACTATCCAAACCGCCCAAAACTTTGAATGCATAACCTGCAATTGATCTTCCTTTATCCAAGTCCTTAGCAAAATCAACATCCACATATCTAAGAACAAATGGATCAAATGAAGCATGATTGCCAAAGACTAAACCAACACCTTGAGTACCTTTAAGATACCTCAACACCCACTTAACCACCTTCTAATGAGGTTTACTTGGATTAGAAAGGTACCTACTCAACAACCTAACTCCATACCCTATATCAGGTCGAGTACACACCATTAGATACATAAGACTCCCAATAGCCTGGGCATAAGGTACTTCTTCCATACTCCTAGTTTTAGCACTAGATTAAGGATAATTGACACTTGAGATTTTAAGATGCTGAGCTATAGGAGTTACAACTGATTTAGCTTTATTCATGTAAAAGTTATTAAGCACCTTTTTTACATAAGAGCTTTGTGATAAAATCCATCTTCTTTGAACTCTATCCCTGTGTATCTCCACTCCCCAAATCCTTTTTGCATTACCCAACTCCTTCATCACAAACTCATCCAACAACAACTTCTTTGTAACCTCAATTTGATCCTTATCGGAACAAGCCACTAACATATCATCAACATATAACGAAAGATAGACATACTTATCTTTGTCATATTCTTTGTAATACATACAATGATCATAGTTGCTTTTGCAGAATCCATAGCTTAACATGTAATCATCAAAACGCTTATACCATCGCCTAGGGGATTGCTTTAAACCATACAAAGATCTCTTTAAAAGACATACCTTATCTTTATTTTCTTGTGATTCAAATCCCATAGATTGTCTCATATAGATGGTCTCATCTAGATTTCTATAAAGGAATGTTGTCTTCATATCCAATTATTCAAGCTCCATGCCTTGCAGAGCTGTGATAGACAATATCACTCTAATTGATGTGTGTTTAACAACTAGAGAAAACCTTATTGTAGTCAATTCATGCCCTCTGAGTAAAGCCTTTTACAACTAGCCTAGATTTAAACATTGGTTTTTCAACTCCTGGTATACCCTCCTTTAGTTTAAACAACCACTTGCAATCTATAAGCTTCTGGCCTTCAGGTTTATCTAATAGTTCCCATTTATTGTTCTTGTGCAATGAATCCATTTCCTCTTCCATTGCAGTTATCCAAGAAGTCTTATTAGGGAAGTTAACTGCCTGAGAAAAAGTTAGAGGTTCATTAATAGCCTCTTGTTTGGTAATGTTGAACACAAATGCTGAGATATCTTCCACCTCCCTATACATGGTAGGTGGTATAATGCTCCTCCTAGGCCTATCTTTAGCTAAACTATAGCTACTAGACTACCTATTTTCATTACCAGCTAATGATATGGATGATCCTTCTGCATTACTTGTAGGTTTAGCTAACTCCATCTCAATCTGGCCATCTGAAACATCAGCTGCATTCCCCCTTTCCATGGTCATGACATCTCTATACATCAACTCCTCCTGAAATGTAACATCCCTACTCACAATGATCTTAGGACTTATATAATCAAGTCTCCACAGCCTATATGCTTTAACTCCCTCAGGATAACCCACAAAAATACACTTTTGTGCCCTGGGGTCCAATTTCCCTTCCTTCACATGTGCATAGGCAACTAAACCAAACACTCTAAGGTGATCATAACTTGGTGCCTTACCTGACCACATCTCCATAGTAGTTTTCATATTAATGGCTGATGAAGGTAAAGAATTCACCAAATTAGCTAATGTAGCCACAGCTTCAGCCCAAAAACTTTTAGGCAACCCAGAGCTTGATAACAAGCACCTTACTTTATTGAGCAAGGTCCTATTCATTCTCTCAGCTAACCTCTTTTGCTAATTATTTCTATGGACTGTTTTATGTCTTGTAATTCCACTGTTCTTGCAAAAGAGATCAAACTCATTATTACAAAACTCAAAGCCATTATCTGACCTGAGTTTCTTCAATTTTCTACCAGTTTGATTTTCAACCAATAGTTTCTAGGCTTTAAATTTCTCAAAGGTTTCATGCTTGTGTTTCAACATGTACACCCACACCCTTCTAGAGTAGTCATCAATAATGGACAAGAAATTCTTTGCACCTCCTAAAGATGTAGTTCTTGTAGGCCCCATAAGTCCGTGTTAACAAAGTCAAGGACCCCTTTGGAGCAATGTACACCTGCTCCAAATCTCACTTTATGAGCCTCACTTTATGAGCCTTACCCATGATACAGTGTTCATAAAGACCAATATCTATCTTAGTTAGCCCTTTAAATGAGTTTCTCCTATTCAGCTCAGTAAGCCCTTTGCTGCTAATATGACCCATCCTATTATGCCATAATAGAGCAACCCTGTTACTTTTATCATCCACCACAGACAATGAATTAGCAGAAACATTCCCATGAAACACATATATGTTGTTTGACCTCCTGGTTCTGTCAATACTACTAGGGATCCTTAATGATCTTGGCCTTACCATTTTTAAGACTTACATTGAACCCAGAGTCTTCTAAAGTACCCAATGAAATAAGACTTCTTGACCAATTAGGAATGTACCTTACATTGAGTAACTTGAATTCTACTCCACCTTCAACTTGCAGCATCACTGTGCTAATTCCTTTGATAGCAGATGGTCTATCATCTCCTAAATACACTGTGCCTATGTCTTCCATCCTTAGATCATTAGAGTACTCTATGTTTGCACTCATATGATAAGAGAATCCATAGTCCGTAATCCATTCACCCCTGATTGCATTATTTGAGTCAACTAATACTTCGGCACTCTCGTACCCATCTAGAGAACTTTCACGAGAGGCCAATACTTAAGCACTCTTGTATCCATAGTCCATAATCTATTCACCTCTTATAGCCAGTATATTCATTCTTTCTTTTCATTTTGGCAGGGCAATCTTTCTTTAGATGTTTCTCAGAGTTGTAGACATAGCACTTCCTTCTAAACTTCAATTTAGACCTAGAGCTATTCTTTACCTTCGAGCTTCTATGTTCTGGCCTTCCTCTTACTAGTAATCTATTACCACCTTCATCAGGAGTATCAGATTGCTTCTTTAACTCCTTAGAGTTCAAGGCTGCCAGAACCTCATCCATTGACAAAGTTTCCCTCCCATACATCAAGGTATCGACAAAATGTTCATAGGTCGATGGTAGTGATGTCAAGAAGATAACTTACTGGTCTTCATAATCTAATTCTATTTCAATATTTTCCAAATCAAGTACTTGTTTATTGAATTCATCAATATGGTCTGACATCGACTTACCAAGGTTCATTTGAAAAGTGTACAGCCTCCTCTTGAGGTACAGGCGGTTTGCGAATTACTTTCTCATGTACACACTTACCAATTTGGACCACACCCCTGCAACAGATGTTTCTATTAATACTTCCCACAAGACCCAATCATCGAGACTAAGGATAATGGCGCTATGAGCCTTCTCCATAGTTTCTTTCTTTATTTTATTAGACATCGTCGCAAGCAGCTTATCTTCACCTGCGAGAGCATGACCACCCCTTGATGAACTATTAGTGCACACATTTTCAACTAGGGGTGTTAAAAAATATCCGAATCCGAAACCGTATCCGAAATATCCAAAAATCCGAAATTCGGATATCCGAAATTTCGGATTCGGATTTGGATAGTGATTTTGAGAATTTTCGGATATTTCGGATATCCAAAATATCCAATATATTTTTATAAAATTTTAAAAATATTAAAAATTAATTAAATATTTCGGATGTTTTTAGATATTTAGGATATTTTAATAAAAAACTTCGAATATCCTAAAAAAATTTCAATAAAAACTATTATATTTTTATAAAATATATTAAATAATACAAAATTTTTTTGAATTCGGATATCCGAACGGATATCCGAATCCGAAATTTTTTATTTAATATATTTTTATAAAATATATTAAATAATACGAAATTTCGGATATATGAAATTTCGGATTCGAATTCGGATTCGGATAGTGAAATTCACTTATCCGAAATTATCCGAATTTCGGATATCCAAAATTGAACACCCCTATTTTCAACCTCTATAGACTGAAGTCGTTCTTTCCATCGAATTTCTCCAATTCGAATTTCATATCTTCAAGCTATTGTATTCTACTTCAGATTAGAACCCTAATCACCCCTGATTTCTCTGAATTGAGCCCTAACGCCGCCTCTGATACCAATTGTTAAATAACACTCGAGGATCAATTGAGTAGAACACAAACTTAAGATTGAATCTATGTGTGAAAAGCGAATTCTGATTACAAAATAAGAACAAGAACTTGAAGAACCAAAACTATCTTCTGAGTGCTTTCTATATCATCTAAATGATGATTAACAAACTAATAACGACCTTGAATACAAATGTTACAAAATAACCCTTCAACTATGAACTATTAACAAAAATAGATGGAACCTTTTATCTGCTGCACTAGTCCTATAATGCTTGCATTAGAATAGTCAAGGTGATGTTTTTGTTTTCAACCAACGTAAGGTCTTTCTTTATAGACACAAATGTCACCTTTTTTTGATCGATCAAACATATTGCTGATTAGGTTGACATATTTTTTTCCCTATTTAACCTAGGATTTGGCTGATATTCAACCTCTATCTTTTTTGTCTATTTTATTTTCTGTTTGACTTATTTCAACCAAACGTGATGAAAGCACAACCTAATAAAGTGGGGAGTCTCAATATATAGGTAAATGTACTAATTTTTAGCTAAAAAGCAAGTGGTCGAAGGTCGTCTTCATGTTTTTAATCCTATTAGTTTTCTTTTCTTTCTAACGGCAAATGCTATGAATGGTTATTTCACAACTAGAATTAGTAGATCAATTAATATTGAATTAGCCAAATTTTGTTATATTTCCAAAAGGATTACAGTATGAAAATCAAAAGTAATTCAGAACTACAAGAAAGGGATGGGAGAACACATATTTAGAGTATGGGATGGGAAGAACTGATATCGTGCTAACAATATTCATTTCTACCCTAATTCTCTCTATTAACCTCCTTATATTGGTCAATCATATTTTGTTTTCCAATTCAATTGTTGGGCTGCTTAAGCTCATTTGTTGGGCTGATGTTGGACTCATAAAATTCATAACAGCAAATGTGTGACATGCTTCGAAGGATATTTGTTATCTTAATCGGTCCTATCTATCCGTATCCTAGCCGGAACCGCACCCCCAACCCTCTCAGGAGGAAACCCAATGCTGAGAAAATTTTCTTACTCAACTCTGAGCATTTTGCTTAGAGTGAGATTTCAACCCATGATCTCTCAATATTTACATGTCATGAGTACCTTATCTTAACTAGTTGGGCTAAGGATCATTGGTTACTTTCTGGTGTGGGCCCAAATATGGAGGAGCAAACTATCTTGGTTTTGGAGGCCCATTGGTTACTTTCTGGTGTGGACCCAAAAGAATTAGCCAATTAATATCTTAACTACAAAACAGGGACTTGTAGCCCAAGTTATGAGTTACGACTTGTATCTTTGATTTATAAATTTGTTTGATGATTGTAATTTTTATACAATAAACCGGTATTGATATTCAGTTATTTTGTATTCTCGTCATTTGAAATACAATGCAGAAATGAAAGAATTGAATTTGAGTTGGGCGCACTCACCAGAATTTGGGTCTGACGTTTATTTGGGTCTAATGCTTTAATAGGCTGTAATGAGCTTAACAAAGTGTTAGGGTTTTAGGTCTTTTACCCAACAGGCTTCTATTCAACTCGTTCTATGTTGATTTCATTGACTTAAGTTATACCATTACTAGAAGCCCCAAGATCACTAATTTCATATGTAGGTAGTCATTGGCTTTTTCTTAATTTTGTTAAATAAACTCACAGATTTATACCATATGGACAACCTAGGGCCGCAACTCACACATCTAGCAAACACCATAACTTCATATCAATACCTAGTTAAAAAAAGTTAATATTGTCTATTACTAAATCATTATGATTTCTTGAGCTTTAGAAAGTGGAATGGCATAACCATTCTACTATTTTATACAGTTAAGGGAATTGCATAACTTGATTGTTTCATAGAACAATAGAACAAGAGAAAGTAGTTTTTACACATGATTAAATATACGTGATATTGTCCGGAGTAAAAAGTAAAGATGAACTTAAGCTATCCAATAGTTGACAAATATGGCAAACTTATGAACAAAACAACACATGTCGTGTACAAAAAAGATATTTAGAGATTTGTGAATTGCAATTGTACTTTATTATTATTTTTTATTATTGTACGTAATAAAAGTTCTTTATTTATGTATATTTTTGCATATATTATACAATTATAAATTTTTTATTATGCAAAATGTGTAATACATGAGTTTATAACTTAATTAGTTAATATAAATATACATACCATAGTATAGACAATCTCAACTTATAACAACTAGCAAGAAGCTAGCATGGTAAACAAAAGATAAAAACAGGAAAATATACCCCAACCGAGACTGATGGTCCGGGAAAACATCCAAATTACACTAATTATTCCATTCCAAGTTGCTAATTTTAACTCTGTTTTTTATCCAAAAATAGCTTTGTACCTTGATCTCCTCCATGATCTTTTGAATTTCTTGCTTGCCAAATCGCCCAACACGCTATGGTTATGATCGATTGATCAACATTTTCTTGAGATCATTACCTTGAATCATGTTATGAAGCTCAGACATGTCTTTTACCTCAAAAGCAAATATTTGGGGGAGTTTGCACCATGAAGAGATGAGCTGCCAAATCACCGATGCAATGTAGTAAGAAGTGAAAATATGAGTAGAAGTTTTAGTCACTTCCCCACAAAGATGACAGTTTGTGTTGTTTACCATAATTTGTTTTTAGGTAAATACCATAGAAACTACTTTTTTATTACAAAATAACAACAACAAAGAGCCTCCTGACAACGACGGCGACATCATGAACAATAACCACATTAATGACGACGGCAACAAAACAATAATAATATACTCTATGCAAACAACAAACTACTCCCTAACCACTTTCATACGTGAGGAGATAGCCTAGGCTTTGGGTGTAATATCAAGGGGTCAGCCCTTTGAAGTGTTAGCCCGTAGGCTTCATCCATGTTGAGCTTCTGTGAGTCTAATCCATTAGCCAATTCCCAATCAAACCCTTGGATTAATGTTGCAATAAGCCATTGGACCATTTTCAACCCTAGGCTCATGCCTGAACAAATCCTTCGTCCTGCTCCAAATGGTATGACTTCAAAATCATTTCCTCGAATATCAACATTGGGTTTTTTGCCTCCAGACAAAACCCATGTGGGCCGGAATTCAAGTGGGTCGGTCCAGATTTTCGGGTCACGGGCAATGGCCCACACGTTAACAAGGAGTGTGGATCCTTTGGGAATGTAATGCCCTTCAGCTTCACAACTCTCAGATGAAATCCTTGGTAAGGACAGTGGTGTTGAAGGGTGGAGCCTAAGGGTCTCCTTTACAAAGGCTTGGAGGAATGTTAGTTGGCTTAGGCCAAATTCGGTTACTAGTCGGTCTCGACCAACTACTATGTCGATTTCTTCTTGGGCTTGTTTTAGTAGTTGTGGATAGCGAATGAGTTCGGCTAATGCCCATTCCACTGCACTACTTGATGGGTCTGTTCCCGCTGTGAATAAATTCTGCAACATTTATAATCTCTGATTAGATATATACCTTTTGAACCAATACCAAAACCTATTTGAACCAATACCAAAACCAATGGTTCGAGTACTCTTTGTTGACAATTCAACATAATTCTTGTATCACTTTAAGTGATTGTAAGAATTTTACTCTTATATCTTAAACAATATGATATAATTATTTATAGTTATGTAAAAAGAATAAAAGTAATTACAAGTCACTTTTGTTGTTAAATATTTATTGAAGTTAAATATTATAGTTTAATACAACAAAGTAACACGTCAATAATTATATATTTTCTACTTTATAAAATTTTAAATATATGTGAAGTTTATTTAGTTTTAACTTTTTAAACAAACAACCATTACCAATATATTTTTTATTTGAACGAAAAATCTATCTTACTCCTAAATTACTTCAAGTTACATCATGTCTACTTGCTTAAGTTTGAACCTAAGATATTCTCTCCAAAAGGCAAAACTTTTAACAAATGGACTAATTGTAATGGCAATAATACCCGAGCCCGGTTTGGGCATACTGAAAACCTGAAACATACGGGACAGGTATAACCGAAGCCCGATGGGTATTGGTCCTGGTACGAGATTAGTTTTAAAAATTTTTGCGGGTATGAGATTAGGTAATACCCAACCTGGTCACCCGAAACCACATACCCGTTTACCTGAACATATACCCAAAGTTTTTAATTTTTGGATATTAAAGTAAACTGAAATAACTTTTTGGATATTAAATATGTATTTTGAATACGAAACTTTTTGATATGAAAATACTTGTTGCTAACTTGTTGTGATCATTTGAATGTGAAATAAAACACTTATAAGTTGTAGTTGTTTTGGAATCTCATTGAAAAAGTTTAGCAACTTGTTGCAGTTATTTTTAATGTTAAATTTACCAACTGAAGATGTAATTATAGTTTTTATTACACAAAATTTTATAGAGATAATCACATTTAATATTTAAATTTTGGTACTTAAATATATAAAAATAAAATTGTATAAATCAACCTAACAAGGATTTGTCGATATCCACGGGTATACTCGATACCCATTGAGTAATTACCCGATCAATATCCGACTGGTAATAGGCCGAGTATGGGACAAGATTTTAAAACAAGACATTGACTTGAGATTACTAATATCTGGCCCGAGCCCGACCCATAACTATCCCTATAGACTAGCCCACATTGATCATAACCTGTATAATTAGAAAAACTTCACCTATGTATCTCAAGAAAGAGAAAAGCTCCACCCACCAAGTACGATTAGACCGTCTAAGTCTATTAATTTTTCATTCTTCACTAGTTTATTTAAAACAAAACAAAATGTGTAAACAATCATATGTTAGTCAAAAAGGCCAACATATATTTTCGAACGAATTTTTTGGATTACTTATTGACTCACTCGATCATCTCCACTAATTATTTGAGTACGAAACGTTGAGAATCTAAATTAACACATCCCCGAAGAAAATCTCGTACATTTGTATGTCCTGGTTAATCCCAAATTTGAGACCACCCATAAGGAAACCCACTTAGGTATGAAAACCCCCTGGTTTGAACCCTTTTTCTGTCACGGGTGAAACTGAGATCCATTCTAATTTGGATAACTCACGCCAACCACTTGAGCTTACGTTGTGGCATATATATGGTGTATGGGTCCATTTGCATAAAAACCATGCATATGAGGTTACATGTAGATCACCTACAAATGTTAACAACATACCAGAAACAAAGCCTTGATTTCGATCTTTGAAAGCTTTGCCCCCTCTCCATCGGCGTCATCCATCAGCGTGGTCAACAAATCCACATGACTCGACTCACCCTTGTTGCTGCATTTATGTTCTTCGATAATCGTGTTAAAGAACGAGTTGAATCGAAGGTGGAGTTTCTTCATCCTTTTTGTCACACGTTGCAAGTCAAGCCAATCAAGTGTCAGAATGAAGTCACCGATGTTGAATTCTCCGCCCAACAACGTCAGCTCGACCACCATATCTTTGAACTCTTCGCCTTTCGATCACCGCCTCCATTTCCATTGCCAAACACTCTCTTTCCTGATAATACTCGAGCTATCACGTTTGTGGTGCACACATTTAGTAGTTGATCGAGTTTCACTGAGGATTGTCTCGCAACAACCAATGCACGTGCGAGTATCGCTACCTTCTCCTGTTTATATACGTAAAAGTCAAGTTTTTTTAAAGAAAAAGATAAGCAGATCACATGGTGGAATCACGGAAGGACTACAAGTATTCATTGTAAATATTTTGTACATAAATAGTTGAGTATTTTTTAAGAAAAAGATGTAAGGTTTATACTTAAAGGCTGATGCAACCAAAGCAACTAAAGAGCTTGTAGCATGCATGCATGAAGTGTAGAGTAGAGCTACTTTGGAAGTTTTACACAACTCAGAGAAAATATTCTAAGTGTCAAATCTTCTGAAGCCAAAGACTGAATCTTCCAAAGCCAAAGATAAAGTCTTCTAAAGCTTCAAAGACAAAGTCTTTCGAAACCTAGAGACTGAAGACTGATTTCTTCCAAAGACAGAGAAGACATGCTTTCTCTGATCACCTTTTGACATATAGCTGAACAACTTTCTACTGCCACTCTAAAGACTCACCAACTTATATAAGTTGGTGAGAAGGTCCATGCTTTTATCAACTGTAAATTATGGTCATTGGTCTGTAACTTTCTTCTTTGTACCTTTTATCCATTTTGTAATAGATTAGGATGTGAGCTATGGCATGTCATAGTCACAAGTGCCTTTTGACTATACATTGATCTTATTGTCAAGATTAGTTTTTTCAGTTGGCTTTCAAAGTATAGCCGGCTGTAGGATGTAGTATAAAGTGTTTTAGGTTCTTGTACTTATCTTTATGCTTTGTAACACTTGCAATAGAACTTGAGAGCAATATATAACATTCTTGAAAACCATACTTATCTTGTTCTTGTTCTTTGTTCTGTCTCATTACTTACTTATATTTTTAGTATCATTTACTTAAACCCGATTCCCTATTTGATCTGTTAAGTGTTCTAACGCTCCCCTTATTATGAAACTGATTGTAATGACCATCCCTTAAATGGTCCTGCAATTGGTATCAGAGCTTTTTAGGCTCTTGATTGTAAGATCTCACCATCTTAAATCCCTTCAGTTTCACAAATCACTTAACAACTTAAACGGCAGCTCTCATAAAGGCTGATATGGAAATCGATACTATGACAAAGTCTCCACTGATCACTCCTAATGACTTTGATATTTGGTGCCAAAGAATGGAAGGCTTCATCAAGTCTCAACACAGTATGACGTAGGGATCTATTGTCTTTGGACCTCATGTACCATGCACCTCTTCAGCTGCTACTGGAGGTGGCATGATACCAAAGAAAATGGCTGACTACTCTGAAGAAGACCGGAAGAAGATTGATGTAGATCAAAAAGCCATGACCATCCTCTAAACTACTCTTCCAAACTATATCTATAGAGGCTTCAAGAAGTGCAAAACTACTAAGCCACTATGGGATGTACTAAAGTTGATGTATGAGGGGTCAAATGAAGCTAAAGAGAACAAAAAAGACCTCTTGAAGCAGCAGTTTGAGAAATTCATCTTCAAAACAGGTGAAACCATGACTCAACAATACTTTAGGTATGTTGAGATTGTGGACGCTCTAATGGATGTTGGAGTGACTCTTGAGAATAGGGACATTGTGAGGAAATTTATGTCCTCTCTTCCCAGACAATGGACACACTATTGTGTGGTCATTAAGAGGACTGAAAACCTTAAGACCCTTACTCTCACTAAGTTGTATGGTATCCTCAATGGATACCAGATGGAGATGAACATGCAAAATCCATCTGACAACTCCAACAATCAGCAGAGTTCTACTCTTCATGTGGCTAAAAGGGATTGCAGAGAATCACAACATCATCTCATCTGCTACCTTAACAACTCATAAAAAGGGTCATTTCATCACCTTCCCAGAGACACCAAGGGATTGCTACATCCAAGGAAGCTAATTCCAAGAGACAAGTTCTTCTCAAGCCTTTGTGTATACTGATGAAAGCAGTGGCAACTTTCTCTTCACCCTTGAAGAATTGGACTGCATCCATCCAGATGATCTGGAGTACATAGAGATAGTCCAATAGATGGCTCTTCTCAATTACAAAGCCAAAAAGTTCTACAAGAGGATAGGGAGAAAGTTTCCCAGTAATGCAACCAGTGGAAAGTTTGGACTAAACAAAAGTAAAATGTAGTGTTACAACTATAACCAAATAGGGCACTTTGCTAGGGAGTGCAAGGCACCAAGAAACCACACTACACTGATGGAGCTCCACACACTGTGAAGCCCAAGTAGCAAGCTGCAGTTGCGTTGAAGAAGGAGGCTTTGATTGGAGTTTCCAGGTTAAAGATGCATCTCCAAACCAAGCACTGATGGCTGATCATGAAGAAGCCAAGGTATTGGAACATCTTTGTACCCCAGAATGCATTACTAAAATGAAAAGATATAGGTCCTATAACTTAGAGATAAGATCTGATCTTGAGTCCATAAACATCTTAAAAGCTTATTGTAAAAGGGCTGAAAATGATTATAAACTTAAAATAGAAGTTCTAGAGAAAACCATTTTAACTCTTAAGCCTGAACACACCAACTACAGGACTCAAATCAAAGATCTCATCACTAAGTTAACTGAATGCCAGGCTAAGCTTGTGATCAGCAAAGACAGGGTAGAGAAATGTGTTCTTGAAGAAGAGACCTTCAAGAACATTATATCCTCATCTTTGCATGCAAAAGTGTGTTATCAGAACAAGCAAGGATTAGGATCTATGGATATAGCTCCTGTACACACTCTACTATCTGTAAGATCTCCAAGGTGTGAAACTTGTCAAGATGAGCTTCCCTTCATAGACCCCATTCAAAAAGAGGATAAAGAGGAGATAGTGAAGGATGGATCTGAGATGAGTGAAGATGATCATCCTAAGAAGGGTCACTATTCTCCTAAGGAGTGGAAAGAACCAGGGATGACAAAGTCCAAGAGGAAGAACTTAATCAAAGCAGCGAAAAGAAGATCAAAGAAGACTCAAGATATCAAGGCCGCTTTAACCTCCAAGCAGAAACAAGTCTTTATCACTGTAGGATTTGAAGTGGTGAATGGTGGAGATATGACTATGGACTCTAGTACCGGAAGTTCAAGTTCATGTCCAACTCATCCCTATGAAGAAAAAAAGGTTGATCAGCTGTGTAACACTGCTACACAGCCTGAACCATCCAGCTCTAAAAGCAAGCCTCACCCTAAGAAGCTTGCTGAATCATCTGAGAAGATGAAGATGGAAATAGAAAGTGATCAAGCTCATCCTTCTACTCAAAGGAAGACTCTCAAAAGAAAGTCAGTTGATTATATCATGTGTGGTAGTATTTCTCATCTTACTAAGGATTGCATCTATAATCCCAAAAGTACTATCCACATGATCAAGAAGAAGACTTCTAAGAAGAAGAAGAAGAAGAAGAAGAAGAAGAAAGCATCGAAAGGAAAATCTCTTCCTTTCAGAAGCTCCAAAGTGAAGTCTGAACATAGGATCAATCACTATTGCATTGTCTTCAGTTCACTTTGACAAGCCCAAGACCAGTAAGGCTTGGGTTTCCAAATATAACTAACCATCTCTTTTGTGTAGGAACAGCTAAAGACCAAAGGAAATGTATGGATCATTGATAGTGTTTATTCCAGGCACATGACAGGCAATGGCTCCTTGCTTTAAAACTTTGAGAAGATTGATGGAGGGCCAGTTGCTTTTAGAGGAGATGCAGGTGGTTACATTACTGAAAGGGGCAGGGTTATAAATGGTAAGCTCAACATTAAAAAGGTAAACTTTGTTAAGGAGATTAGGTACAATTTACTGAGTGTATCCCAATTTTGTGATCAGAGACATAACATGCTTTTCACTGAGCATTAGTACATTGTTCTCAAGCCCGGGGTAGTCATTCCTCAAGAGCATATCCTACTCAGAGCCCCTATGAAAGGGAACATGTACAAGATGGATTTGCAGGAAACATCCCCCTTAGGAGAAGTTTCTTGCTTTCTATCTAAAGCAAATAGTGATGAGTCTTTCCTTTGGCATAAAAGAATATGCCATGTAAACTTTAAAAATATGAAAAATTAATAAAGAATGATTTGGTAACTGGAATGCCAAAGAAAAAGTTTACAAGTGATGATCACTATGTTGCATGCTTGAAAGGGAAGCAACACAAGGCGTCTTACAAGCCAAAGGAAAAGAACTCTATCACTACTCCCCTACACTTATTACACATGGATCTCTTTAGCCCCACCAGTGTAATGAGCCTAGGAAGGATCTCATACTGTTTGGTGAGCACAGATGATTTCACAAGATTCACTTGGGTCTTCTTCCTTAGAACTAATCCTGAGATCTTGAAGAACTTCATTCTGAAAACTAAGAGTCAATATGATCACAAGGTCAAGACCATAAGATATGATCAAGGAACTAAATTCCAGAACCAAATTCTTGACACATTTTGTGATGAAAAGGGTATTACAAGACAATATGGTGCTCCCAGGACTCCTTGCAAAATAGTATTACTGAGAGGAGAAACATGACACTTATTGAAACTGCAAGAATCATGTTGTTCGACTTTAAACTACCCATTACCTTCTAGGCAGAGGCAGTCAACACTGCATGCTATGTGCTAATAGAGTTTTAGTAGTTAAGACTCATGGTAAGACTCCTTATGAGTTGTGGCACAAAAAGAGACCTTTAATTGGTTTCATCAGATCATTTTGATGTCCTTACACCATCTTGAATACCAAGGATCAAGTAGCCAAATTTACTGAGAAATCAGATGATGGACACTTCATTGGATACTCTTCCTAAGATAAGGCTTATAGAGTATACAATCTCAGAACTAGAGTAGTTGAAGAGTCAGCCAATGTGACCTTTAATGAGCACACTCCCAGTATGAAAGGTTCTAGTCCTGATTGGCTGTTTGATCTTGATTTAGTTACAAACTATTTTAACAAATCTAGGATCTACAGGTAACTATGATTAATCTAAGATTTGAGAATGTTTTAGGATCTACAGGTAACTTATCAACAGGAGATCCTAATCTAAGATTTGAGACAAGAAGACCAAGCAAGAACATTACTTTAGCTCCAGTGGTGACTAACCCTGCAGATGGAGTTCCTATCAGCATAACCATGACAAATTCAGCTGATACATCTGAGGTGTCGACAAATTCTAGCTCAAAGGCATAGAATTCAAATGAAGGAGAGCTTCAAATATAGGAGGGAATGGTGATGGTGATAGTGATCAAGAATTTCTTGATACTGATAACCACTCCATGGAAGACAACATCAATGATGTCATACATTCATTGGATCAATCTTCTCTTGATATGTATGTTGATATGGGGGTGACACTCCATTGCCAGATCCAAACTTCACAAATTGGATCTGTCTAATCACTTGTTGTGATTCCTCAACTCAGATCTAGAGTCACACCTACCACAAACACATTGGAGATGTTAACACAGGGGTAAGAACAAGAGGATAAACTCGTGACAAAAATGTTTGTCTATACTTTGTTTCATGTCCAGATAGAGCCAAAGAAAGTTGATGAGGCTTTGAAGGTGATAGTTGGGTTGAAGCAATGCGGAGGAGCTCTTCAATTCAAAAGACAAAAGTTTGGAACCTATGTCCTCTTCCTTAAGGGAAGACCACCATAGGTACCAACTAGGTGTTTAGAAACAAGAAAGATGATAGAGGACTTGTCATAAAAAATAAGGCTAGACTAGTTGTTCAAGGGTATACACAAGAAGAAGGGATTGACTACACAGAGGTTTTTGCACTAGTGGCAAGACTTGAAGCTGTTAGGTTATTCCTTGCTTTTGTTGCATCCAAGGATTTCAAGGTCTACCAACTTGATGTCAAGTGTGCTTTTCAATATGGGGTGATTAATGAGGAGGTGTATGTCAAATAACCGCCTGGCTTTGCAAACCTAGATCATCCTAATTATGTCTGCAAGCTTGATAAAGCTCTTTATGGGCTGCACCAAGCTCCAAGGAAGCGGTATGAGACACTATCTCAGTATCTCTATCAACATGGCTACAAGAGAGTACTATAGATGAAACACTCTTCATCAAAGTATAGGGAATGACTTGATGCTGGGGTCAAGTTTCATAGATGACATTATCTTTGTTCACCTAATCAAGCTCTGTAAAGACTTTAGAAGCTGATGAAGAATAGATTTGAAATGAGTGCCATGGGGGACTACGAGCGAAACTACAATTTCGATTATAGTCAGCTGTCCTAGGTCACCCGACGAAACTGTATTTCGCTGCTGGGTGAATCTAGTGATGGTCAAGACAGTTTCACTATCCAGAAACCGTAAGTGAAACTAACTCTGCTTATATATTGTCATGTTCTATCATTGTAAGTAAATTTTGCAAAACCCTAATACTGAAAATTATTGTTGCAACTCCGTGTTTTCGACTGGAAGCCTATTTGTCATTAGAGCCTTGTTTGGTGATTATTGAATAGATTCGAAACTTATCCATTTATATTATGAGTATTGTGTTGATTCACTGGATTTCTAAGTTTATTAATCAATTGCACTGTTATATCGATCATAAGGACCAACAATATGGTATCAGAGCCATTGTGCTCTTGATTGGTTGAGTTTTGTGTATTTTTGAGCTTAAAGTCACTGTTCCATTCGATACTGTCCTGATATGCTTGTTTTGGATATGGAATTTGATCGAGGCTTCTTCGTATTTGATGTGGGAAGCTATAGAAATCATCAAACCTCAAATTCATTGAGATTTGGATGAGTTTGAGTTAATTTAGTGCTGAAAAAGTTTTTCAGATACGTTGGGCGAAACTTGATTTCTTCTAGCAAAACTGCCACTTGATTCAGCGAAACTACATAATTTGTGGTTTTTGGATCTGGTTTCTTTGCCTCAGCGAAAGTACCTCAGTTTAAAGGAAAGTTCACCTTCTTTGATTGCCAAAGCAAGCGAAAGTGCTGCCGAAATTGTCCTCAGAATGAAAGTTCTACTAGTTTCAGCGAATCTGTCGCCGAAACTAGAGTTTCTAAGCACTCAATCTAGCGAAACTGCTGTTCAGCTTCCGAGCGAATCTACTAGCAAATTTATCAGCGAATTTAGAGATTCTTCAGCGAAATTAATATATGTTTTAAAAATGACATCCACCAATATCACCATTTCTGACTTGGAGAGTGTTGCACCCAATAGGCCACCGAGGCTTATAAATGGTGATAACTTTAAGGCCTGGAAATGATGTTTAAAAGTCTTCTTTTATTATACTGATCATAATCAATGGGAGTCAATAGTAAATGGCCCACACACTCCAACTATCATTGTTGGTCAAGTTACCTCACCAAACACTGATCCATCAACCTTTACTGAAAGAGACCTCAAGCTAATCGATCATGATCAGAAAGCTTTCAGTGCTTTACCTTATGTTTATCACAAGACATCTACAATCGTTTTGCTGAACACAAGAATGCAAAATCATCGTATGATTCTCTCTGTGAATTTTATGATAGAAATGAAGATCTAAAGAAGGACAAGAAAGCCCAAGCTGAAAAGGAGTTTAATTCAATATAGGACACAAGAATGAAAGCCTTACGGATATTACCAATCGATTTTGTCTATCTCAAGCACTTTAAAGAAATATGATGAACAGTTGGGTAACCATGAACAAGTTACTAAGCTCTTGGATTCTCTTCCACCACAATGGAGCTTGTAAGTCAGGATGTTGAAGCATGAAAGAAATTTCGTTGATTATAAACTCAAGGATGTCATCAACAAACTGAAATCTTTTGATTTGGATGTGAAAAGGAGGGAATACAATCAATCCATGATGCCAGCTACAGTATATCCATAAAATGCCGCATTGGTCTCATCTGCTGCAAACTTGTCCATGTATGGTTCAGCTTATGGTGGTTCAATGGGATATGGCATATCAAACAAGTCTGGCGTGGGATCAAGCTCAAAGACATCCGTCACTCCTCAAATTCCATCTGATACAATGGTATTATTTGGAATGTTTGTACACAACTATGAAGCTTTGGTTGCGGGGGAGCTGAAGGGAAAAGAAATGACTGTTGAAGACATGTATCAGGTGGATCCTGATGACTTACAGGAAACTGATATCCAATGGCAAATGGCCATGCTCACATTGCATGTAAGAAGATTCATGGAACGAACTAGAAGGAGGAACTTTGGCAATCAAAATCAAAACTCTAAACTTGGTTTTGATAAGTCAAAATTGAGATGCTTTAATTGCAAATAGCTGGGGCACTTTAAAAGAGAATGTCCATCTCCTATCATCACTGAACCGGGAATTTCTGGAACTTCCAAAGTTATCCCGATCATCGACAAGGAAGAAGCCAAGCCAAAGAAGGAAACAACACTCATTTAAAACTTTGATTGGAGTGCTTAGATTAAGAAAACTGAAGAAGAAATCAATCAAGCTTTAGTGGCTGAGGTGGTGAACAATGATGTGGATTCTATTATGGACTTTGATCCTTTCAGGGAGTTAAAGAGTGAGATTCAAGAAGAAGCTATTAGTGAAAGTGGTATGCAACAGGTTCAAGTTGAAGAGGTGAAGATTGAGAAAGTCAAGGAAGAAAAAGATGATTATGAGTATGCTGAAGAGAAAGTCACAGTTTGTGAAGCTAATGAGTTCAGGAAACAACAACAAGTTGAAGTAAGTAGAGTGAAGCTGGATGTCTGTAATCAAGAAAGAAAGAGGAAAGTGAAGCTGAGGAAACCAGGAAGAAAGCATTAGAGGGGGAAGTATGCAAGAAGAACACTCCGGTCTGTCAATGCGAAAAGCCCCGAGCTGCTGAAAAAATAGTTATGGGTCTCCCTTAGGAGGAAATTCAAGACATGTGTTCTCCTCCATGCAAAATCCATTTATTTGGGGTTTATAAAGCAAACACATTATTGTTTGAAAATGAAAAAGAATTAAAACAAATAAATAAGGAACTTAAAACAAATGAGTCTAAATATTTTGTCAAGTTAAAGGAAACTTTAAAGGAAAATAAGAATTTAAAAAGAAATCTTTTGGAAAGAAACGTTGAAATAAATGCTTTAACTGAACGTGTAGCACTTGCTGAATTTGAAACAAGCAAATTAAAAACCAAACTTGAAAAGTGGACAATTTCTGGGATGACACATGAGGAGCTTTGTAAGAAAAAACTGGGGGCTAGAATTAAGAATGGTTTGGGAAGCGAAGAAAACCACTCATGTTTATCCTCCTCAAAGTACTTATTGTTATTCTCCTATGCCTATACCTCATCCAACTAATGAATTAATTCAGAAAGATACTAACAGTTTGTATGCAGGTTTAGAAGAAGGGAATCATAAGGAGATTCGAGAGGAATATGATTATGGTGCAAGTAGTGGTCTGGGAAGCTCTAGTCTTAGCATTTTAGATTCCAAAAAGTCTTCAATAGACATTAGTTTAAGTAGATTTGTTTCCCAAAAGTCTATTACAGACAACGGCATGTGTAGTTCTAGCTCTAGTCCAGCTTGTTTATATTTAGATGTCTATGAAACAAATCGTGATGTTTCAAATGCTTGTGTTAATAGAAATGATGGTTGTTCAAGTGAAGCTTCAGACAGGCATACTGACTCAAATTGTTTTGAAAAGTTCCTCTCTCATCCCATCCCATCTTTTACACCAATTTGGATCTCTAAACCTAAATAAACGGAGACAACTTCCTTAAAAGTTAGAAACATTATTGTAAATGAATCAGAATCTACTAAAATTAAGGTCATAAAAGAAAAATTAATAGAATCATATGACTCTTGTAGAAATTCTGATTCACACATGTCTGAATGTGAGAAAGAGATATTAATAGATCAAGCTCCTGTTTCAAAATGTAAGAAGAAAGGTTTAAAGTCCCAGTGTTTTAGATGTGGGAAGGATGACCACGTAATTAAAGTTTGTCCTGAGGTTGTTAGTAGAAATGTAAATAATAGTTCATTAGGAAGTAGATTAAATCATTTTGTAAATAATATTTTCTGTAAAAAATCCTCTATTCCGAGACCTAAGTTAGTCACAACTTAGGTCCCAATTTCCAAATCATAACATCTTTTGTTTATACGCCAGAATCATTCCAGAAAAGCTATCAATAGCTTATGGCAGGTTGATAGTGGATGTTCAAGGCACATGACTGGGTTGAAGGACCTACTTACAAATTATCGCATAATAAATGGAGGATATGTTGCATTTGCTAGAGACAAGAAGGGTGGATAGACGATTGGTTAGGGAGAAGTCTCAAATGGTTCCTTGACTCTGGAGAAAGTGAACTATGTCCCAGAATTGGCATTCAATCTGTTAAGTGTATCATAAATCTGTGATAAAGACATTCCAGTGCTGTTTATGTCAAATGAATGCTTGTTTCTCAAACTAGATTTTATTATTCCAGAAGATTTAGTGATCATCCGTTCTCCAAGAATGAATGATACTTATCTTCTGGATATGTGATCATAAGAATCTACCTCCACTATGATATGTCTCCTAACCAAAGCTTCATCTTCTGAACCCTTCTGTGGCATCGACGATTAGGACATGTTAATTTTAAAAATATAAATAAATTGGTTAAGAAAAATCTTGTGAGGGGGCTACCACTTAAAGACTTTTCAGTGGTAGAAAAGTGCACGGCATGTGCTCAAGAAAAACAACACAAAAGGCCACACAAGCTTAAGCTTGACAATACAATTTCAAAATCCCTTGAATTGTTACATACTGATTTATTTAGTATTTCTATTGCTAAGAAATCTTATTGTTTGGTTGTTACAGATGATTATTCAAGATACTCTTGGGTAAGATTTCTAGCAAACAAGGGAGACACTACAGAAGAGCTTCAGAAGCTGATCCTGTCACTTGAAACCATCAACAAAAAGAACATAATGGCCATTCGAAGTTATAATGGAACTGAATTCAGAAACCATATCTTTGACTCTTTCTGTGTGAGCAAAGGGATTCTCAGACAGTTTAGTGCTGCCAGGACACCTCAACAAAATGATGTTGCTGAATGGAAGAGTTGGACCCTTATCAAAGTAGCAAGAACTATGCTGATTGAGTCAAAGCTTCCAATTATTTTCTAGGCAGAAGCTGTCAATTGTGCTTCCTATGTACTAAACATGGTTCTTATTATGAAAGACAAAATGAAGACTCCTTATGAGCTTCTTCATAAACGGAAACCCTTGATCGACTTCTTTCATCCATTTGGTTGCTCATGTACTTTGCTAAACACTCAAGCTCAGAAGTCAAAGTTTGGACCAGTCTCTGATGAATGTTTCTTCATTGGCTATTCTTCCTCATAAAAGGCGTATAAAGTGTACAACAAAAGAACGCGTATTGTGCAGGAATCATTCTATGTTGATTGGCAGGAGTCTAATTCACCAAACATGGGGTCAGACCCAGCATGGTTTTATGAATCCAATACTGCCTTCAAATCTTTCAACCTTCCAATATTTGACGATGATGTTGTTCATCAAACCAATGTGCAAATCATTCCTTCAATCGAACCTCTTCCACCTGAACCTTATTTACAACAACCAATTAACCCTCCACCTCAACCTCCGCTTGATGTTCCACCCACACATCCACCACAACTGATTCCTCTATCCCAACCAACTTCCCCTTCACAATCATCACAAACCACATCTTCATCTCATTCCAATCCATTAACCCTTAACACCAACTTTAAAACCTTAAAAGACCATGCACATGATTACATCATTAGTTCCATTATAGATGGTGTGAGGACACGGAGTCAATCTGGATTGATAAATGAATGTCTCTATGCATGTTTCTTATATCAAATCATTCCTAAAAATATCTCAGCATCACTTTAAGACCCAAGTTGGGTTGAATCATGCAGATGGAGCTTCAACAGTTCAGGAAATTGAAAGTTTGGCAATTAATTGATCTTCCTCCAAACAAGTTTCCCATTGGTACCAAATGGGTATAACGGAACAAACCAGATGATTAAGGAGTTGTAATAAGGAACAAATCAAGGTTAGTTGTTCAGGGATTTGCTCAGGAGGAGGGAATTGACTATACTGAAGTGTTTGCTCCAGTTGCTCGCATTGAAGCTATCAGAATCTTTCTTGCTCACGCTGCTCACAAAAACTTTAAAGTCTTTCAAATGGACGTGAAGTATGCATTTCTCTACGGGAACATTGATGAGGAGATTTATGTTTGTCAACCATTAGGTTTTGAGGATCCAGATTTCCCAGACAAAGTATATAAACTTGATAAATCCTTATATGGATTACATCAAGCACCTCGTATCTGGTATGAAACTTTGACACAATATCTGCTCAGCAAGGGTTTCTCTCGTGGATCTATAGACATGACTCTATTCAAGAAGGAAGTTGATGGTGAAATGCTAATTGTTCAAGTGCATGTTGATGACATCATTTTCGGGTCAACAAATGAGAAACTGTGTAGAGAGTTTGAAGAAGTAATGAAGGATAGCTTCGAAATGAGCATGATGGGGAAGCCGTGCTTTTTCTTGGGATTGCAGGTTGAACAAAAGCCTGATGGTATTTTGATTCACCAAGAAAAGTATGTTTTGGAGATTCTCAAAAAGTTTAAGATGGATGATGCTTCTCCAAAACTCACTCCATTCACTCCTCAAACCTGTTTAACTCTAGAAGATAATAGGAAATCCGTGGATGCCCATCGCTATCATTCTATGATAGGATCTCTCATGTATCTCACGGCTAGCCATCCTGATACATTTTCCATGTGATACTATGCACGTTTTCAAGCCAACCTAAAAGAATCACATGAAAACACTGTTAAACGCATCTTTCGTTACTTAAAGGGTTCTTCTCGTTTGGGTCTTTGGTACTCAAAAGGAGGGAACTTTGATTTACATGCTTATTCTGACAGTGATCATGGTGGTTGCAGGATCAGCAGGAAATCCGTCACTGGCGGATGTCAATATCTCAGGGATTGTCTTGTTTCATGGTAAGTAAGAAGCAAACAACAGTATCTCTATCTACAGGAGATGCTAAATATGTTGCTGCATCCAGTTGCTGCTGCCAAGTGCTTTGGATACAACATCAAATGATGGATTACGGAATCAATTTTCTTCATACACCACTTTTCTGTGATAATGAAGCTGCTATCGGAATTTCCAAAAATCCAATTCATCATACTCGCACCAAGCACATTGAAACAAGGATTAATGCAATCCGGAACACTCAGGAAAAGGGTTTTATAGATATTATTATAATTGACACAAAAAATCAAAGAGCAGATCTTTTCACAAAAACATTTGATAAAACTTGGTTTTATGAATTGATCTCAATGCTGGGTTTAATATCTTTTAGAAACCTCTTTTCTTAAAAAAGTGTATAAATAGCTGTAAATAACTCTTTTGTTTATTTTTTTATATAAACTTTTTCTGATAAACTTTTGAGTCCCATATTCCTTCACATCTTTGATCTTTAACAAAATTTAAAAATAGAAATTTCTATTACATGGCAATTAAAAAGAAATTTCGGGGGAGAATAAAGATTAAACTCTTAAGTTTTTTCAATTTTGTCTTTTCAGGAACCCTAGAAAAAAAAGTTTGAAGGAGGTCAACAGCCTTGTGTTGGGATATGCATAGTAGGCTTAGCCTGAAAATGAAGTAAACAGTGATCGTGTAGTTAAATTAAAGTTTACGAACTCGGTGATAAGGATTATCCTCCTGACATTTTGGCCTGCATAAAGTTACAAGTCCTTGTCAAAAATGGGTTGAAAGTTTCAAATCTCTGCTTTGATATTCCCAAAATTCAAATCTCCCTATCACCTAGTCTCTGAATTGAAGCTTCTCGTTAGCTCTTCAGAGATATATCTCGTGCTTATCTCCTCTGCTATGTGTGAACATTGACATGGAGTGATGATCTCCTTTGTTATACGTGAGTATAGACCTGGAGCTCTCATCAACATGTTTTGATGATCTTCTCTGTTAACGTAAGTATAGACCTGAAGCTCTCATCAGCAAGTTCAGATGGTTAACTCCTCTGTTATACGTAAGTATAGACCTGGAGCTCTCATCATCGGTTCCCCAAATAAAGGCACAATGATTCTTAAATTAAGATCATTGTTATAAACTCAAAAGAAAATTCAAGCAGAGTTAATCATATTGCTCAATAAACCATGAGGACAAGATAATTACTTTGCCAAATGTTTTTGGGGACCAAGTCATCAGAGTTTCTAAAATTAAACCAAAACATGATAAAGACAGTTGCAGATTACACGTTGAAAAGAATAAGGCATGAGCTTAAAAGGACAAAATATCAGCAATCCCGCCAATCTTTGACTCTCTGGAATAATTTCTTGAAAAAGAAGTGTTTATATCCTTTTATTCTTATTTTTTCTCTTATTTCTTATTTTAATATTATTTTATTTTATCTTCTGTTATTCTTATTTTGTTTGTGTTGGTATTATGAGGTGAAGAAGTTTTTCATGAAAGTTTTTGTAAATATAAGACTTTTTTTATTATTTATTTATGGTATTTTTGACTTTTTTCATGAAAGTTTTTGTAAATATAAGACTTTTTTATTATTATTTATTATTTTTATTTTTTTAAAATATATAAAATTTCAAATTTTTTTTTCAAAAATTTACTAAGTGTTAGGTTCCAGCGAAACTAAGTTTCGCTAGTTGTTTCGCTAAGCGAATCTATAGATTCGCCAACAAACTCGCTCTACACTGGGATACATGACTTCATTTGTGATGCGAGCGAAACTATAGTTTCGCTGCCAACGAAACTAGTGTCTCTATATTGCACAATGTGAAATCAGTTTTACACACTTGTTTGGCGAAAGTAAACCCTAGTTTCTTGTGCATTCACACCCATATTCTTCTAAATCGATTTTCGTAGCGATTAATTGTTTCTAAGTGCTTAGGTGGGTGTTTCGAACCTATTCTTATGCTTTTTTAAGGTTTTAAACATTGGACCTTAGTTTTAGGTTGATTCGTCAGGTCGGTAGTTTCGCAGATTCGTTCAGCGAAACTAACCAGCGAATCTGAACTAAAGTTCAAGTGTTTCGAGCGAAACTGTCCAGTCATGCTGTTCAAGCGTACTTGATAGTTTTGCCAGGATAGTTATAGCAAAACTATAGATTCGCTCAGACACATGATTCTGCGACAGGGTCTCAGCGAACTTACAATTTCTTTGCTGTAAAAACTATAATTTCGTCATCAGGGAAACTATAGAATCGCTCAGGCAAATGAGTTTGTGCCTGTGTCACAGCGAATCTATACTTTTGCTTGAACGAAACTATAGTTTAAACAACAGCGAAACTGTTAATTTGTGCCTCTAGCGAAACTACAGTTTGTCTGCATGTTCTTGTATTTTGTTTATTTTTATGTTTATTCATACTTCAATGTTTTAACTAGCCTATTTTTGTTTAATTTTCAGTTAAGATGGCAAACTTAAAGTTTTATGAGAGAACACACATTATTGCATTATTGGATGATAGCATCCCGAAGACCATTGGCTTTAGAGATTGCATTAAGTGGCTGAAGCAGTCCCCAATAAGTTATGCTATATCTCATATGCCCACGTTCTATTATCTTCATGTAAGAGACTTTTGGAGAACTGCAGAGTATGACCTTGGGTCTAATCCATATCGGATTACTGCCAGAGTCCTTGGGCATGACTTTGTTATTACTGTTGAGTCTGTGGTAAGAGTATTGAAGCTGGAGGAAGATTATGGGGATGAGGTGGTAATGTCTAATGCAGAAGTATTAAATGCATTTAGAAGCATTGCATATGAGGGACCCTCTTTTGGCTCAAAGAAAGAAATCAAGAAGTCCTTCCTATCTAAGGAATGGAGATACATTTCCCACGTATTTATTATATTCCTGGATCATAGGAAAGGAGGGTCAGATGGCCTAAATCAGCACTGGGCAAGGGCTATGATTGTATGTTGCAGGGGACAAAAAGCCAATATTGCTAAGTTGATCTTTGATTGCATGACTGAAAATATAATGGCTTTGAAAAAGGATAAGTGGTTGCTATATCCAAGGTTTGTACAAATGTTGATTAATGATTTAAAGCTAGATCTGCCTAGACATGGAGAATTAAAAGACTGGTGCAAATGAATACAATAATATTTTTAGATTGCTTAGCAGTGAGACATGACTTTAGCGGGAAGATAACATATCTTTTGGAAAATATGTACTCTGTTGAGAGATGGAATTACATCAAGAGATTAATTGAAAATGAAAATAAGAATACTGAAGAGAACTGGGAGAAGCAAGATGAGGCAATAAATAAAAGAAAAAGATATGCAAAGGAGAAGGAGTATGATTTTGAAGCAGAAATTGATAAAGTGGAGGAGGAATTAAGGATTTAAAGGGAGAGGAGAACGAAAAAGAAAGCTGATCAAGGTGAACCTGCAAATGTTGCTGAACGAAGAACCAAGTACAAACAACAAACTTTTTCTGAAGCCCCTAAAAGAAGGGATGCAAGGTTAGAGCTAGATCAAGATGTTATTCGAAACTTGGATACATCGTTGGAAAATGAATTGGGGATGATTAAGACAAAGTTTATGAATCAAGAACTGAGAGAGAAGGAGAAAGATAAGGAAATGGACAGCATGAAGAAAATGATGGTAGATCAACAAGACTTAATCAAAAGACTACTCAAGGAGGTGAATGAGCTAAAAGCCAATGCCGGTCTGCCCTACCAGTTAACTCAAGCTGAGATAGATGATCTTACTGATACATCTAAGTATTCCTTTTTGAAAGTTGGGAGTTCAACTGGGATCGGAGGAGACACAAGTGGAGCTAGAGTTGATACAAGTGATGCTGGTGCTGGTAGAGCGGGTGTTAGTGGTAGTGGTGATGGTTGTCCTGATGTTGGAGTTGATGATATTGTTGAATCTGGAATTGAGAAAGGAAGTGATGCAAGAGGTGTTGTAGGAGATGAGGCTAGGGTTGTAGAAGCAGGGTTTATATATTTAGGGCTTGATATAAATACTGATTTGACCGATGATGAAGTATTTAGAGAAGAAGCAGACGGAGCAGGCAAGAAAGGAGCTGAGCTGAATCTGATAGATGAAGAAGAGGAGTATGAGGAACAATTGGTTGATTATGTCTCTAAGCCTGAATTCTATGAACTAGATAAGCGTCCAATGACTTATGTGGCTCAGAGGAGTTTTATCGAAGGAGATGTGTTTGAGTTGAATAAGGAGGATTGGTTCGTTAAGGAGAAAGAACTAGAACAAGTGACTCCATTATTTCAAAACATAAGTGAACCAAGTAGGAAGAAATTCAACAAGAAGATAGTTAGCTGGAAATATAATCATGAATTGAAAATGTTTATGATTAAAAGAAGAGGAGGGGAAATCTCATATCTACATAAAAGGAAGGCATTAAAGACCTTGTCGAGATGAGATTTGAGAAGGTTAGCTGAGATTCCCTTGATAGACTCAAGCCTAAGCGAAAGGGCAGTTGTACTAGAGAATGAGATACGAAAGGGGCTTAAGGACAACTTTGAGGCATTTGGGTATATGAAAATTAAAAGAAGGAGATCAAAGAAAGATTTGGATTGGGCTACAGGAAAAGGCAAGATTGTGTTGAAGCTCAAGCCAGCCAAAACTATTAATAGAGTGAGAGTGCCCAATCCACTTCCCCCAAGATTACAAAAATTTGAGAAGTGGTTCTATGATAATAATACAGGGAAGCAGTAATTAGACTAAAGGGTGGAGAAGAAATTAAATTATTTGATCCTATGGAAGTATTCTCCTTTTGCAATGAAGATTTGGTGGTTTTGTGTGAAAATCATATCAAAGCCGGAGTCGGAGCTAAAACGAGGAATGAAGCTAGCCTATTCATGAGGGTAGTTAACAAGGCTCGCGGTGTCTGGGCTGAAGTTAGGGAGCTTACAGAGAAAGTACTTCAAGCTGATGAATTGAGGATGGATGTACGGGAGCTGACAAGAAAATTTGAAAAGGATAATGCAAGGGGAGTGGAAGAGAGTACAACTGGAGCTGATCAGGAAACTTCAGATAAAGTTGCTGAGGAAGTGGAAGATGAAGGAGAAGATCAAGGGTGAGGTCCAACCTAGGGGGAGTATTGATGACTTAGTATAGGTTGGACTCACCATAGTTGTTAGGATTATTTTGTCTTTTATGTAATAGGTTGAATGTTAGTTTGTTTCCATATATTTTGTATTTGTATAGTTTCACGGACCCAACGAAACTACGAGCGAAACTACAGTTTCACTCGTAGTCAGCTTTCCCAGGTCACCCGGCGAAACTGTATTTCGACTGGAAGCCTATTTGTCATTAGTTTTGAACATTTGTTTGGTGATTATTGAATAGATTCGAAACTTATCCATTATGTTATTGTGAGTATTGTGTTTATTCAGTGGGATTTCTAAGTTTATTCATCAATTGCACTGTTATATCGATCATAAGGACCAATAGAAACCACTCCCTTGGACCTGATCTCGAGGGGGAGTGTGTAGATGAACATCTTTATAGAGCTATGATTTGGTATCTTATGTACCTCACAGCCAGCAGGCCTGATATCATGTATGCCACATGCATTTGTGCAAGATATCAACCAACCCCAGGATCTGTCAAGATGATTCTTAGATATATCAAAGGTGCTCCTAAACTAGGCCTTTGGTATCCAAAGAACTCTGACATCAATCTGTATGCCTATACAGATAGTGACTATGGTGGTTGCAATATGACTGCAAAGTCTACATCTGGGGATGTCAATTCCTTGGTGGAAGAATAGTCTCATGGCAATGCAAGAAGCAATCCTATGTGTCTGCATCAACTGCATCAACTGAATACATTGCTCCTGCTAGCCGCTATGCTCAAGTGCTTTGGATTTAGAATCAGATGCTAGACTATGGATTCAACTTCAAGGAGACTCCAATCCATATAGACAACAACAGTGCTATCTCTATCACAGAGAATCCTGTACAGCACTCAACGACAAAACACATCAATATCAGGTATCATTTGATTTGAATAATTTTGTAAAGGGATTGATAAAACTAGTCAAAGTTAACACAAATAAATAATATGCTGATCTGTTCACAAAGGCCTTTGATGAACAGAGATTTAAGTATCTTGTATCAGTTATTGGGATGATTAACTTTGAGTAGATTTTTTTAAACTTAACTCAAAACTATTTCTAAAATACATGTGTCTAAGTTGTCTATATTATCACCTACATAAGCCCAGTTTACTTTGAAGAAACCTTTTCAAATGATATTCCTTAGAATTTTGGAAATTTTTAGACATATTTCTCTTGGAAGACATTATGGGGCTGTTTGTTTTTTTTAGAAGCATTTCCTGACCTCTTTGTCTACGCCTCAAAGACCATTTGCAGATTTGAATTCCGCACCATCATCCGCCACCACCACCGTCCGCCTCCACCACCGTTCGAGCCTCCACAACCGTCCTCCTCCACCCTTCGTCCGCTACCACCACCACCCACCGTCCACCACCACCCATCATCTACCATCACCACCACCGTCTAGCACCGTCGTATACCACCACCAGTTGATTTTAGCAGTCTGCAGATGTTAAAAAATAGACAGTCTTCTTCTTGCTTACTATAGATGTTTGGTCCACCTCTTCTACTGCAGATGTCTGCAGTTATGGTCCGCAGACTTTAGACATTTTGCTGCAGAAAAAACAAACAGCACCTAAGTTGTCTTTGGAATAACATTATGTCGTCAAAAAAAATAACTACTTATAAGAAATTTACCTTCAAAATAAATTCTAATATATCTTCCAAAGCTTAAATATGCTTCTAAGCACTTACATGTTTTTGAAGAACAATTTTCTTTCGAAAGCAATGAAGTCTCGGAAGATTTATTCTCTTATGAATAAAACTTCTTAGTTTTAATCTTTTCCGAAACCAAAAATGTCTCAGAAGTGAAAATACTCTAAGTATTTTTCCAAACCAAAATTTCCATAAAGCTCAGGAATATCTTCCGAAGTCAAATTGGCTTCGGAAGTTTTTATATAATTTCTGAAGACAAATTACCTTTAGAAATTTTTGACTTCCAAGAAAACTAACTTTTTGGGCGCCTTCTTCAGAGGTGGGACCGACATCCAGATTTCAAAGTTTATCCTTTTGCATTAACTTTGTCTCAAATCCATTTCATATATACTCAACGGTTCCCCCTCTTTTAATTTCCTCTTCATCTGCACAATTCTCTAACCTAAATTCACCCACATACCACCTATGTTCTTACCTTTCTTCACCTCAAAGCTACTCACAAATGGCCAACCTTGACTCTATCCAACTACTTCACCTCGCTTACCATAGATCCTCCACTTTATGAAGATCAACTATTGGAGTTTTGGAGGACCTGCCAAGAGGTCACTATGGATGGGGAGAAGGCACTGTCTACCACAGTACAAGGGAAGACAATCTTTATCACATCAGCCTCCATTAACACTCATCTTAGGCTGGATGATGTAGAAGGTGATGTGTCCTTCCCTAAGTCTGTTGTAACCAGTTCTTCAAGTAGATGGGCTATGAAGGTGATTACTCTGTAAGAACCTTCAGAAAAGGGAAGGTCTCCTCCTAGTGGAAGTACCTCATCCATGTAGTCATCCATTGTCTATCTAACAAGCATGGAGGATGGGACCAAATTCAAGAGGACCTTTCCTACATAGTCCATGGGATGGTTCAAGGGTCAAGTTCAGGTATTCTTAGTTTGTATATACCAATTTACTTGCTAACTGAGACTCCTTAGAATATTACATGTTTCCTAGATATGTCTAGCACATTCTTAACTGTGAACTGGGCTCACAGTTAAGGGGAAAAGGTAATGTTCTAAAAATAGGACAGATGAATCCTGGCATCTTCAAAACTATGAGAAAGTCTGTTGTAGGATTCTTAGGGGTAGAAACAACCCTTGTCCTAAAAATGTTAGAGCTCATTGCTCAAGGTGAAAACCTAGCAACACCAGTTAGTATTGAACCCACACCTTCTACTTCTCAACCACCCAACAACCTCAAATAACCATCACCTACACAAGAAAATCCAAACGAACCCCTTCATAAGCTACTAAGCTTGTGAAGGCCCCCATATCCTCACCCATGAAGGAGGAAGTGGACACTGGAGCTCTCACTTCCCCTGAGGAGCAAACCACTCCCATCTCCTCAAGGATCAGTGCAGAGGTTCCTCATGCTCAGCCTGATGAGCTCACAACCCCAACAGCCTTAAGCCTTCACTCAGAGTCTCAAAACTCTAGTGAACAACCTTCAGGAGAAAGTTACCATCCCCAACCTCTAGACCTCAACCAACCCATACCCAACCTAGTATTCTATAATGATGAAGACATGGGATTCAGTGAGTAGCATGAGTCTCTCTTCTCTACCCCTTCTCAAGGAAAGATGAGTACTCCTACATCACCCATGTCTAGCCCATATTATCCACCCACTACTGAGGTGGATCTCCCTGAACAAGTTTAGGAGGTCCATATGGAAGAGGTTCTTACTTCAGCAAGTGACTACATCTTTAAGACCTCAACCATGGCAACCCAGCCCCTTGACACTTCACCTAAAGCTTTCATGGTATAGGAAAAATCCAACAGCCAAGAACATAGTGCTGGGGATGAGGAAGAAGACTTTGGTCCTACTCTCTCGTCCCCCGTGATTCTTCTGATGAAGATGATGGGAGTCTGAAACTAAAGACACAAAAACTGACCAAAACATGCTCCTATTTAGTCTCAAAGGTTAGTCACCTGGAATCTCAGGTGACTACCTTACAAAGGAGGGTCAATGACCAGCAACTTGAGATCACCGATCTGAAGGGTAAGCTAGCTAAGAGACCACTTAGAAGGACTCAGCCAGGTCCATAGGAACCTATGGATGTGGTTGACTTAACCTCCAGCTCACTTATGCAAGAAGGTGATGCTACCAAAAAGGTGGAGAAAGTCCTAGCAATCATAGAACCTGGGAGTTCTTCTCAGAGTATGGACATTGAGGATTCACCGCCTTCACTTGCAATTGTTCACACTCAGTAACCTCCTCAAGTCCACATTGATGTGGACTCACTCATACAAAGTTTGTTTGAGGAGGGTATCCCAAGGGCTATGTCTACCCCACCCTATGATGCTTAGAATGAAATACTAGGGTGGAGGTATGATGCTGACAGGAGAGCCCTGATACTACATAGACTTCAGGGGCAGCAAGAGGTCTTCAATTTTCAGACCCTAAAGTACTATGATAGTCTTCCTCTAGTGCACATGTCACTTGCCAATCCCTGTCAAAACAGGCAAGCTGACAGACTGGATGAGAGGATTCAAGATAGGATTGTTGAAGAGTTCAGACATAGAAGAAGACAAAGCCTAACAAGCAATGTCATTGGTCAACTGGATTTTGAGGTGGACCCTAAGATTAGCTTTAAAGGGTAAACCTTGACTGAAGGCCCAGTGATAGACCACGTGAACCTTGTTACAGGAACTACTTCAACATCCTACCCTTAGTGAGGCCCCAGTTGGTGAAGGTGCTTTATAACCTCTATCTGGCCAAAGCTTAAGTGTTGAACCAAGCAATAAAGGCCAAAGCTCTCTCCACCCTCAGTCACCAAGGCCTGTGAGTGACAAAGGGAAAAGGAAACTGACTCCTGAGGAGATTGAGGTAAAGGGGAGAGAGAGAGAGAGAGAGGAAGAGGAAGCTAAGGGGATAGAGTTCAAGTGGGTCCCTAAACTTTATGGAAGCTAAAATCAGGGCTGCCCCCTGTCTAAACACTCAAGATGATGAGTTGAGGGAAGTTAGATTAAACTACTTAGGGACCAGGAACTATAACATTGATGAACTTATCTCTCTTCCTTTAGAAGAGCTTAATGAACTGGCTGACACTGAGTTGTCAAAGGAGAGGAAGGAGGCAGAGGATGCAGAATAGCTCATAATGATCAAGGAAGAAAGGAGGAAGAAAAGACTCTACAAACATCCTCCTACCCTCTCCCCAGTTCAAGAAACCCTGAGACAGAGGCTGTGGCAACTGAGCAACAACCTCAGGTAGACAAGGAAGCAGACAGATAAAACATGATCAGCTACCTGAGTTCCATAGGCCTCTATCAGGCATCTGCACTTCTTCCCTTATCCTATGAATACATAGAATTTGAGTACCTCAAGCAGCTTGAGCAATAAGTGATAAAAGAACAAAAGGCTGCTAAGAAGAAGATGAGGGAAGAAGCTGCAATGTCAAGAGCCATCATCCAAAATAGCCAAAAGAAGTCTTCTGATAGGCAAAGGATGATGAGCTTCTTGAAGCTGTATGGATTCTCTGAAAGGAGGCTTGGTGCAGTGTCTCTATCCACTATGGATGAGAACATTAGAGTGATCAAGCAAAAGATTAAAAAGGGAGAGCTTGTTGACTTACATTCTCCACCAAGTCAAGCTCCAGCTGAAGTTAAGGTCAAGGTTGAACCCCAAAAGACAACACAACCTAGACCTAATATTGGATCATAACCAACTTCATCTTCTAATCCATAGTAGTGTCTTGATCCCTCTCCTTATAAACCTATGAGGGAAGAGGATTCAACTGAGAAAGATACACAAGAACAACCTAGTGCTGAAGGCCAATATTCTTAGTTAAAGTCTCTAAAGAGGAAGAAAAGGATGTCCATGAAGATGGACACTAAGAAGAAGAAAAAGTCCAAGACATCCACCTCTACACCTCAGGATGAGTCAGAGCATCCTGAGGTAGCTCAAGAAGAGGCTGTTCAACCAAGTTCAACACAAGTAGAGCCTCTTGCAGCTAGGAGACCCATCATGTACTAGACTTTTGCTACAAATCCAGACAGATGGTATGTCATTAGAGATCAAGGAGGTCAAGATGTCTACTTATGGCAAGACATGCTTGATCTTCCTCTGCATGATCTCTATGACATGAGAAGGTACTATGAGAGTCTAAGGGATCCTGACCATATGATAAAGAAAGGAATGGTCTTGATCCTAATAAGGACTGTCAATATCTGAGTAACCTTATCGGTTTTAGTAGCATCAGCCTAGGGGGAGTTTGTAAGGTTTATACTTAAAGGCTGATACAACCAAAGCAACATGCATGAAGTGCAGAGTAGAGTTACTTTGAAAGTTTTATACAACTTAGAGAAAATATTCGAAGTGTAAAATCTTCTGAAGCCAAACACCAAATCTTTTGAAGTCAAAGATGAAGTCTTCCGAAGCTTCAAAGACAAAGTCTTACGAAGCCAGAAGACTTAAGACTGATTTCTTCCAAAGAAAGATAAGACATGATTTCTCTGATCACCTTTTAACATAAAGCTAAACAACTTTCCGCTGCCAGTCTGAAGACTCACAAACTTATACAAGTTGGTGAAAAGGTCCATGCTTTTGTCAACTGTAGATTATGATCATTGGTCTGTAACTTTCTACTTTGTATCTTTTATCATTTTGTAATAGATTAGGATATGAGCTATGGCATGTTAAAGTCACAAGTTAAAAGGCTATAAGGAACAGCAATACTAACAAATCAATCTTGTGACGAGAATGCGGAATGTAATCATTCACGCTTAGAAGATTGAGTAATATTAAATAAACTTGAACACAATTGTAAATAACATAATATTCATTGCTCTCTGATTTGTAATGTTTACAATATGAGTGAAACAGGAAATATGACAAAAGCTATTAAGTTACATTACAAAACTTCTATTTATACTAAACTAGAAGTTCTCGCGCGAATAACATGTTTTCGCGCGACTTGATGCTTTCGCGCGAGAAGCAAGTTATCGCGTAGCAAGTTGTACTTATCTCGTGGCTTGATTTTCTTCATCTTGATTTGATTTCCCAAGCCTCTAGGTTCAACCCCTACAATCTCCCCCTAGGCTTGGTACATCAATGCTTTTAGAAGTCCATGTCATCCACCTTGTAACTGCCTCCGTATGCATACATCTTGTTGTCCAAGGCCTTCGTGATCATCCAACCAAACTGTGCTACTATGAAATTAATAGATTCATTAGCTGCTATAGGACAAGCCTGCAACCTCATCAAATCTTATTTCCAAACTTCAGCAAATCCATAGGGTCGATGACACGGTAATCTTTGTCTACACAGTGAATCAATGCATGACCCGTCTCCTTCTTACAACTCCACCATATTAGCTTAGACAAGCTATTAACTGGCACATGAGCATGTATAGGGATCTTCTTTGTATATCTTGGATGCTTGTATACTCGTATCTTCATTGGTTTGTTTGTCGCAGGATCAATACGTGTCTCATCTTCAATAACTTTGGATTTGGCTGTCTTAAAGTCTTTGAAGTTGGTCTTGCTTTGTTTCCAGATCATATTCCTGATCCAATTCCCTTTGTTGTAGTTACTCAGGTTAAAGAATAGAACACAACCCATAGCATATAGATCTGATGCTCTGAGTGTGTGGAAATTGTGTTCGTCCTGGTAATACTCGATAGCACCACCCTTCATTTGATCACATATAATCTCTTCTCTGTATCGTTTGCCTAGCTGATAATAGGTTCTGAGTTCCCGTACCTTGTGAAAGGTTTGGAATGTCTCAGTGTATGAATGTAAGCTGGTGGAGGAGGAGCAACAACGGTTAGGTTCCCGACCTGACGCACAGCACTTTGACTAGTAACATTATCTGTCTCATCAGTCGTTTGCTGATTGCTCATCAGTCGTTTGCTGATTGCTCATCAGTCGTTTGCTGATTGCTCGACTCTGCAATGATTTCCCCTTCTTCAATCAATGTATCTGAAAACAAGTTCTTAAGACTGTTTCCAAATATATCAGTGTAGTCTATGGCTTCATCTTAATCTTCAAACTCTCTAAAATCTTCTTCAGACTCCTCAGCAATGATTTTCTGCTAGAATGTATAAAATTCTCTCTCATAAGCTTCTCCTACAACTTGATCTAATGGTGTATAATCAATGGTATCATCGGGACTTGGTCCGGAGACATTGTTAGCACCCGACGATCCAGAAGCACCAGATGTAGAGCCCAAATCTCCTCCTTGATCATCATCATCACCATCATCCTTCTTATCATCCTTCTTACTATCATCACTCTCATCACCATCATCACTCTCTTCTTTATTAGTCTCTTCTTCATCACTGGATGCATAATCAACTAGATCTAAATAATCATCATCCTGTCCTGGGCATGAAATAGGAACATCATGTTCAGGCTCTACAAACACCTCTCTAGTAAAAACCACAAGTTGATCCTCAGTAGCCATAGAATGATTAGTGATAAGTGGCTCTTGATCAACATTAGCAGTCTTTGTAGTCCCTTCTACAACAACGGCATCAACATCATGCTCTGCAGTGTTAATGGGATCTTGAGCAACTATGAGATCAGCAGTTTGCTATCCACTGGATTCTCCAACTTCTGTGGCTTGTTGTTGTGACGATGAAAAATAAACACTAGAAGTGAGATCTCTTAAGTTCTGCTCTAGAATCTGAACATAGTTTAATACGAAGTTTCGTTGATGTTCAAGACTCTTAACTTCTCATATTTTCCTAATAACTGTCTCCGCATGTCATCTATGATCTGTTTCTTCTCTAACATCTCCCTCTCTAATGTACGTACACGTTCGTCAAGTGTAACATGTGTTGGTGAACTAGTTGAAGTACTAGCATCGTGTTTTTGTTCGTAAGGGGTGTTAAGAAAATCTTCCATGCTAATAGACTCTTCATTCCTTTGATCCCTTGGAGGTGTACTCAACATATCATCAGTAGTAGGCAAAACAGATGATGTTACAGTAGTTGATTCTATAACAATCATCGGTGTCTCTGTTGGTGTAGCCTCACTAACTATGACTGGGGTCTCAGATATAGTCACCTCCTCATCTGTCAACATAGTGGTCACTAGGGTTTGACGTTTTCGTAACACGCCCCGTCCACTACCCCTCGCACGTGGACTTTCTCCTGCTCTCCTAGCCATCCTCTTCTTCCTTCCTCTAGAAGTAGGTACATCCTCAGGGATAAAATCAGCATCACGTTCCTCAGCAGTGCATTTGGCTGGAGTTTCTTGCACTCTGGGACGCTCTTGTGGAACATAAGGCCTATTCCCAATCTGGTCGCTATCAGTCTCACTCCCAGAACTAAACATAGAATCTATCTTAGTATCGATAGACATTCCTGCTGGTTGTGAACTTTCTGGTGTATCTTCAGGAATAGAAATCGAAGGGCCAGCTTGTTCAGCTTGAGTGGCCACTTCCTCAGTCGGTTGTGCCTCTTCCTGATAACCTTCCACAAACCTTCCAAGCTTGGCAAAATTAGAATCATCCCATGCGTTCCCCCTTGCTCCCAGTAAGTAAGTGAAAATATATTTCTTCATCACCATGACAACGTAGGTAGATGAATCAGATACTGCTAGCTCAGGGTGAGCAGCATTCACTATCAGCTGAATAAAACGTGGATACATGATGAACTTCTTCCCCAATATGGCTATGATGTTTTTCTGCATCTCAGCAAATATAGCCTTAGATATGCTATAGGGTAAGTCATCGACTATAGATAACAACAAGGATCCAAATATAGCACTCAAACTATCCGTGCCAGCTTTCAGGTTGCTAAGGCAATGAATCACAACATAAAACAAGTACTTCCAAAAAGGAGGTAAGTACTTCTTCTCTAGAGATGGATACCTGTGATCATATCCCATCCTCTTTAGGCAATCCCTTGCCATATCATTATCATCTTGATGGGCACGTTGGGCTGATCCTCTAACAACAATACACTGTTAATCACTTTAGCTATGATAACAACCCTCTTGCCTTTGACTGTAGCAGATATACAGGGTTCCCCAGTCTCATCTATCTCAGTGGTAGCTGATTGCCAGAACTGATCTATAATGTTTGAGTATATGGCAGGGTTAGCTGTGATAGCATAATGAATCCTAGATGTCTTAAGACCATCTATCAGAGATCTGAATAATGCCTTGTCATTAGGAACCTCACCAAGATAAGCAACCGCATTATGGTTTTTGTTAAAAACCATAGGTCTCGCCATCTAAAACATTAAACAAACTTGACAAGTACACAAAGACCGTAGAAAATTTCAGACTTAGAGAAATTTCACACTTATAAAAATTTTGGAAAAATTAGACTTCTCGCGCGAAAACTTAAAGTACTCGCGCGACAACATCAGAAGTCAATTGAGTCTGAAAGTGAGACAACTTTTCGCGCGACAAGTTATGTTTTCGCATGTAATTGAATTTGTCCAGAAGTCAACTTCTCGCTCGACAAGTTATGTTTTCACTTGAAGTTGAATTTTGACCAGAAGTCAACTTCTCGTGCGACAAGTCTACTTTTCAGGCGGGTAGTTCTATGTGATTTTGAAAGTTCTCGCTCCTGTTCAAATTAAAACTACTTTTCGCATGCGAAAAGTCTGTGTAATTTTACATTTTCAATGAGCCATTTTCAGAGTGTTTTAACCATTTATACATGTTCATTAGGTATCGTCCAAGTCATTATTAAGGTTTATTACATTTAATTTGTTCAATTTAAAATGTATATATCCTTTAAGATTCGGTCAATCAATCAAACAAATTTATATCTATGCAAACAATGTCAATATACCTTATCAAACACTCGAATATCAATAGGCGACCACTATGAACATTTCTATTAAATCAAACAAGGTTCTAACACTTAGAATTTTGAGAGTAAGTTTTCAAAAGGTTTTTGTGCGAGTAGTAAATTTTCGCACAACTGTAGGATTTATAGTCTTCTAACTTCTCACGCAAGAAGTTAGGGTTCTCGCACGTTTGAACTTTTCGCACACGAGAAGTTCATTTTTCTTTGAACTTCAAAAATTTTCAACTTTTCAAATTTCATCATCTTATTAAGCCATTTGATTTGTTATGAAAATGATTATGTTTAACTAAGTGTTTACAATTATTCAAACACCCTTAATTTTGAACATTTTGTAAAACTGAAACAAGTAAACAAAAAACACATTTAACAAAAAGAACAATTTGACACACTAATTATACTATTAACTTAATTATTTTTGATAAATTTTCAAGTACATGATCATATTTCTTAGAAATTGATCATTAACATCATCCAACATTATTATAATGAGACAGGTTACGTTGATTGTCAATATATTGTGTCCATGTTAAACTTAGACTTCAAGTTTTACTTAGACACATAAGCTGTGATATTTATCATGTTTTTGATTAAATTATATGAATTTAGTGGATGCCACAAACAAAAATTCTGCAAAACCCTTATCAGCTTCAAGACACTTTTGAGATTTCAAGTTACCCCAATTTGACTTAAATCTTTCACTTCTAACCAGCTTTCTCAGGATCATCTATTTTCTAGATAATATCTATTTGGGGCATAAATAGCATTAGAAATGTTTCTAAACACAAAATATTAACAAGTTGTAGGACTTATTAACTGCCAGTCGGACTTATGTTTTGCCCTCGCAAGATGTTTAAAACTTACATGCCAATTCGGACTTACGTGCCCCATCTTTTGGTTTTTCCTCCTGTGTCAGAACATATTCTCAAAGAGAAAAATATTATCATATAGTATGTATGTCTATGATATATCTTTTATTATTGTGCTCATTGGCATCGTTTATTCCTAGATGGCCTTTTGGCTTCTTTTTGCTCCTTTTGTTTGTTTTTCTCTTTTGTATTTTTGTTTTTCATTTATATACATTTTTTATTTTATTTTTTATTATATATATATATATATATATATATATATATATATATATATATATATATATATATATATATATATATATATATATATATATATATATAGTATTATCTTAACGAAACCTTATCAGAATTTACTGGCTTGAGTATGACTAAACTATAACTCTCAGTCTGTTTTAACATGGAATCAGTGTTACCACAAAACCTTGATGAGTTACCCACTTTAGTCATAAAAAGTTACTTTCAGTGCATCACAGAACATAGTGCTTTTCATTCTTGAACGTCAAGCCTATCAACATATCAAACATAATCCAAGTCAGTTTCTTTTAAGCCTTAGGATATAACGAATCAAAATCAAGAAATGTACTATCATTTCCTATATAATCTTGAAAATTTAATTTTCTCAATATTTGTAGAACAAAATCATTTTGTACTTTTTCTCCAGACTATTTACTCCCCCTAAGAACAAAATCTTTTTTGAAATATTTTCATATTTTCTCCCCCTAATATTATGATTATCTAAACAGAAAATAACAATTTTAACTAAAAACAAAAAAATATAATGTAAAGGGTGCAAGAAGAAGTGTTAACCAAAGTTAATCATTCCCAGAGATTGGACAAAAAAGTCAAATCCAGAATGATCAAATGCCTTAGTAAAAAAATCAGCAATGTTGTCATCTGATGAAACTAATTCCTAATGGATAAGTTTGCGTTCAAAATAGTCACGAATAAAGTGCATGTAGATGTCGATGTGTTTTGTCTTTGAATGTTGAATCGGATTCTTCACTATGTTTAATGCTACAGTGTTGTCATACCAAAGTTTGGTGTTAAAGATGTCAAGCCCATAATCAAGAAGTTCTTATTATATTCAAACAATCTGAGAACAACAACTCAAAGCAGCCATATATTCAGCCTCTGTAGTTGATGTGGATACTGTCTGCTACTTCTTGCACTGCCATGAAATCAACCTATTGCCAAGAAATCAACAATATCAAATAGTTGATTTCCTGTCCAAGTTACATCCTGCATAATCACTATCAGTATAAGCATATAAATTGAAATCAAAATTTTTAGGATACCAAAGACCGAGTGTTGGTTGACCCTTGAGATATTTAAAAATCCGCTTGACAGCTTTCATGTGAGATTCCTTTGGATTACTTTGATAACATGCACACTGACAGACAGGAAACATGATGTCTGGTGTGCTAGCAGTGAGATACATCAGAGAGCCGATCATTGATCGATACATATGCTGATCAACATCATCTCCCGTGAGATCTGGAGTTAAAGTAGGATGAGAAGACATAGGAGTAGGAGCCGTCTTGGAGTCTTGAAATTTGTATTTATCTAGGATACTGTGAATAAATTTTTTTTGATGTATCAGTATTCCTTATCATCTTGTTTAACTTGGATGCCCAAGAAAAACAACATTTCTTCAAGAGAACTCATCTCAAATTTCTTCTTCATTACAGCTTCAAATTCCTTGCACAAATCATCATTGGTAGATCCAAAGATAATATCATCGACATAAACTTGAACCAAAATAAGATCATCACCAGTCTTTCGTAAGAATAAAGTCTGATCAATAGCACTTCTTGTATGACCATTTGCAAGAAAATGTTCAGTTAGAGTAGCATACCTAGCACGTAGTGCTTGATTAAAAGGCCCCGTTCTTGAGACGCTTATAGTTGGTCAATCATCACATAAATAATACATCTCATTTTGCAGCAGAAGTTTGACTTTTCTTAAATGAATAAAAACATGTCAAGTATCACATCATTTCGTTTACAACCCCAAAAATTGTATTAATACATTAACATGTTCAGAATATGGATGCCAGACTCGAATTGTCCCCAGTAGCTTATGCATCCATGCCCGCAGCTCCCCAGCATCAACAATCACCTGCCAACTGATATGCATATAAAAGTCAGCGATGCTGAATGAGTTCTAGTTTATATAACAAAATGCTTTACTTTTGATAAAAACCTTTCCTTTACTTTCATTCGTGTTCACACATCATACGTACATCTTGATAATAATCATTTATTATCTTTCATCATCGTTCATAATCGTTCATTTCGTACTTTATTATCTTTCACTTCTATCTAGATCCTGCCATGTACTATGCCCCATCATGGTGCACAAAGCGACTACAGTCTTGGGGACAAGTGGATGAACATAGTCCAATGAGGGTGAACAAAATCCAATGCGGGTGAACAAAATCCAATACGGGTGAACAAAGTCAAATGCGGATGAACAAAGACGAATACGGATGAACAAAGTCAAATGAGGATGAACAAAGACAAATACAGATGGACAAAGACAAATGCGGATGAACAAAGTCAAATGTAGATCAACAAAGTCAAATGCGGATGAACAAATTCCACAGCACACAACATGCAAAATTTGTCTAAGTTTCCATAGTGGGCATACCATGTCTAATGCGGACACCATGCATATCCTAAGTGTCCACAGCGGACACTATAACTATCACCTGTAATGCATCATACGTATTTTCCAGTCTCCAAACATCATTCTAAATTATACTTAGCATGGATGTAACATGTTAAACACTTAAAATGTACTAAATATCTACACAACCTCATAGAACTCACAAAAACAAACATTCATCCATTTTCAGTGGTACAATTCGTGGAAAACATAGTTTTGTGAAGAAAACAACAGTTTAATATGCATAACAACCCCAAACAAGCATAAACATGTAAAGAGGGGATCTAAAACTCACCTCTAACAGCTTTTGAGTGAAAACTCCTCAAACCCAAGAGATACCTGGAGTTCTAGAACTAAAACACACAAAAACAAGCTGCCAAACACAAAGGAAACACATAAAGATCGGCCCAGAAGTTCAAACCCACTGAAAACCGAGAAGAAAACACTAGAAAACCTCACCTTCTTAAAGATCTTCTTCTTTCTCTCACTAGAAACCGATTGCAGCTTCTTCTTTCTTTTGTGCAGCCAAAGTGTATGTGTAAAAAGGTGATGTGGGTTGCCATACTTCTTTTTAAATACCATAATGGGCAAGTTTTCCCTTTGTACACTTTTAACCCCTTGTTTATAAGTGATACTCTTTTTCTCCCTTTTCTTTTCTTTTCTCTCTTTTTTTTGCTGAATTTTCCGGGTGTTACAAGTCCACCCCCTTATATAGGTTTCGTCCCCGAAATCTGTCACTCCTCGAACAGCTGTGGGTAATGCTGTCTTATGTCCTCCTTAGTCTCCCATGTAGACTCGGACCCCTTACTATGTCTCCACTATACTCGCACAAGTGGAACCACTTTATTCCTTAGCCTCTTATCTTTTCTATCAATGATGGCCACCGGCTACTCCACATAATTGAGCCGTTCATCCACCTTGATGTCCTTGAGTGGCACGATCATATCCTCCTCAGCTAAGCACTTTCTCAAATGAGATACATGGAATGTTGGATGAATTCCACTAAACTCATCAGGTATCTCCAATCGATAGGCCACCTCTCCTACTCGAGCAATGATTCGGAAAGGCCCTATGTACCTCGGATTTAACTTTCCCTGCTTTCTAAACCGGATGATCCCTTTCTAAGGCGAGACCTTCAACATGACTCTATCACCCACCTTGAATTGAATCGGTCTACGTCTCTTGTCGGCATAGGACTTCTGTCTATCCTTTTCCACCTTCATAAAGGCCTTGATCCTTTCCAACTTTTTGGTCGTAGCCTCGATCACCTGAATGCTCCCTATCTACTTCTGCCCGATGTTACCCCAACATACAGGCATTCTACACTTCCTACCATATAGCATCTCATATGGAGGCATACCAATGGTGGCATGATAATTGTTGTTATATGAGAATTTGGCTAACGGTAAGTGTTCATCCCAACTTCCTCCGAAATCAATGATGCATGCTCGCAGCATATCCTCCAGCGTCAAAATCGTCCTCTTCGACTGACCATCTGTCTAAGGATGGTAAGCCATACTGATATGTAACCTCGTCCCCATCGTATCATGAAATCTTTTCCAAAACTTTGATGTAAACCGAGTGTCACGGTAAGACACGATAGACACCTGTACACCATGACGAGTCACTATCTCTTTGATGAACAGATCCGCCAACCTCTCAGATGAATACGTATCACGAATCGGTAGAAAGTGAGCACTCTTCATCAGGCGATCGACTATCACCCATATGGCATCGTATCCCCTTGCCGTACGCGGTAACTTTCTTATGAAGTCCATGGTGATGTGCTCCCATTTCCACTTGGGTATATCCAAGGGTTGGATCTTTCTGTATTGCTTCTAGTGCTCCGCCTTCACTTGTAAACAAGTAGGCACTTATTCACATCCTCCGCCACATCACGCTTCATTCTTGGCCACGAGTAATCTTTCTTCATATCATGATACATCTTTTTAGCACCAGGATGAATTGAGTATCGAGTCTTGTGAGCCTCATCCATGATCTTCCCATGCAAATTCCATAACAAGGAATCCACATCCGCCCCGATCGGGTCAGAACACCAAGAGTGTTCTCCCCCAACTCGGCACCTAGACCTTTCATCCTTTCAAAGTTAATCTGATCCTCTTTCGATGCTTCATCCTAAAATTCCTTAAACTGCTTCATCACCTCGGAGGTCTTAACCAACTGATAAGCTTTCACCTGAATTGGCTCGGGTCTCTCTTTTCGGCTAAGGGCATCTGCCACCACATTGGCATTGCCCGGATGGTAATGGATCTCACAATCATAGTCTTTGATTAGCTCTAACCATCTCTTTTGCCTCATATTGAGATCCTTCTTCTCAAAGAAGTACTTCAAACTTTTATGATCAGTGAAGATGGTGCACTTCGTCCCGTACAAGTAGTGCCTCCAAATCTTCAATACAAAGACCACCGCCGCCAACTTCAAGTCATGAGTAGGGTAGTTAGCCTCATGGATCTTCAACTGTCGGGACGCATAGGCTATAACTTTTCCCCGTTGCATCAGCACGCAACCTAATCCCAAATAAGAGGCATCCGAATAGACCACCAAGTCTTCATTCCCTTTGGGTAACATCAAGACAGGAGCTTGAGTCAACCTTGTCTTTAACTCTACCAAAGCATTCTCTTGCTCTTGACCCCATACGAACTTCACATCTTTATGGGGCAACCTGGTTAATGGTGAAGCTATCTTGGAGAAGTCTTCGATGAATCTTCTGTAGTAGCCTGCCAAACCCAAGAAACTACGAATCTCAAATGGCGTCTTTGGAGACTTCCATTGGATCACCACCTCAACTTTCACCGGGACCACCATGATCCCTTCAGGATTAACCACATAACCCAGAAACTGAGCTTCGCGTAACCAGAATGCACACTTGGAGAACTTGGCGTACAGCTTCTCCCTTCTAAGTGTATCTAGAACTTCCCGAAGGTGACTAGCCTACTCTTCTTCGTTCTTTGAATAAATTAGGATATCATCGATAAACACAATCACTGACTTATCTAGCATACGCCGACACACTCGATTCATTAGATCCATAAAAGCAGCTGGCGCGTTGGTTAAACCTAAGGACATAACAAGAAACTCATAGTGTGCGTAATTCGTGCGAAAAGCTGTCTTAGGAATATCCTGCTCCCTCACCTTCATTTGGTGGTAACCAGATCAGGGGTCTATCCTTGAGAACCAACTGGCACCTTGGAGCTGATCAAACAAGTCATCAATCCTCGGTAACGGATACCGATTCTTCACTGTCAGTTTATTCAGTTCACGGTAGTCGATGCACATCCTCATGCTACCATCCTTTTTCTTCACAAACAAGATCGGAGCACCCCACAGAGAGATACTCGGTCTAATGAACCCCTTATCTAATAAATCTTGTAGCTGCGTCATCAATTCTTTCATCTCGGAAGGAGCGAGACGATACGGCGCCTTTGTGACAGGTTGGGCACCAGGTATCAGATCAATTTGAAACTTAATCTCGCGGTCAGGTGGCCACCTGATAAATCTTCCGGGAACGCATCTGGGAAATCACACACAACCGGTAAACCCGAGATTTGTGGTACTGTCGCTTTGACATCTTTCACATAAGCCAAATAGGAACCACATCCATGCCTCATACACTTATCTGCCATAAACATTGAGATTACTTTCGGGATCGTACTAACTCTGTCACCATACATCGTCACCAAACTCCCATCTGGCGCGGTCAACCGAATCATCTTCTTACGACACACAATGTTTGCCTCATAGGCTGCTAACCAATCCATCCCTAGGACTACATCAAATCCGCCTAAGGGCATCACAAACAACCTAGCAGAGAACCTATGGCCTTCCAACTCTATGTCACAGTCTTCTACTATATCAGAAATCCTGGTAGACTTACAATAGTAATTTGTACATCGAAGGGCTCATCAGTCTTTCTACTCTTAACAGGCAACTTATCACAGAAGACAGCAAATATAAAACTCCTACTAGCACCAGAATCAAACAATACAGAGGCAATAGCATCATTAACCAGAAATGTACCTGATACAACATCGGGATCCACTCTGGCTCTTGCCCTGGCCTTTTGCACTTCATTCCCTTTCTCAGCCTCTTTTCCCGCCTTTGAGCTCTCAGCTCTCGGCCTCGTGCACTCCAGACTCATATGACCTATTTCTCCATAGTTATAACACCTCATTCCCCCACAATCCTTGGCCATATGCCCTGCCTTCCCGCATTTGAAACAGATATTTGACCCCCACTTACATTCCCCTGCATGCTCCTTCCCACACTTATTACACCTCTTTGCCCCTGTACCTGCCGTCCCCACCTTTCGATCATCACCCTTGCCTTTTTGTTTTTGTGAGTAAAACCACCACTGCCAAATCATTTCCCATTCCAGTTTCTGTCACCACCACCTTTCTTTCTCACCCCCACCATAGTCACTTCCTCCCGCTCATCGTACAGTCTCCCTACCAGATCGACCACCGACCTGAACGTACCTGGCTGGGCAGCAATCAGATGCGTACGGATATCCACTGGCAGACCCTGGATGTATCTCTTGATCTTTCAGGACATGGGTGTCACTTGATCTGGCACCAGTCTTGCCATCTCATTAAACTTTGTTGTGTACTTTTGGTGTGTCATGGTTCCTGCCTCCAACTATAGAAACTCTCTTTTGATCTTGTTAAGTTCCCTGTGAGGACAAAACTCCTCGATTACCAGCTTCTTAAGTTAACTCCACCTCATTCTCCCTATCGCCCTGCTACCCTCAGCCTGGACAATGTTGTCCCACTAGCATAAGCCCGAGTCCACAAATAAGTGGGTAGCAAACTTCACCTTTTGATCCTCCCTGCATTCACTGACATCCAACACAACCTCCATTTCTCTCACCCATCGGTGAGCAGCAGCAGTGTTCCCATTTCCATCAAAAGTCGGGGGCTTGCATCTCTGAAATGCCCCATAAGTACACCCCCTTGTAGTTTCCTACATTCCTTCCTCTTCCTCATCATCACTGGAGACAACCATCTCATTCTCTAGCTGCTCCCCCTCACCTGAACCTCTCTCCTCACCTTCTCTCCCAATAGTTTTCCTCCTCTCCTCTTCCTCCTTCTTTTCATTCTTTCTCACTGCTCTAATAACCTCTATCACTACAGATGGCAGATTCATCTGCATGACTTGATGAACTTCCTCCACAACTGCCTCTTTCACTTTGGCCCTCAGGTTAGCACTCTCGTCACTGCCTTCATGGTGATGAAGCTCGTGCTCTTCAGGAGCCGTTTCAGTGGTTCTAGCCCTGTTCCTTATGACATGCGGCCAAGCACCACGTCCACCACGACCTCCACCTCTAGAAGCCTTTGAAGATCTACCACCAGCCATCTCTAAGCACTATAAGATTCAAACACCAACACGGTCATTCAAGTTAATAGCTCAGATTATGTCAAGTATAGTAAGTCCCTAATTACAGTGGCCAGTTATGATTAGCCACTTACTTTACTCTTCATCCCCTAAGCATTCCCTATCCATACTAAATCAGTATCCAAATCTACTAAGAGCAAATAATTCAAATAGCACACGCACATAATTCCTTTTCCCGTTAATTTACATAAAACGTTTACATGAAACATTTACCTGCAGGCATGTGGCTACTAGGACTGGCATCCCTTTACCTTTCTTGTCCCATTCTCAGTTTAAGTTTTAGGTTTTCGAAAATAATTTACCCAATTCTCTAAAACTTTGGCTCTGATACCAACTTGTAAGGCCCCGTTCTCGAGACGCTTACAGTTGGTCAATCATCGCATAAATAATAAACATCTCATTTTGCAGCGGAAATTTAACTTTTCATTAATGAATAAAAACATGTCAAGTATCACATCATTTTGTTTACAACCCCAAAAATTGTATTATTACATTAACATGTTCAGAATATGGATGCCAGACTCGAATTATCCCCAGTAGCTTATGCATCCATGCCTGCACCTCCCCAGCATCAACAATCACCTGCCAACTGACATGCATATAAAGGTCAATGATGCTGAGTGAGTTCTAGTTTATATAACAAAATACTTTACTTTTGATAAAAACCTTTCCTTTACTTTCGTTCGTGATCACACATCATACGTACATCTTGATAATAATCATTTATTATCTTTTATCATCGTTCATAATCATTCGTTTCATACTTTATTATCTTTCACTTCTATCTAGATCCTGCCATGTACTATGCCCCATCATTGGTGCACAAAACGACTACAGTCTTGGGGACAAGTGGTAAGGATCCTGTTTTGTACGTTTCCATTAGTCACAAAGACTGACCTTTAGGTGTGCACTCGGCACACTATCGAGGTGGCAACCCATAAAGAGTTGTGAACCACTTTTTGTATGCTTGCAAGACTTTAATTCATTCATTACGTTCCACTTTTCATTATCTTTATCTTCCACTTTCATTACAATAATACTTTACGTACATAAGCATATCATACCACGTAAAGTCACGTCATAATACATAATATGGAGCATCATCAACAGCCCACAAACATACATAACATCAACAGGCATAAACAACCATACAACTTCAAGACTTAACACTTAATTCTATTTTTTAAAATTCCAGAAATATTCTTAGTGTCTACAGTGGGCAACCAAAGTCCACAGCGCATGGCTAAAACATTCCAAGTATCCAAAGTGAATGAACAAAATCCAATGCCAATGAACAAAGTCAAATGCGGATGAACAAAGACAAATACGGATGAACAAAGTCAAATACGGATGAACAAAGACAAATGTGGATGGACAAAGACAAATGCGGATGAACAAAGTCTAATGCAGATGAACAAAGTCAAATGCAGATGAACAAAGTCAAATATGGATGAACAAATTCCACAGCGCACAACATGCAAAATTTGTCTAAGTGTCCATATTTGAGAGATAAAACTTGAATACAAACATGTATTTATTGCACCAGATCGACTTTGATTTTGAACACCTTATGATAATGGACCAATGATTGCTTCTGTTGGATGGTCTTTATGAATTCTCAGCTGTGGAATGGCATCTTTCGAAATAACTTCTTCTAAGTTAGCCATGTGACCAACTGGTTCTTCAGCAGCATTTCGTCCTTCAGGTTGATAAACAATATCTTCTTCTTGAATATCATTGTCAATAGGGAGATCTTCAAATGGTACTTGAATTGTATCAATTGGATCAACTTGTATAGAAGATGAACTCTGATCAGAAACCTATGGAGATTGTTTAACAACTGGATCAGAATGAGATAAATCAGATTCAGAAACAGAGTATGGAGCAACTACGTGTAACACCCAAAAACATCAAAAAGAAAAGTAAAGGAGCAAACAGGATTTTATTTTAAAAAGTAAATGTTAAAAGTGTACAAGGACCAAACCGATCCATAATGGGGTTTAAAAAAAGAAAGTAACACGCCCATACTCTCTCCCCATGCACTCAAATTATACAGCTAGAGTGAGAGAAAGAAACTCCCATCCGGTTCTAGAGAGAGAAAGTGGAAGAATTCTTCAAAGGTATGGTTTTAAGGTAATTTCTTCTTAGATCTAAGTTGGGTTTAAGCTTATAGGCAAATTTCTATGTGTTTCTATGTGTTTAGTTACTTGTTTTCGTGTGTTTAGGTGTTAGAACTCCAGGTTTGCTCTTGGGTTTGTGGTGTTTTGCTCGAAAGCTGGTTAAGGTGAGTTCTAGATCTCCTTTTTTACATGTTTTCTACTTGCTTGGGGCTGATATGTGTATTACAAAGATGTTCCTTAAAAAAATTATGTTTTTCATGAAAATGATAACTTTATACGAATATTGCATGTGTTTCCATGATTCTGTGATGATAAATGAGTGTACTAAGTGTGTAACTGGTAGATCTATATTAAGAATATGTTTAAGATGATGTATGGGACTAGAAACTGCATAAGTTGGATCGTAAGTGGGGAACATACTGTCTACTATGGACACTTGAACATTGTTAGAATGTCCGTTGTGGACACTTTAAGCATTTAGACTGTCAACTGTGGACTTGGCTGTCCGCTGTGGACACTTAAAATATTTAAGTCATCTGCTGTGGACGTACTTAGTGTTTTATTCATGCGCTGTGGACCATTAGGCATCCGCTGTGAACTTTGGTCGTCCGCTGTGCTCTGGTTGTCTGCTGTGGACACTTAACATTTAAGTCAACTACTGTGGACATTAGTCGTCTGCTATGGATCCTTTAAATACTTTAGATTGTCCACTGTGGATTATGACTGTCCGTTGTGGACGCTTGTAATGTCTAATTCATCCGCTATGAACCTTAGTCATCCGCGGTGGACACACTTAGTGTCTTATTCATGCGCTGTGGACCTTTAGCCGTCCGCTGTGGATTTTGGTCATCCGTTGTGGACTTTGGCTATCCGTTATGGGCACTTAGTACTTAAGTCATCTGTTGTATACCTTATTCATACGTTGTGAACACTTATGTTTATTCTGAAATTTTGAGAATAGAATTTAAGTGATAAGTACTTATGTATAAGGAAAGATTATGCTTGTTTAGTGTTTCTAATGTTTGATTCTTTTCTTATATGCTACTATTATGAATATTAATATTTCATGTTATGTGATTCTAATGACCGGATAACTTAAAAGTATTATGCATAATCAAGTGGTCACAAAGGAATAAATAAAAGACAGTGTAACCAAATGAATGTTACCCCCGAGCCCTTATGATAAATGAAAAGCCTTGCAAGCACAATGAATGGAGGTGCATGACCTCTTTGTCGTTAGCTCAACTGATGTGTGGCTGTTTCAGGATGCACATCTGGGGTCTAATCCTTATGATTGACCAATGAATGAATGGGACCTGTATTCATAAGCAGGCTTAGTACCTAGAAGTGTGGTTCAACTGTCAGGGGTTAGCTACCACTTATAAATGTGTACTGATAGCGGCATCTGTTGCCAACCAACAATGTAGGCTCTTGCTTTGTGTAATCCTAGTTAATGAAAGAGAAAGATAATGAAAGAAAGAAAGATAATGAATCTCTTAATGAATGATTATGTATAATCATGGATGAACACCAAGTGAAGCTTACAAAATGTATATTTTCAATATTATCAAAACTAGAACTCACTCAGCAATGTTGACTTTTTAATTGCATATCAATTTGCAGGTTATGATGTTGCTGGGGATGGCACTAGGTTGAAGCTACTTGGCAAATTAAGTCTGGAATCCGTGTTATTCAGAAATGATATTTTGTCTTGTAATACAATTAAATGTTCTTTTGAAACTTGCAACAACGATGTACTTCTTGGCAAAAGTTTTTATTAATGCATGAAATGGTTTTTGTTTAACTATTCTGCTGCCATGATTTCTTACTTCAATGTATTTTAATGTGTAAAGTGCTATGCATGACCAGCTGTGGGGTTTTCCGGGAACGGGGCCTTATACTACGACACTTTATGAAGAAGGTATATCTGAAGATATTCCTGTTGCTGGAGAAGAGATAATCCAATATCATCAGCAAAAATATCCTAAATTAAGGATGTCAAAGGGGATTAGCTGTAGAAACAACAGATGATTGTTTAAATGTTTCAAATAAAGAAGCATAATCATAGACCCATGAAGGTGCATAACCTGCATCTGTTTTGTTAGATTCATGCCAATCAATATCAAACGACTCAATTATTTGTTTAGATCTTTTATTATAAACCCGATATGCGACTTTGTTGGCTGTATATCCAACAAAATAACATTCATCAGCTTTTTCATTAAATTTCGATTTAGAATCAAATGTGTTTAACAAAGTACAACAACATCCAAAAGTTTTGAAATATTTAACTTTGGGTTTATGTTTGAAAATGATTTCATAAGGAGTCATGTTCTATTGTTTGTTGATTAACACACGATTCTAAATGTAACATGCAGTGTTAACATCTTCAGTCCAAAAGAATGACGGTAATTTCAATATCAAACGACTCAATTATTTGTTTAGATCTTTTATTATAAACCCGATATGCGACTTTGTTGGCTGTATATCCAACAAAATAACATTCATAAGCTTTTTCATTAAATTTCGATTTAGAATCAATGTGTTTAACAAAGTACAACAACATCCAAAAGTTTTGAAATATTTAACTTTGGGTTTATGTTTGAAAATGATTTCATAAGGAGTCATGTTCTATTGTTTGTTGATTAACACACGATTCTAAATGTAACATGCAGTGTTAACATCTTCAGTCCAAAAGAATGACGGTAATTTGGCTGCTGATAACATTGTTCTGGCAGCTTCAGTTAAAGTTCTGTTTCGTCTTTTAGCAACTCCATTTTATTGTGGAGTTCCTACAGAACTGAATTGTCTAGCTATCCCCCTCGAATCACAAAACTAGTTCAGCGTATGATTGCAAAGTTCGGTTCCATTATCACTTTGAATACACTTGATTGTTTTGTCTATCTGATTCTCCATGAGTGTCATGAATTTTATCAGCAAATAAAGTGCCTCATCTTTAGTTGCTAAGAAGAAAACCCATGTAAATCTAGAGAAATCATCAGTAATGACTAAACAATATGCACGAAGTCCTAAACTCAAAACACTAACCGGACCAAATAAATCCATTTGTAACAGTTGAAGAATAGCATCAATTTTGGTATGAGCAACTAATTTATGAGGAAGTTTATGTTGTTTGCGTTTTGAACATGATAGATAATGTTCTATAAGTTGAAATTCTTTCAATGGTAAGCCCTTAACATGATTTCCTCTAACCAATTTGTTCATAGTTTTAATATTAACATTACCAAGACGATGATGCCATAAGATTGAAGCACTTTCCAAGGCTTTGGACAGTAAACAAGATGCAGTTACAAATGAATGAAAACCATTCATATCAAGTAGGTATGTGTCTTTGTGTCTCGGTGTTCTTAACAAAATCCATTCATCAGGAATTACAAATCCATGTTTTAGAATAAGACATTCTTTATCAGTGAAATGTGTTGAATACTTTTTGTCATAAATCTGTGAAACACTTAACAAGTTATGTTTTAGTTCTTTTACAAAATTGACATCTTCAAAGATTAGTACACCATTAGTCACTGTACCTTTCTTTGTAATTTTACCTTCTTTATCTACGACAAAGATAACATATCTTCCGTTGTAAAATTTTATGTTGTTTAACAGAGATATATTTACTGTCATGTGCCTTGAACAACCACTGTCAACATGCAAAACACTATTGATATTGGGCCTTGGTTGTTCTTGCATAATTGAATGATTTACTCAAATTTAGGAACCCAAGCCATGGTTGACAAGAGTACACCATTTTCATATAAATATGATACAGACTTCAAAATCATATCTCTTTTATCATTGAAGATATAATCTTCAACAATATCAGGCTCAGGTTGAGTAGTTTTAATTTTCCATTTTTGAATTGGTTTGATCAGATTTGTAACCAATTTCTTGAAAGTGGTTTGAATTAAAGGTGAATTTCTATCATTCATATGTGAAAATTTCTTGTTTGTATTTTCTTTTTGCAAATTTGTGTTTGTTTGAACATTTCTTTTATCAATAAAAGAATTTGACTGATTTGAATTCTTTTTAAATTTGACATTTAGAAAGAATTGTTTTCTAGCAATAGAATTGTGAAATATTTTTTTTCTTATCAATTGACGCTGATGATGACAATTTCTACCCATATGATTTGGTTTTTCACACACATAACAACATTTTTAAGAATACACTTTTTGCTCTCGAGTCGGTTTCACAAACTGTTGATGATAACTTCACAATCATCATAGAATCTGGCTTTAGTATTTCTTTGGCCTAAAGATTCCTTAACAGTCTCTCGTTACCCTTTTTCATTAGAAATTGTTCTAGATGATGTAGAGAAGTTCGAGGTTATATTCCTAACAGAAGGATTCACTTCTGAGGCCAACGAGGTATGAAATGTAGCTTTAACCTTTTGAATTAATGGTACTGGAATATGACCAGTGTCATTGATACCTGTTCTATACACATCTTGTTTCACGGAGTTAGCAATAATAGGAGACTTATTTTTAAAGAAACTTGCATTTGTTTCTTTAAAAATATAATCTTCTTTATCAATGTTGCCTTTTGAAACAAATCTTTTCTTGAAATCAGTTTTCAAGTCAGGTACAGATGTTGTGACTCATTTTCTTTCTTTGGCCTTAAATTCTAATTTTGATTTCTGTTTTTGCTCTTTGTTAAACATTTTTGAACAAATATTTGTAGCATTAAAAACATCTGAACTTTCATTAATAATTGATGATGAATTACATAAAGATTTTTTATTACAATTTTTATTTTCTTGAAAAACTAATTCATCATCACTTTCTCAATCTTCAACCAACCCGTCCTTCTTCACACTTTCTAAAAAATATTTGTCATGATGAAATTTAATTTTAGTTTTTATGAAAAGGTCAACAGTCAGTGAAAAATTGACTGGAGGTGTTGAGTCAAACATTGGTTTGAAAACCTAATGCATAGATCTCTTCATCAAGAATGTTAAATGATGAAGGCAAGCAAGTATAATAATGATTAATAGGTGGTGCAATGTTAGAATAATCAACTCCACCTTTACCACCATTAATTTTCTGTGTCATTTGAGACTTGATTATACCTTCAACCATGTTTGAGGATAACTCAAATTTCTCAACAATCAATTTAGCAGATAAGAGTTCACTGTTAAGTTTATTAATTTCTTAAGATAGTTCATTGTTACGAGTTGTCAAATATTTTTGATGTTACAATCTTTATCATAAAGATTCAATTTTGATAGGTAAATCAATTTGTTTAAGCCATCTATCTTTTCTTTAAAAATTTTCTCATCAGTTTTATATTTACATGCTTGATATTGAAGTTTTTAACTTCTAAGATCAAACGTTCGTTGTGAACTCTATATCTTTGTACTTTTTCTGAACATGTAGTTGAACAAAGATTAGAAAATACCTCTTCAGTCTCTTCATCTCTTTTCTTCTCGTCAGGTAAGGTGTTTGCCATGAAGGCTCTCAACTCAATCTTTTCTTCTGCTTCTGTTGCCGGAGTGAACTCAACAGCATTGACTTTCTTTCCTTCTTTAGTTGGAGTTAACTCAACAGCTTTTCCTTTTGATTCTTCCTTTTCTTCATTCTCCTTCACTTCATCAATGTTTGATTGAGCTGGAGTAGTCTCGACAGCTATTTCTTTAAACTCACAATCAACCTGCACTTCTTCAACTTTTACCTTTTCAATCTGTTTCTCCTTAACTTTCTCAACTTCAACCTTCTCTTCTACATTAAACACACCATTCATCAAATCATCTAATACAAACTCAGCTAGTAAATTGTCTTCAACATGATCTTCAACGGTTTGAATTTCTGCCAACAAAGCAGTTGTAAGCTTGATGTCTAGTATCTCCATTTGATCTGACCAGTCATACTCTCCGTCAGTTTGAGAAACTAGTGCTTTGTTGTTAGATGAACTGGCTTTGTCTCCTTTAGTTTCTACCTCCACTATTACCATCTTCTTTCTACTTTAAGCTTGAATTGTTTAGCCTTTAGTACATTCTCTTGCAAAATGGCTAGGTTTGTCACAATTATAACATCTCAAGCTAGACTTATCAAACCAAATTTTGCTTGAGTTGCTTAGGCCGAAAACCTTTCTCCCCATTCTTCTAGCAAAATTCTTTGCTCTATACACCACCATTTCCATTTGATATTTGATATCATTTTCTTCTGTATCATCGGGATTAACTTGTTGCAAGTCATCAACCAAGATGTTGGGTACATTTATTCTTACTATAGAAAAAGCTTTATAACTGTTCATGAATGATGTAAACAGAGCCAGGTGCTCTTCAGCTGTCTAAATGGTTTGTCTATTGGGTTGAGAGTTTACAACAAAGGCTTGTTGTGTAGGTTGAGAAGCTTGACTTTGTGGGTTTCAGTGGTTAAGCCTTGGCACTAAGTCTCCTTTGTCATTTTTGATAGAAGAATTGATGATGTTTCAGTGGTTAGTGCCATAGTGATGACAGCATACGCTTTATCATCGAGCTCCATCTTCTTCATATCCTTCTCATCCCAGAGGGTGTTCAGGCTTTGGCACTAAGTCTCCTTTGTCATTTTTGTATATCGGGATATACGGGCCCTGTTTGATAGATCTCATCATCCTGGGTTCAGTATAAATGACATGGTTCTCAAAGCGATAGACCTAGTCAGGGTGGTCTTTTTCGCTGAGAAGGCGAGGTGGCTTCGTGCTAGTTCCGATCTCATTATCGAGATTAAGAGTGGCAGTGATATGCTTCAAGTTTGCCATTGTGAAAACTTGGATTCAAACTTTCTCAGAAAAATTTCAAAAATGGAATTCTCGTGCGAATGATAAAGTTCTCGCGCATACAAACACAAACTTTTCGCGCGGTTACTTTTGAAACTAACTTTTGCGAATCAAAGGAACTTCTCACGCGAAAGGAATCTTTTGTAGCAAACTTTTCAACAAACTTTTCGCATGCAATCACCAACTTTTTGCCTGATTCATCTTTTCAATTTTGAAGGTTTCTAGCTTCAATCTTGCACCGATTTTTTAAAATTTGTTTAATTGAGTGTTCAATTAGTGATTTAGATTCAATTAAGATCCTAATTGTCTTAAATTGATTCAATTAATCTCGATTAAGCTCATAAACATCATCAATTCTTCTATCAACAAATTAATCAGTTTCACCATCTTCAAATATGATCAAATTCAGCAGAAATCAAACAGATCTTCAAATAACAAGCAATTCGATGTTCATGAAACTCACTTCAATCTTCAAATCAATTGATCTAGAGCAATAGGGCTCTAATACCAATTGTAAGGAACAACATACTAACAGATCGATCTTGTGAAGAGAATGCGGAATGTAATCATTCACGGTAAGAAGATTGAGTAATATCAAATAAACTTGAACACAATTGTAAATAACATAATATTCATTGCTCTCTAATTTGTAATGGTTACAGTATGAGTGAATCAGGAAATATGAAAAAAGCTACTAAGTGACATTACAAAACTTCTATTTATACTAAACTAGAAGTTCTCGCTCGAATCACATATTCTCAAGCGACTTGATGTTTTCGCGCGAGAAGCAAGTTATCGCGTGGCAAGTTGTACTTATCGCGTGACTCGATCTTCTTTATATTGATTTGATTTCCCAAGCCTCTATGTTCAACCCCTACAAAGACAATCTGCCTTTTGACTATAGATTGATCTTGTTGTCTAGATTAGTGTTTCCAGCTGGCTTTTAAAGTATAGCCGGCTGTAGGATGTAGTATAAAGTATCTCAGGTTCTTGTATTTATCTTTATGCTTTGTAATACTTGTAATAGAACTTGAGAGCAATATACATCATTCTTGAAAACCATACTTATCTTGTTCTTGTTCTTTCTTCTGTCTCATTACATACTTGTGTTCTTATTTTCATTTACTTAAACTTGGTTCCCTATTTGATCTGTTAAGTGTTCTAACACTCTCCTCATTATGAAACTGACTGTATTGACCATCCCTTACATGGTCCTGCAATATATGAAAATCAGATCATATGGGGGAATCACAGAAGGACTAGGAGGATTCGCTGATCTTCGGTCCACGAAATTTGTAAGTTTTTAGGCGTTAAAAGTTGAGTATTCTTTAAGAAAAAGATGAGGATTATATCACATGGCGGAATCACGAAAGGACTATAAGGATTCGTTGACCTTCAATCAACGGAATATGTAAATTTCTTATACATAAAAAGTTGAGTACTTTTTTTAAGAAAAAGATGAGGATTAGATCACTTGTTAGAATTACAGAAGGACTATGAGGATTTGCTGACGTTCGGTCAATGGAATTTGTAAATTTATTATACATAAAAGGTTGAGTATATTTTAAGAAAAATATGAGGATCAGATCACACATGACGGAATCACAGAAGAACTAGAAGGATTTGTTGAGCTTCGGTGAATGAAATTTGTAAACTTTTTATTCATAAAGTTGAGTATTTTTAAGAAAAAGATAAAACGCATCCTAATCCTTAGCTATACCTGATAAAAATAAGAAATTAGAAGTTTATGATATTCTCCAACAAAAAAGTTTTAGTTGTTGGTGTTATTTAAATAAAAAACGCAGCAAACATTAAAAACACATTTTATCAGTGTTTTCTGACTCGGATCAGACCGAGATTCAGAGGGGCCACCAGCTCGATCCACTCCAATTTGTTTTATAGCCAAAGAACTAGCCGGTTCAAACTGGTTCTATGGTCGGATTGGAAGCCGGGTCTGACGGGATGTTTTGAAACTTTAAATATTTTTTAATTTTTTGGATTTTATTAGGTTTAACTGTAACACCCGGAAATTTATTAAAAAGAAAAGAAAAGGAAAGTATAAAGAAAGAAAGGATAAATAACCCATGTTGTAGGACTAAAGTTATGCAAGATGCAAACTTTAATATTATTGTGTTTAAAAGAATGGGCATGGTCACCCACTACACTGCCATACCCACTTTTCCTGTCCTCGGTTGAGGAAGAAGAAAGAAGAAGAGAAGAAAACTTCATCGGTTCTAGAGAGAGAAGAAGAAGATCTGTGAAATGTGAGTTTTCTTAAATATATGTTCGGTTTCAACTGAATTTTCGGGTTCTAGACCGACATTTTGGGTGTTTAGTGCTTGTTTTTGTGGGTTTTAGAAGCTGAATTTGCAGGTGGGTCTCGGGTTTGAAGTGTGCTACTCAAATAATATTCAAGGTGAGTTCTAGATCCCCTCTTTTTACTGGTTTTCTAAGTGTTGGGGCTATTATGCATACCGAGCAAAAGATTTTTAAAGTAACCGTGAGCTTTCAGTATGTTGTTCGACTGTGCTCTGTTGTAGTATGCTTTAGAGACTATTTTTTTGAGATTATGTTTGATGTTTAGCATGTTTTAGTGTTTTTAGCATGTTAGATCTGTGTTAGGATGTGCTAGATCGATGTTTGGAAGTTGTTTGTAATATAGGTTACATTTCAGAACCTGAACATGCACCTAATTTTCCCTATGCGCCCACAGCCCATGTGCCTAAGTGTTGGTCATACGCCCAACTAGTGGTCATGCGCCCAGAGTGCCCATGCGACTATGTATTGGCCATGAGCCCAAACAGTTGTCCATGCGCCAAGAATGCCCATGCGCACAAGTGTCATTCATGCGCCCTAGCAGTGCCCATGAGCCTAGAGTTGCTCATGCACCTAAGTGTTCATGCGCCCAAGCAGTATTCATGCGCCTGTATAATGATCAAGCGCCCGCATACTGCTCATGCGCCTAGACTGTTCATTCGCATTTGGATGCTCATGCGCCTAAGATGTTTATCCGCATTTCTTGGTAGACTTAGGAAGTTTCTCGGATTTGTGAGGTAGATGGTTATGCTAAGTTCTGATGTGATGTGATGGTTATGCCTGATGTGCTTTGCATGTTTGTGTGTTGCTGATGATGTTTATGATATGTATGATGTGACTTTACCTATTATGTATGAGTACATACGTAAAGTATTATGTAACGAAAGTGGAAGATAACGAATGATGAGAATGGAAGTAACGGACAATGAGATCCTTGTCGCGTACCCCGATACTGTGTTAGCTTTCAGGCACGAGTCGGGGGTTTTTTTACAGGCCCCGGAAAAGTATCAGCTTTCGAGCACGAGTCAGGGGTATTGCATGAGACAGGATGGCATGTGAAAGAGATGAGATCTTGTTGCTCGCCCCGGTACTGTGTCAGCTTTCGGGCATGAGTCGGGGGTTTGTTTACAGGCCCCGGCACAGTATCAGGTTTCGAGCACGAGTAGAGGGTGTTGCATACAAGATGGGATCCTTGTCGCATACCCCAGTACTGTGTCAGCCTTCGGGCATGAGTCGGGGGTTTGTTTACAGGCCCCGGCACAGTATCAGCTTTCGAGCACGAGTCGGGGGTATTGCAAGAGGCAGGATCTGGATGATGGTAAGAGATGTAATGAATAATAATGATGAACGGTGATGAAGAAAATAAATAATTATTATCGATGTGTACGTATGATGTTTGATAGCGAACGAACTTAAAGGTTATGTTTTAACGAAAGTAAAGTATTTTATTTAGAAAACTAGAACTCACTTAGCGTCGCTGACTTTTTGTATGCATAATAGTTGGCAGGTATTTTGTTGATGCGGAGGAGGTGCAGGCATGGATGCATAAGCTACTGGGAGCGTTTTGAGGCTGGCATCCACATTTTGACTTATTATTGTGTTTTGAAATGTAAACGAATGATGTAATGTAATGACATGTCTTAATTATTAATGAAAGTTTTTAAATTCTACTGCGATAGTGATGTATCTTTTAAATATTTTTGTGCGATGAATGACCAACTGTGGGGTTTCCGGAAACGGGGCCTTACAGTAACGCGATTATTATTGTGTTTTATATATAACTATAAAAAACACATAAAATGTTTATATTGAATTATATTTATAACTAACATGTAAAATATACATATTTATATATATTTGTGACGTCACGTGGTTTTTAAATCCGGCTCTACTAGCCGATTAGTAAGATAACTGGTTCACCGTCCGATCCCGTTCTAAAAACATTGCATTTTACTTGAAATATACATCTACCAGACTATCACTCATCACACATACTTGCTTAAATGGCAAACCTCAACTACGAAACTACAAATAACAAACTCAGTAAACATGACCCTTCTCCACAACGAACTACAAGCCGTAGCTTGTTTGATTTATTTCTCAACACTAATAACTTCATAAAATTAAAATTACTAATGTTACAGTATTGCAAACCCGTCTAACATGATGGAAGTTAGCGAGTGCTTTGCTAGAAAAAAGGTTCACTAAGCAAATCTTCCGAAGCATCCGCCACCTCGGTCCATACAGCATGAACACCATATCCTGAAAATTATACACGATATGCTTCACTCCAGAGTTTTGCAGTCTACTAGCAAAATTCGCGTCATGAACCTTTAAAAACTGTCCAGCAACCGACGCAGACGAGGCCACCACCACATCAACAAACCCAAATCGGAGGTACATCAAAGGGTCGTACCTTTTCGCCAAGGCTGCCAACGAGTGATGTGGAATCTTACCGAGGTCCGGTAGGTTCTCGAGGATCGGCCATGGAGCGGGGTGGGTGGGAAACGCTTAGGGTGACGTGCGCAGAGATTAAATAACACATAGCATAAAACTAAGGCTGTTGGATTATAATTTCTAAATCCATGTGGTTTAAAGTTAATGGGTCAAACAAGTAAACAGTCTAAAGTATGTTGTGTGTCTATTATGTATTTATATAAAGTCTAAGGGTCCTAGTGTTAGAAATAAAAGATGGGAACTAGTTGTAGGGTATATATACCCGATTCATGTCTGTACAAACAAGTAGATGATTGTTGTATTATCAATTATAGTTCAAATGTGTTGATCAATTGTGATTCAATTGTGTGTTCATTGAGATCTTGGGCAACAATTAGTATCAGAGCTTGGGGATCTAATCGTTTCAAGTTTTCAATCCGTGTTTGATCGGATTTTCATAACAGTTCCAGTCACTAGGCTTTGCGGGGGTGTTTGAAATCGAAAAAACAGAAAGATAATCTGTGATTATCGTTATCTGTTTTTCATCGCACGAAACCGAAGGCCATGGGTGTTCAGGCGTAAGAGACCTGTCACAAAATCAGGGATTTTGGGCTGTTAATTGTTTGTTAACTGAAAACAAAAATCAGTTTTTATTGTTCGGTGTTTGAATTCCAAAACAAAGAAGTGGTGGCATAAAAATCAAGACATCAAAGAGGGTGTTTGATTGTTGATTTTAGTCAGAGAACTAAGGAGTTGTTCATATAAATTAGTTAGAAACAAGAGTGTGTTTTGTTGTCTAAGGACAAAAACAGCACTTGATTCTGTTAGTCGTAACAACAGAAACAAAAGGCGATGTTCATTCTCTGATGCTTCAAGGGGAAGCGAGATCAGAAAAGGGCCAAATTGACATTTCTATTGTTGTTTGACACTTGTATTCTGAAACCGAGGGGTGTTAGGGTGTTTTAATTTCAGTCACAAATCTGGGTTTGTGGGTTGCTCTAATAATCATTTTTAAACATCAATTACACAATGGTGTAAATTGATTGTTGTTGATTGCTCGCCAAATCAAAAACAAAAGAAACAGACCTTTGTTTTGATTGTGGTGTTTTGTCATTCGAAAGTCAAAAGGAAGAACAAGATTTCTTTTGTTTTTGACTTTTTGGTTTTTGTTTACGTGAACCAGAAAGAAAGAAAAAGAAACATTCTTTTGTTTCTATTTAAAATGATAGGGTTGTGTTTGAAGTCAACCCGTGAAGAATATCAACCAAGTCAAGATTCTTTGAGGAAGAATTTACAATTCCAAGTTATATACTTGATTACTTGGATATTAGTTTAATTATTCTATACCTATAGAGAGGGAAGAACTGAAATTGTTATTGGTTCCTTTGGAAAGTTAGATTGAACTTTCAGAATCACGTTTGGTTTTTAAAAAGAAAAACCAATTAGAAATTATTCCTATTTGAAAACTTAGCATTTTTTGAAGAAATTTAAGTTAAGTTGACAGAGGAGTCGTCATCGGGAACCTATAAAAATGCAATTTTAATACATAAAGAGGTAGGTTCATTCTCCCAATTCAAATGTCCTATGTTGAAAACCATAAATTATCCTGTATGGTCTGTTCATATGAAAACCATACTTAGGGCAAATGGACTATGGGAAGTGATAGAACCTAGTGATAATACGCAGCCTGATGAAAAGAAAGATATGGCGGCAATTGAGTATTTATTTCAAGGACTCCCTGAAGAGATGATATTACAAGTTGCAAATTGTGAAAGTCCAAAGGAGATTTGGGATGCACTTAAAACAAGACATGTTGATGTGGATCGAGTGCAGAAAGCACGTCTTCAAACACTCAAAACTGAGTTTGAGATGTTGAAAATGAATGAGGAAGACACTATCGATTCATTCACCACAAAGCTCAATAGTATTGTCACAAGGGCAAGTGGTCTTGGATCAATGTTTGATCAACCAACTTTAGTACGTAAACTTTTATGTTCTGTACCGAAAAGGTTTATTCAAATTGTTGAAACTGTTGAACAGTTTGTTGATCTAGAAATGGCATATTTAGATGAGATAATTGGAAGATTTAAAGCCTTTGAAGAAAGAATCAATCTAATGAATGAAGGCCCAGTGAACAATCAAGAAAAACTTTTGTTCACACGTCATGACAAGTCGAGTCATGGAAAACGTTTTGAAAGACGTGGGCAAAGAAAATTTGATACATCACAAGGCAATTGGCGTGATAGAAAGTCTGCTCAAGAAAAGGAAGAAAAAGTTCCTTCATATGAGCAAAAGAAGAAAGATTACCCTAAAAGTCAAAGTCGACTGAAAAAGGATATTAGGAAAGTTGAATGTTATAACTGTCATGAGTTTGGACATTATGCACGAGATTGTCCTCAAGAAAAACAAGCACAAGAAGAGTCAAACTTGGTGCAAGAAGACGAGGAACCGACTCTCTTGATGGCAGTTATTGAAGATAATGAGAAATATGAGAATACGTCCTTAGATGAAAAGGAAAATGATTTTTGGTTCTCATTATCTAAATACTTTAATTATGAAGAACCAGAATGGTCTGGTTTAATCGCTGAAAGGAGCCATGTTATAAGAGAAGACCAAGAAGATAGAAGATGCAAGGAGTATCAAGATACATCATCAAAGGATGTATTATCAAAAGAAAACAAGATTGTGGAAGATGTTGAATCAAGTTACAAAAGGAAGAAAAGAGAAGCAGTTGGTGACTTACCACTAAGAGACAAGTCTGTGAAGATTCAAGATAGTGGAGTTGGACGTGCCAAAGAAAATATTCAAGAAGAATGTGTTCATGTTCAAGATAAAGTTCGTGTTGCAAATTTAGATCAAGAAATATAGCAAAGGACGGGTAGGTAACCGAAGTTTAAAGACAAGGATCTTCTACAACATGTTCGTGAATGAAGATATTAAAGATGATGACCTTGAAGACATGGATTAAGAAATTACGAGGGAATATGTTGGATTATAATTTCTAAATGCATGTGGTTTAAACTTAATGGGTCAAATAAGTAAGCAGTCTAAAGTATGTTGTATGTCTATTATATATTTATGTAAAGTCTAAGGGTCCTAGTGTTAGAAATAAAAGATGGAAACTGGTTGTAGGGTTATATATACCCAAGTCATGTCTGTACAAACAAGTAGATGATTGTTGTATTATCAATTGAAGTTCAAATGTGTTGATCAATTGTGATTCAATTGTGTGTTCATTGAGATCTTGGGCAACAAAGGCACTAAAAAAGGTGTAGAGTAGAATAGTCAATTGTGCTGCTTAACATGCTAATAATATCTTTGCTTCAAACTTCCATCGGTAAAAATTGGTAAACATCTTGAATGCTCACTACTGTTAAAAGCAATAATATATATGATACGAATAATAAGGAACGTACGTTTTAGGGTTTGGTACGAGTAGACATGCACGAGATCCCTTTGTATTATTACCAGTGATTGATACTTTTCAATTGATAGGTACATAGTTGATGCTGATATAGTAATATACTCTTTTGCTAAATAAACTAGTCATATCTTCATACAACATTAATAATGACACAGCACATTGCATCCCCACAAATAAATATGGGCCTACAAAACTTAAATGCAATTTGATCTATGCATATTCCACACAAATAAATATGAGCCTACAAAACTTAAATGCAATTTGATCTATGCATATTGAAAGGGTAATAGAGTTCAATAGCATTAAGAGAGAGTTGCTGGTATGGTCTTAGATATTTGTTTATATCACTCTAAACCATAAATGTAAACCATTAGTATATATTTTTCGGCAAAAGGAATGGACTACTTGAAAACGATTGAGAGTGAAAGACGTTCATGTTCAACCGTTTGAGCTCCAATGTGTGGTGCGCATAATTGTATATGAGTAATGAAACCAAAGAACAATAGATTTATGATTGCAAGAATTGATTAACCCTTGACTTTTTTGTATACACATACATATATAGACGTCGATCAAGGCATGAGTCGCCACAAAATCGATGAATCGGAATTTGCCATAAAAGAAACTCAAAAATTCAAATCTAGACGATTCATATAGCAAGTTAAAGGAACGAGTATGGTTCACATAACAAGGAACGAGTATGGTTCACATAACAAGTCACTCGAATATGTGTGGTTCATAGCAAGTCAAAAGGAATTTCACTAATTCATTTAGCAAGTTCGAACCTTTTGGTTCAAGGAAGCAAGTCAAATCCGGTCAAGCAAGAAATATTCGGTTATGCAAAAAAAACTGACTAGCAAGTAAACCATAAGCAAGTACCAAACAAGAAGAAACCATCGTGTTTCAAGTAGCAAATTTAGTCCTATGTGCAAGCAAGCAAGAAATTAAGTCCTACGTGGCAAGTTAGTCTTGTGTGGCAAATTTAACCTATGTGGTGAGATCGAACTATGTGGCAAGCTAGACCTTTGTGACAAAGTGAGAAAGAAGACCCGTGAGGCAAAACAAAAACAAGATTTGCAAGAAAGAATCATTTGACTCTATTAGCAAGAGTAACAAATAACAAGCAAAACCATGCGAGAATCAAACAAGTAAATGTGGTTGTAGATATTAGAAGTTGCAACATGGAAAAGGAAAAGGAGTGTATCAAATGACTAGAAGGAAGAAGAAAGTGCCCTTATCTATGAGAAAGATCCAACACTATTATGATGGCATGAGATGATAAAAGTTAAGGGGAAGAATTTTAGAATTAATTATGAATTAATCCTAAGTTTAGTATTAACCTAAGATATGGTAGTTATTAACCGTTTATGGTCATGTATAAATAGAATGCTTTGTGATCAAATAAAGTTTAGTTAGTTTTCATTTTCCCTCCATATTATTCCCAGCAAGTTTATCAAACTCATCGATTTCAACAATCGCTACCTTTTTGCTAATCGACACCTCATTTTATCTATGTAAATCAGTCTTCTAATTTGAGGGTTAACACCCCCTCCTACTAATATAAAGTTACATAATGAGTTCTAAAATACGCTATACACTATAGAAACAATTGGCCCTTAGACTTTATGTTAGATAATTGTGACCAGTTTGACATTCTCCCTCCTATTATGATCATCTTGTTATTATTGCTCTTGCGGATCTTGAACTCCAAGTAGTTCTCTTTTAATATCAAACTTGGGTCTCGATAATGCATTTATCATAATGTCCGCCTTTTGCAATTTTCCACCTATATGTTCAACACCGTTCTTCTCCTTTTCAACACATTCGCTTATGTAGTGATCACATTTATGAAGACTTACTTTACCAATTTTAATATAAAAACTTTGTCACCACCGCATATATTTTGGACCATTCATTGTATTAGTTGAGTAATAGGTGAGGAATCTATTTAGACTTAAAAACTATCGAATTAGGGCATGTTTTTCTTTATATTTAAGTCATATGATACGAGTGTTCAGTTAGAGGAACTGATTAGGGTTGTTAGCCACTTTGCAGGACATGATGTGAGTTTCATAGACCCGTAATTAATTTAATTTTTCGGGGGAAAAGCATGTTTCTTTAAACATTTTATGTATTTTATGATGCGTTATTAAATGTGATGTGTTGTTTAGCATCAGTTGCTCAATAATTCAATGATTAAGTTCGTATGGGAATTGATCTTAGGGTACAAGGTTGATCGTAGTCTTATTTAATACACATCAGGCCTATTTAATTATTATGTGTTGAACTTACAAGATCACCAATATTTTGTTGATCTTTTTAAGCATGTTTTTAGATGCTCGATCTTGATGGATTTTGTTACTATGGTCATCATGAGCAGATTAGAGGTGGACACTTAACTAGAAAGACTTTATATTAAACCTTTGTTCTATAATAATTTTGGTTGAATTAATTTTGACAAGATGGTCCAATAACGTGATTGTAGTTGGTAATCTCTTTGATCTATTATTGTTTTGATGCAATCGTGACAGCCCGACCCTGAACTTGTGGTGTTAGAGCATTCACACTAGTTTTTCCATCTCCATCCTCATATTTACACTAAAAACACTAATTTTTTACTATTTCTTTCAATTAAATAATACTTTTTTATATATTTATTATTACTTTTTCTCTCACCTTCACTCACAACCACTTTCAAAAATATCAAAATTTATGGAGGTTGTATCGTGTTTTCTCAAATATGGGGAATAACGGTACAGTCCCCATAAATTTTCTCTCTCTCATTAACTCACAACTAGTTACAACCATCTCCTATAATATAGATCATACATTCACATTAAAATGAGACATCTACTGTGAATGCTATCACAGGTAATAATGGTTTTTGAATTTTATACCTTTTCAAATCTAATTTAATAGTTTCATTTTCATCTTAATTAAGCCAAAAGTATTCATTATTGGATTCGTTAACATATAAATTGCATTTAATCTATTCTCATCATGTAAAACATTCAATTATTAATTTTTTTTTAAAATACATGCTTTCCTTAAATATTAATAATTGTTTCCATTTTTATTAAAGAGTTCTTTAATTTAAAATTTAAAATTCTCATTTTCAAACAAAATTTAGATTTGATTTTTAGATAACAGTCTTATTACAATTAGTCTATGTATAGATATTAATAAAAAAACTAACTTGGATGCCACATAGCCTCTTTCAAAGGTGTCCACTTAGGATTTGTAAACCCGTCTTCAGCATAATAACCTATTATTTTAAAGCCAGGGTTATACTAAAAGAGGATTTAAAAGTATAAAAAGTATTGTGAACTTGACACGTGTGTTTATATTGTTTTAAAGATGAAAGCATTTTGGTCATTTTATCAAATACGCCAACTTATTGTGTCTAATACGTTCATTGTGTCAAATATCAGTTAATTATGTCATATATTTTATATCATTTGTTATATATATTAATTATTGTGTTTTACGTTTAAGATCATTTTGTGTTATTTTAATCATTGTTTCAATAGATTATATAAAATTGTTATTTATCATTGTGTTACACAATTAGAAGTACATAATGATATACTTTCACGGTTCACGAATGTATTTTTCAAAACTATAATGTTGAAGATAACATAATGTTATTTTTGTCATTATTTTTTATAGATTATTTAAACTTGTTGTTATCTATCATTGTGTTTTATAGTTACAAATACACAATGATGTTATTTAACCAATATAATTTTTAAAACTCTTAGTGTTCAAGATAACACAATTACGATAAAAACAAAATGAGACATTATGCTATTTTATCATTGTTTTTAATGTATTAGATTAATTAGTTATTAAGTTATTATTGTGTTTTACATATTAGAGATACACAATAATATTATTCGATTAATGTATTTTTTTTAAATTCATCATTATAGAAAAATACAATAATATTCAGTTAAAAACAATAACTAACAAAAATAAACAATAAACTGCACTAATGACAAAATTACGTGATATGAGCTTAAAAATGTAAAAAAAAATTATTATATATAATTATATAACAATACTTTACTTGTTTTAAAGATAAAAAATGCTCGTTTTTGTGGTGCAATTTTTATAAAAAAAATAATGCCGTACATAAAATTATGAATGTTAAAAAAAATGGGAGAACTTGCAAAAAAAGTTATTATTTCTAAATATTATTCTAATAAACTTTCACTACCATTTGATCTTAACCATTGATTAAGAAGATTAATGGTTGAGATTAATTCTTACACTTTGTAGTTTTAAAAATATTTTTATTTGAACCTTTTCTTTATTTTAAACAAAAATCAATCATGTCAAACTTTTAAAACTTAATCTCAAATTTCAATTTTCTTGTTAAAGAATATAAATGAAAAATCAATTAAGTCAAAATTTACAAATTTGTTAATCTTTTTAATAAATAATTTTTCATTTAATATGATAATAATATCCTAATAATCAAAAAATTGATTTTTGAATGTTCACAATCCAATTCTTAAAGTTTACATATCATATGTTTTTTTAGATATTACTAATAATAAATATGGTTACATTATATTATAAATATATTTTTGTCTTGACATTAAAATTTTATTTTATCCGTTAATTAGATAACATTATCAACATTTTCTTTTTATTTTCATAGTTTATATAGTATTTAACAAGTGTCACTAATCTAATGTAATTTTACCTGATAAATGATTACAACTAAGTGACACTTGTCACTTTCTCCTTCAACCTCATATTTCACTACTAGAAAAAAATAAAAAAATGCCACAAACAAGATTGTTGCAAATTTGTCACAAAACCTGTTTTGCGACAAGTTTGTGTCGGAAAATGATTTGTCGCAAAAACCCTTGTTGCAACAATTTTGCGACAGTTTTCTGACAGTTACTGTGATAGGTTTACGACAACTGTTTTGCGACAGGATATCAACAATCTTTTGACATAGTTTTGATACAACTTTCCAACAACAAGTTGTAACAGGTTTATGACAAGTTTTTGCAGCAGGATACCATCAATCTTCTAACACATATTTACAACAATTTTGCGACAAATATATTTAAATATATATATATTTTTTTATTTTTGCGACAAAGTTGCGAGAATATCTATTTATTTACTTTGCAACAAACTCGCGACAAAACATGCTATTAACAAAAAAATAAATTTTAAAATATGAAATAATCTAGTTTTTTTAACCTGATGAAAACTTAATACAATTCAAACAACCATTCAATCACAATCTAAATCTAATTACATAAATCCAAACAAATATTGTTTACATAATACAAGAACAATACAATAACTAAATTAAACTAAACTATGGTGGATGATTGCCGGAACTACTACTAAGTTGTTTAAAAAAAAAAGTCATTTGTTGTCGCATCTCCTCCCGCATTTGTTGTCGCATCTCCTCCCACATGTTTCTTTTCATCTCATCAACTTATTGTTGCATCTCATCTCGCATTTGTTGTCGGAATTACACATACACACAAACATAATTAAGTTGAGCATAAACACAAACATATACATGAACAACATATAAATAAAATTCTACATTAATATCTTTTTTAAATAAAAATAAAAGTTTAACTCGACTTTATCTAAATACTCATCTAAAATTTCATATTACAATACATAAAATAAAAGTCTAGGTCAAATAAGATAAACATTAATTATATATCTAAACCATAGTTTCATCTTCAAAGTATCATATAACCATAGTTTACTCTACTATGAAATAAAAATTGCTTTAATAGGTGATAAGCAAACTAAAATCAAAAGAAGTTTCATTAAATATAATGATGAACAAATCTATAACTTAAAGCATCCTAAGAAGGCAGTAATATATGAGAACCTAGCACACATTCATGGTTAAATATTACAATTAAAGGTTGTTTAAGTAAATTACCTTCTCCTGTGATTGTTAAAGTACAGCTTGGGTTAGCCCGGACGTGGAAGATGTAGACGGTGTCCCGGTTACGATAAAATAAGGATCTGATGATTCTATCCGATATAACTCTCTGCCCTCTTCCGTACTATCACGCCAACAATCAACATCACCCAACGGATGTTGATATGTGTCGGTGCCATGTTTCTCAACCATCTTTCTACAATATGTGCCCTACAATTTGTCAAAACAATATGATATTAATATAATAAAAGTAGATACAAAAAATATATAATAATAATGATGATAACCCTCATAAATTTCATTCAATCGACCGGTGCAAAACCGCATTCCTTCCGGGTTCTCATCAAATTGTCCAGCCTGATATAGCTTTTTTGACTCTTTATCCAGATGCGTTTCTAGAAACAATTCGCTCATTGTAACTGGTCGACTCAATTTCTTTTCCTGCAATATAAAAACATTAAGTGTAAGATATATGTTAATAGTAAAAGTACACAATTACTATATTTTGTAAATATAATTAGATTAACATGCGAATACGATGCTCGTCATATCCCATGGATCCGCCGGTGTGCCTCGACGTAACCCCGGAGCTATCAGCGCTATTCTTATTCTTACTCCCTCTTTTTGATGCTTTAGCAAAATTAGTAGTGCTAAAATACTACAAAGAGTAAAAATATATATAATTATGATATTATAACTAAAATAGATTATAGCAAAAAAACAATAATGTCTTAACTTACTTACCTCACATAATGGAATCCATAAGTCACTGTGCCATAAACGGGGTGGAAAATCACGCAAGATGGTGTAGTTAAATTTATTAGGTGGTATAAAATGGCCGGCTTTCTTCGCTAATTCTCTAGATTCTACTTTTCATCTATAAATGATGCCTCGATATAGATCGGATGCCACGTTGAATCCTCCCTTAATGATAAAGTCGTCGGCTTGATCCTATCCACAAATTTCCTTAAAAGTTGAAAGGATGATGGTTTTATAAGTTGGATTCTTTAAAGTTAAATTTTGATGATTATTCTTACAACTTAATAATAAATAGTAGGAAAAATAACTCTTTATATGTTTCATTGTATTTCTCAAACATAATATTCTTTACTTCTTTGGGAACAAGTGTGTAACGTGGCCAAGGCCCCTCAAGATGTTGTTCTAGTATTTTTATGATCGCCCTATGAGCCTTACCATTAGCAAACCTACAATATTATATAAAAAATGAATATATTTATAAAAAAATTAACGATATAAATTTTAATTTTAAACATACATACTTCTTCCCAACCTGTCTGATAGCAAGCCTTTGAGAGGTTTGATGGGTCATATAATCTGTTTCGAGCCACCGTGGGAGGGGCAAGAAGGTGTGTCTGCTTCATGCTGATCATCAAAGTCCTCATGTCCTATAGATTGGGAACTATTATATCCCTCAGATTCCTCCATATGTCGATATACCACATCCATATCAGCCATAACATCACCATCACCTACACGGCTAGTACTGCCGTCGTATCCACGGCCAAACGTCCCGCTTAACCAGGGACTGGTCTCTGAATGACGCCCACGACCATGACTAGATGATGAAACCCAACGAGAAGGTGGGACACGACCAAGAGTACCTGACATAATGCACCCACATTTAATAGAACAAGTATGATTATGTATACAATATAAGATTTAACAAGTTATAAGATAACAAATAAAATAATATAAACATACCATTCGATAATCACAAATAATTTAAAATTTACAAAACCAAACAAGTTCGTCTTAATTTGAAGAGTGGTTAGAATAAATAATTTCATCATCAGCAGATGTATCTTCTTCGTCTTCTAGTTCATTCTCTTCAAATTGTTCCTCTTCAGATTGTTCACTATCATCATCTATCGTTTGGTCTTCGGTAACTAGGCACACATGTTCACTGTTAGTTACTATATCTGGTAAATCAAACCGTTCATCTATCTGAAAGACCCCATGTGCTTCGTTGTTTACATCATTCGCAACTTCATATATGTCTCAGGGTTTTGTCTTAACAACTGCCCATAGATCTTTGATACCTCTTTTCATCGCAGGGTATGATGTATAAAAAACTTATTCCGCTTGGGATGCTAAGATAAACAAATCATCAGTTGTAAGTCGTGACTTGGGTTTGACATCAACCTACTTATTTTGTTAACTACCACACCATGATTATTATCAAACCAAGTACATCTGAAGACTACAAGAGTTGAACGGCCATAGTACTCGAGCTCTAGTATCTCATCCACTAAACCGTAGTAGTCAGACTCTTCGGCGTTATATGTCTCCCCTCTCACGCATACACCATAGTTAGTAGTCACAAGACCCTTAGCAGGTGCCCATGTGTGGAACTTATAACCATTTATAAAGTGTCATTTGTAAGATTTGACATGATTAGATGGTTTCCTTACTAAAACTTCAAGATGTTTAGCACTTCCATCAATTGATCCCATCATTACCTACATTCAAGAATACCCACACATTGTGTTGGTTAATGATACAGTAATAATAATCATTATAATTGAATTGGTTTACTTACACGATGTTGAAACCATTGAGCAAAGTATTTATCTATGAGATTCAACTATAGCATTCGGGTATAAATATGGTGCCTCTACATTGAATAATTTTACGTAATTAGTAACTTCTTCACAATTTAATAAAACATAGGTGTGCGCCTTGTGAAGGTCTTTATCTATCATGAATGTTCGCTTTCCATTCTTTTCATGCAATCTTCTCGATGGATAGACAAACACACTTAGTTGAGAGTCTCCGCATGAAGAAATAGGATGTAGGGATGCAAAATTTCGAGGCTCCTGGTTATGACTTGTCTTAATGGTCGGGTCAAAGTATAGAGAGCAGTAGGTAGCAAGTTCATTCGCCAGGTGTTCCTTGGTGATTGAACCCTCAATCTTTGCTTTGTTTCTAATCCTTCTTTTTATCAAGCCCAACTTCCTACATTTAGAAGTTATTAAGAATGTGTATAAACAAGGAAAGGAATATTGAAATATATTAAATCTATAAGATTACAATTAATGTGGTACCTCTCCTATTGATACATCCATCTTTATTGAACCGGACCACCAAGCAAAGCTTCGTCAGATAGATGTATGACAAGGTGTTCTATAGAATCAAAGAAACCAGGGGAGAATATTCTCTCTAACTTGCAGACGGTTTGAACAATAGTACATTTCATTTCATAAAAATCATCTAGATGTAGCGTTTTGGAGCATAAGACTCGAAAGAACATGCACAGGTCTATAACAGCCTCATATATCTCATTTGAAACAAACCCTCTAATAGCATTCGGAAGCAAACGTTGCATAAACACGTGACAATCATGGCTTTTAAAATTATAAAAACTACTATCTTTGATTTTTACACAATTCCCTATGTTTGCCGGATACCCATCAAGAAATCTTAGTTTTATTAACCATGAACTAACTTGTTTAAGCTCATTCTTCTTCAGAGTGTAATCTCCCTTATTTATGGTTACCCTCCCATTCTTAACATGAATGGGGTTGAGAAGAGGCTGGTCACAATAAAGCTCAACATCATATCTTGCTTTCATATTATCTTTAGACTTAGGAGTGTCCATAATTGTGTGAAAGAGATTGTCAAAGACATTCTTCTCGATATGCATCATGTCAAGGTTGTGTCGCATCAACAACTTCCTCCGATATGGAAGCTTCCAAAAGATGCTTCTCTTCACCCAATAATGTGTAATACCAAAACCAGGTGGTTTCTTATATTTTGAACTACCATGGGGATGACCTTGGTAAACAGTGTCAAAATGTTGGATGGTCTGCCATATTTCATTTCCGGTTGGCTCCTGAATAGGATTTACCTCCCTCACTGTTACATTCTTCTGAAAGTTAATCTTATCCTTTCGAAAACTATGTTTGGCTGGAAGATGTTTTCTGTGACAGTCAAACCAACATGGCTTCCCTCCAAATTGAAGCTAGAAAGATCCAGATTTATCCCCACAATACGGGTAAGCTAGCTTACCATGTGTGCTCCATCAGGACAACATTGCATAAGCAGGAAAGTCACTAATTGTCCATAATAGTACAACCTTCATTTGAAAGTTGTTTGTTTGATAGGCATCATAAGTTTCAATGCCATCTGTGAACAACAGTTTCAACTCGTCCATTAAAGGTTGTAGAAAAACATCCAAATTCTGTCCGGGATTCTTCGAACCATGAATGAGCAACGACATTTGTATGTACTCTTTTTTAAGGCAAGCCAAGGAGGTAGGTTATAAACTGTAATACACACTGGCCAACATGAATATGTGATCCCGTTTGAATTAATTGGACTGAACTCGTCGGTACATAGCCCGATACGAACATTGCGTGTCTCTTGTGCAAAATCAGGAAAAACCGAGTTAAAATAGTTCCAGGCCCGATCTTCACTAGGATGGCAATTTTTTTCTTTTTGGCTATGATGAACCGCATGCCAACTCATATGATTTTCTTAGAATAAATCAATCTTTGAAGTCGTGATCCAATAGGCATGTAGTTCATCACTAACTCGGGCCTTGTTCCCTTTTTCCTTGTATCTATTTCTTTGCACACTATACAACAATCATCCTCAGAAAATTGTCCATAAAATAACATGCAATGGTTTTTGCATACATGTATTTGTTGTGAGGGCAGCTCTAATGGCTTTAACATCTTCTTGGTTTCGTAATAGTTTCTTGGTAGAGTATCACCATCAGGACTGTCTTTGTATATCAAAAGTAATTTATCAAAAGTTGAGTTAGAAACATTACAATCTAATTTCTAGTGTAATAATCTGGTGGTGGTCGAGAGTGTGCTAACATTTTTGGACCCGTCCCACAAAGGCTTATTGGCTTGTTCTAACATTGTATAGTATGCATGGGATGTTTTATTTGCGGGTTGTGGTCCCTATTAAAAATAAGAATGTTGATTTTGATGCATACTTTCCATAATCATTTGATCATATCCGGTGAATTCACCAAGATCTTCATAAGCTTCTTCTGGGATTACACAGTCTATGTGATGACCCATATGTTGAGATGGTCCTGGGTTTGAGCATTGACCCATATCTTGTGTTGCAAATGATTCACCATGCCTATCCGATGTCAAATAATTCTTCATGAATCCTTTATCATATAGTTGATACTCAATGGAGTGTCTCGTATCATAATAACGATTTTGCATTTTGCACACAAACATCTAATTTCAAGGACCTCCATCCCTTCTATAGTCTTGCTTCTAATATTAGTTGCATTGGCATACAAGAAAGAAGTGACAATTTGTTAAAATTTCAGATTGAAAACACCATTACTGGTGGTTCTCATCGTATACATCCATTCTCGATTAAATGACATTTTAAGAGATCTATAACTAAAAAACCATCATGGTTAGAAATGAATAAAATAAACTAACACATAGAAATACTAGTAATGACAAATGTTTAACAAAATTGTTATAAATATAAATATTTATAAAGTATATTTGAAAAATTGTTATAATAAACAGATATGATGAAAGCACTCCACTTGCGTTGAAAAACCTAAGCAAAAAATTTAGGGTGGCACTACTAGCCTTCTATGTCCAGCCCCATCCATAGTTAAAGCATAACTAACAGATTAAAGGTGACTCTACTAACTTCATGTTTTACAATAGAATTATGAGAGAAAGCTTCCTAATTAAAACATAAATTTAATTGGGTTAGATAGATTTCATGGTGAAGACACTAAAGATAGCGCACGCCCATTGTAGTTCCATCATAAATGCACCTCATTCAACTTCTTCAAACACATATACAAAGCAAACATATATGAATATCGTTTTCATCAAATATATCTTAAATTCAAATTTTTTTGGCATATTCTTATGGTTGGGATTTACTTAATATAACGACCTTATGACTATTTGAAAGTTAGCTTATTATGAAGTTATAATACTTAACTAATAATTGTACAAGGTCCCTCAATGTTAATGTTTTGATGGATAATGTTGTCTGTTATGAATTTATTAATAAACCATCAAATCTTCTAATTATAAAATTCAGACTTAAATTTCTTGTACAAGCTTTAGCTGTTGATTTTTATTTCCTTTCATCATAAACACAAGCAAACTCCTGACCACAATATTAAAATCAAAGAACATCAGCAAAAAACCTCATGACCACACAACATTCAAACCAAAGAAGAACAACAAACAAAACAAACTCATGACCAACACTCAAACAAAATCAAAGGACAGTCCACACTTTCGTAGACACACAAACAACAATCTCAAGCACATTGAAGATTATATCAAAATAAAAACCAAATACAATAAACTTATGAATTTATACAAATGAAGGCACCTTTAATTGAAGAACAGAAGAGCCGATTCGAACAAATCGAGCACCGATGGAGGCAGATCGAAGCACCGACGTGTGTACTCCGCAGTAAGTGTGTACTCGGTGGTGTACGATGGCAGTGTGTACTCGGCAGATTAAAGCACTGACGGAGGCAGATTGGAGCACCGACGGTGTGTACTTCTCAGTGTACGACAGTGTGTACTCGGCGGTGTATGACGGCAGTGTACGACGGTGGTGTGTACTCAGCAGATCGAAGCACCGACGGAGGAAAGAGCGGCGGTGTGTACTTGACGGTGTGTGCTCGGCGGTGTACGACGGCCGTATATTGCAAACCTTTGTGAATTCTGTCTATGGAAGAACTGGAAGGGACGTCGTGAATTAAAAGATAAAAAGCTAAAATAAAGCTATACGACAAGTTGGTTTTTGTTGCAATTTGAGACAAATTTACTACAAAACAAATTTGTGATAACATGGACGTTTTTGTCGTAAATTTGTCGGAATTTGCAACAATTTTCCAACAACTATATTTTGTTTATTCTCTTTTAGGTTCTAAACGTTATATTTTTTACTTTACCTTTATGATGTATTTATTATATATGAAATACCTCTTGCGTAAATTCTAATACACAATACATGTTATGCATACTCAAATACACAAATAAACACTATGTATCTAATACACATCCATAGAGACACAATCATACATATACACATGCATATATAAATCGACATATTATTCGTGTATGTATGCATGCATATATACATAAATCAACATACACACCTATAATCGCTTATACAAACATACCAATACATACACATACACATATACATAAATACTAATGGACCCTAATCGATCAATATTAACTTTACCTAGATAACTATAGCTAAATAAATTTAATTGCCTCTAATAAATCAATTTTAACAATCGTTAACCCATATTAAAATAACACCTATGGTCAGTTGACCCTAATTATTGATAATCGAGTAATACTAGCTTTAATTTATTTTGTCTTCTCATCATTGACATTCGTTAACCCTAATTAACCTTCTTTGATCTCATTGATGAACATAAACAATATATAATCACGATATACATACATACACACATACAATCACATACACATGCATAATTAAAATATAAATATAAATAACAAAAAAACATTAAATAAAAATTATTTTTATTATATAATTCCAATCAATATCATAAAAACAAACTCCTTTCAAAAGATTAAATTTTATTTCATTATTATTAATACTATCAAAACAAAATAATATTTAAGTTTATTATCACGAATATTATCAAAAAGTATTATTTAAAAACTATATTTCTTTATAATCAATAACATTATAAAAAATCTTATATTTATTTTATGATTACTAATATTTTAAAAAAGTAATATTATAAATTAAAAACAAGCAATTTAAAATATATAATATTTAAAATTTTGTGTTGCTTTAAATAATTGCTTGGATTTAAATTTGTGCCACAATTTTGTCGCAACTTGCGACAAGTTTGTGACAACATTTTTAGGTTCCCGCTTAAATTTTGAGTCTTTCCGCCATGTTATTGCAAGCTTCTCATAAATTGCGACAAAAATTTAATTTCCAGCTTAATTTTCGTGCAACCCTTTCGCAAACTAGTTGTTAATTGTGGGCTTTTCCACTTTGTTGTAAATTTGTCACTACCTGGTCGGTATTTGCGACAAAATTGTTTTTGTCACAACAAACTGTTGCAAAAAATAGAGTTTTCTAGTAGTGTTTTTTCCCGGCCATTCTCGAAAAACTTGATTATAACTTCCTTCGGCCCATTAGGACTTCTCAACTAAAATCATTCGTATGCGATAGGGAGCCGCAAGGGCAGACGGGATCTATTTCTCATGAAAATAATGTCATTGAGAGTAGTCATTAATTAATTGGAAACAACCAAGCATGACGTCGTAATTCGGAATGCAGCAACAAATTGAAATTCCATGCGAGTATCTATTTAATGATTCTCATATTCTTTTGATGCGTATTTTAGTTCTAGTTTTTTCAGTTACAGTTCATGTTTAATTTAGTTTTAGTTTTAGTTTAGAATTTAATTTAATTAGTATTCTACGGTAGATTCAAGAAACGAATATTTAAGTTTCAAGTTTGAAGTATTATTTTAGTTCAATTTCCCGTTAACAATTTCCACGTTATATTCTTTACTTTATTTATATTATTAAGTAGCCTATACTCATGTATCATGGGTCAAAACAATAAAATTAAATTAAAATAGTTGCATAATAAATTATAAATTATGAGTTGCAACTAATCTATTTATACTAATAAAAAATGATTTTTGAAAGTCAAATGACACAATTCTAGTCATCCTAAATTTTATTTTTTTGGCTTTTCTATTCTATTAAATATCACAATAACTATTAATGATATTATTTAATTCTTTTTTATATCAACTTTTTTATTAAATAAAAAAAAGATCTTTCTACAAATGAAATTTTTAAAGAAATAACTTTTTATAAAATAAGAATTTTTTATAAAAAATATCAAAAATTTTTAAAAGCACTATATATTTTAAAAGTTGTGTTTTCTATAGAACAAAATTCTTATGAAACAAAAATAATTAAAATTCAAGTTTAAAGAAATTATTAAGCTGTGTTTTCTAAAGAAAATAATTCTTATGAAACAAAAATAATTAAAATTCAAGTTTAAAGAAATTATTAAAATTGACACTTTTTAGAAACGGTTTATTTTGAAACAGTTCATTTAATAATCAACTTTTAAAAAAAAAAATTAAAAGTTTAAAAAATGACATTATCCTTTTTTCGCTTGTACGAAATGTCAATCATATCTTATATTAAAAGATCATTTTATAATTCATTAATTTTTGTTAATAATAATTTAATATTTTATTTATTCGACCCGTGTAATACACGGGGATTAACCTAGTTAATACTAATAAAACAAAATAGTTTTTGCCACATGTTATAATCTCACAAACCATTTTGACACATATCATAATCTTACAATCATTTTGACACATGTCATTAACATAGGAAGTCAACACTTTGATGACAATATTAAACGTTAGTTATGTTGTATATCCTCTCCAAATTAATAAACAAAATTTTAAGAAATAAAATTTATGTTTTCTATTAAAAAACGTATGAAGTTTTCTAATATAAAAAAGTTTTTAAAAAATGATGTTGTCTAAAAATAAATTTTTTTAAAAAATAGCATGTTTAAAAAACAATTTTTTTACAACAAAATATTTTAAAGATAAAAGTTTAAGAAAATGTTGTTATTATTATTTTTACTTAAGGTAGTTAATTATATACAATTTTAATAATATATTATCTTAGATTTTTTTATAATCTCTAAATATTAATTAATAACAACTTATTTAATATTATTATTCAACCCGTATGATACACGGGTTTTTAAAACTAGTATAATCAATATATATATATATATATATATATATATATATATATATATATATATATATATATATATATATATATATATATATATATATATATATATATATATATATATATATATATATATATATGAGGGATCCTAAGAAAACCAAGTAGTTTTGAGAAAACCAAAAAAATCATATCTAGCCAATCATAATTTTTCATTACTTATTTATATTTATTATTTTCAAAGGGCGTTTTAGTAATTTGTTGTATAACATATTTATAGTAAATATCCATTGTTGACTAAAATCCTATCTTTTCTCCCTAATTGAAAAATTTAAATCAATATACAAAGTTTTTGAAAAACTAATCAATCAAACCATTAGGTTCTTAACAATTTGATTTTTTATTTGTTTCTACATAATCTATTTCAAAAAGTTTCAATCGATTCTAGCATTAATATGTGGATTTGATCAAAGAAGGCAATTTCTTTTTGTTTCTATTCAACTGAATGAATCAATTCAAGAAGAAGAAACTAATAATGAAGTTCAACAAGAAAGGGATTTTTATGTAATCAAGGTCAAAACTTAGTAATGGTGATGAAATCAAGTTAGAGGCAAGTGAAAGAAAGAAGATGGAATCAACAAAATGGATGAAATCAAGCCTTAGAATTGGTTCTCGATGAAATCAATTGATAAACGGGTTCATGAGCACATCATCGCTGCTCAAGAAACCAACAAAATCGATTAATTCTCTTACCACCATGGATGGTAACGAAAGGAAGAAGATGAAGATATGTTTATGTTACTTGGGTTGCATATACGTGACTTGGGTTACATATATGTACCCAGAAGATTTTCAGTTCTATAGTTCTCAACTTTTCTTCCTATATTTTCATTTTAGTTCTTTCATTCATTTACATATAAGTAAACATCACGCTTACATATATGAAGATATGCTTACATATATGAGCATGTGGGTTATATCTACATAACGATCATATATATGATCGGTGGTGGTTACGTATATGTAATCAGTTATACAAAAGGTTACATATGCGTAAAATGTGATGGATATTAGGGCACAACATGTGTAACATTACGAATGATTTGCAACAGATGTTGCTTATTGGCTACGTATATGTAACCAACCTGTAGCTTTAGGTATGATTTCAAAGAGACAATGAAGATGAGTTAGTTGCTGAATAATATGTAAATGAAGTAAATTATTGAATTTTTTAAACTTAATGTATGAGAGAAAAAAGAGAAGAGTGAATGTAGGAATTTTGATGGTGGTTACCAAACCTAACATTTTTTTGTTCCACATTTACCCTTATGTCATTAATATTATTTGTTTTAATTTTGAATTAATTACTAAAATGCCATTATGTATATCAACCATTGATCAAATAGATCACTGGTTTAGATTTAGTTTTTTTTTTATTTTCTAGTAAATCATGGTTTTTTTGTTAGGAACAATATATAAAAAAAGAGAAATCATTGCCACATAAATTGGTTCTGCATGCAGCAATCTACGCCTTCAACTCAAGACACTCGTATCAAACATTCTTTAAAATTACCAATATGAACGTTTAACCAATCCATTTTACCAATAATAACATTAAATTTTTTTTTAACAAATTATTTCATTAATCATATGGTTTCACCTGTCTAAATCACGCATACAGGTGATCAAATCTCATTATTTCTTGCTTCCTCTCCTAGAATTCCCATAATATGTCTTCAACATTTTTAGGTAAAATAAAATAAATTTTAATTCTAATATAATTTGACAGTGCGGTCAGGAATGCTGTAAAAATCACTCTAATTTTAATTAAATAAAATTTTAAAATAGAATATGAATGTGTCTTTTTTAAATTCTAAAATAAAGTTACTTTTTAAAACCTTTTAAAGGTTTAGTTCTCTAAAATGTTAGATAAAAAAAAATCTCGAATCAATTTACATTTTATTTTGCCTACTATAAAAATCTATCTACCTTCCATAATAATCTCTTCACTTTAAAATAAACCAATATCTGTCACTTTTATATATAAAAAAATAGCTTAATAGTATTAGGGAGAGGATATGCTACAAAAGGGATTTTTATTAAAAACGGTGAGAAGTAATAGTGACCATTGGATCAACTCATTAAAATAGATCAATGGTTCAAAAAAACACGGTGGCAATATTGTAAATAAGTGGAAATCTTCTAACAGGCAGAGGGGCAAAAGGTAATTTGAGACAAAAAACCGTCATTACGCTTCTATCATCATCGTTTCAATTCCATCACGTCAGACGAAATCCATCACCGCAAGCGTAACCATGGATTTCGATCAAACAGCATTACCGACGAAAAGTTCTTCACCGTCCATTGAACGTTCCGAAACTTCAAAAACAACAAGCATTAACTCAGAAACACTTCGCAGAACTCCAATCGAAGAACAAGCACCAACTGGTAAAACCTAATCGTGTCATTTTATATTTGTGTATTTGTATCATTAAGTCATATTTTTAGTTTCATTGTGTCAAATACTACTTATTTACTTAGTTGATGTGACTGAAAATTGTTGATGTGTGTTTCACTTTATCATTGTGTCATTATTGTGAGGTTCATTGTGTCATGATTCGGGGGATTCAACTAAGCATGATTGTGTCAAATCTAATTGTGTGCTAGGTAGGTGTGAATATAAACTGCTAATGTGTCATTATTGTGAGGTTCATTGTATCATTATTGTGTCAAATATAACTGTGTTTGGTAGATGTGAATGAAAACTGCTAATGTGTCTAGATTGGGAGGTTCAATGTGTCATGATTAGGGGGTTCAACTAAGCATGATTCTGTCAAATCTATCTGTGTGCTTGGTATGTGTGAATGAAAACTGATAATGTGTCTTTGAGGAGGTTCATTATGTCATGGTTGGGGGGTTCATTGTGTCATGATTGGAGGGTTCAGCCAAGCATGATTGTGTCAAATCTATCTGTGTGCTTGGTAGATATGAATGAATACTGCTAATGTGTCTTTGGAAAGGTTTATTGTGTCATTATTGTGTTTCATTGTGTCATGATTGGGGGGTTAAATTATGCATGATTGTGTCAAATATAACTGTGCTTGGTAGATGTAAATGAAAACTGCTAATGTGTCATGATTGGGGGTTCAACTAAGCATGATTGTGTCAAATCTAACTGTGTGATTGGTAGGTGTGAATGAAAACTGCTAATGTGTCTTTGGGGAGGTTCATTGTGTCATTATTGTGAGTTTCATTGTGTCATGACTGGGGGGTTAAATTAAGAATGATTGTGTCAAATATAACTGTATGCTTGGTAGGTGTAAATGAAAACTGCTAATGTGTCTTTGGAGAGGTTCATTGTGTTATTATTGTGAGTTTCATTGTGTCATGATTAGGGGGTTAAATTAAGAATGATTGTGTCAAATATAACTGTGCACTTGGTAGGTGTGAATGAAAACTACTAATGTGTCTTTGGGAAGGTTCATTGCATTATTTATCTCCAACTGCTGATCCAAAAAAATAGTCCGTGTGAAAATCTGTGCAGCTTGTTTTTCAAGAGCAAATGAACTACACAACTCCACATTAGCAAATCGAGTGTCATGATCATTCTTCCTATGCTCATACCTCTGAGCCTCCATAGCCAACTTGAAATGACTATTAAACCACAATAAAGTTGATCTTGGATTGCAAAACTGATTAAAAAAGTGTTTTTCACTCTCACATCTTGATGTCGTACGCATAAGCCCAGAAAAATTCTCATTTTGATAATATGCATGAATCCAATCTCCTCTAATATTAAAAATTTCACACAAACAAGGATGAGTATTTAAACCAAACTCAGAAAGAATTACATCCCATTCTTTTTCAAATTCAGCAGGAGTAATAGATTCTGCCCATACAATAGCAGCCAATCTTTTTTTAAATTCTGTAGTGTTACACAAAACTGGTCCCACCTACAAGTATAAGCCAAAAGCAATATCAAAATATAAAAAGACATAATGAGTAAAAAGGAAAAAGACACAATGAGTAAAATAGAAAAAGACACAATGAGTAAAAAAGAAAAGACACAATGAGTAAACACTTGATACTTAGAAGTCACTTTATCCCATATATGCCACATACATAACCTATGCCGGGAAGTAGGTAAAACATCTAGTATAGCCCTCTTCATTGCAGGATCTTGATCACTAACAATAACTTTAGGAGGATTACCAAAAGCTTTGATATAGTTACGTAATAACCACCTATACGAATCTGCAGTTTCAGATCCAAGAAGTGCAGCACCGAGAGTAACATTTCTGTTGTGGTTATCTATACCAGTGAAAGGTACAAAAACCATGTCATAACTATAAAAAATAAATTATAAACATATATCATATATAACACAATAACTAAAATTAGACATAATGTATAAGATAACACAATGTAAATAATAATACAATGGAAAAATAACACAATGAAAAGATTAGAATCATACTTGTTAGATCTATAAGTAGCATCAAATCTAACCACATCACCAAAAATCAAGTAATTCTTCTTCATAACATCATCAGCCCAAAATAAACCATCTAATGTTCCATCTTCTTTAACAATATATTCACAAGTAAAATTCATCTAGTGATCCTTTTTCTTCATAAGAATTTGAACAAGCACATCAGCATCATATTCACCAATATATTTATTTAAATCCCTCTTATAATTCTTGAAATTAGACTTCGTCGCACCTACTTCCGCGTAACCACCACACAAAGTTCTCAATATATGAAAAGCTCGAACGGGACCAATATTTATACCCGACAAAGCTTGAATTACACCTTCCTTTATGTGGTCAACCTTTCTAGCAGCAGGCAAAAGATGCACATTATCTTGATCAACAAACAAGTGGTTGTGCTCTTCTTTGAAAGAATAAACAAAATACTTACTATTAACTAAACGTTGCTTAAGAATTGCTTCACACCCAACTCTCTTAGATGGTTTACTACGCTTCCACTTACATTTATCATCCTTAACATTTGAAGAATCAAATACTTTTCCCTTTTTAAACCCTTTCTTCGAACAAACAAAATACTTCAAAAGTATTTTCCCAGCTTATTCTGTATGCTTCCTAGCTTCAAATCCATAAGAAAGAGCATACTTTTGGTAAAATGCAAACGCATGCTCAATAGAATCAAACTCCATTCCTACAACATGTTTAATTGAACTCTTTGCAAAAGGTATGTAAGATACTCTTCCAGAACCTGGGGATACACGTTGTTTGCCAACATCTTTGTAAGTTTTAGCATCTATATTAATAAAAACAACATGTCATAAAAAGACACAACAACATAAAAGAGACAATGAGATCAGTTAATATCATATAAAAATACAACAATATAAAAGACACAATCAGTCTAATTAATATCATATAAGAAACATAACAGCATAAAAAGGCACAACATCTATAGACTCACCTAATGTTTATAAAATATGTTCAACAACATATTGATAATGTTATAATCACTAACCATGACTGTTTTATTCAGACACAATGATGAACAAAAAGACACAATGATGATACCTAACACACAATGATGACGTCAATCGATAACAAAATTCACAGTAATCTAACAGTATAGACACAATGATGATTCAAAAGGCACAATGATGGTGCCAAACGATAACATACTATTTCAATTGACAGTATATAATTGTAGTCATAGATATAAATACCAAACGGATCTTCAATCGTCGACATCGACAAACAATAGTAAATTATCGAATCGTGCAATAACAAAAATCAGCGATCTTCAACAGAAACAACATAAATCAATGAACTCCTTCGAAAAAAACAGAAATCAACGATCTTCAACAGTTGAATTCGATGATAAGTAAGAAGCAATTCATCTACACATCACCGAACTGAATTGATGTAAGCTGAGGAGCTTCTATCTTTTGAATCGATCAATTATAGAAGTTATTGTTGATCTCCGGTATAAAAAGTCGATCAACAAATCCCCACCTTCATCTCAATAAATTTGAATTCCTAAAATACCCCTCCTTCTATTTTTAAAAAAGTGACACATGTCACTCACCTATTGCTTCTCACACTTTTTAGACATTATTAACTTTGTATTTGAACCATTTTCATAGTATTATAACCATTTATTTAACAAAATTTAAAATTAAGATTACGAAACAAAAAAATACATCTTATTGAACAGTAATAATATTGTTTAAATAATAATAATATTGTTTATTAATAATAGTTAAATTTGTAATAATATTTGTTTAATAATAATAGTTTTTAAAGTTTTGTGTTTACCCCAATATAATTTTTACCTAAAAAAGACTAATTTTTTATGTACTTGTCGGTACGAATCGGTCAAATATAAAACGTTTTCATGCATTTTATTCCACGGTATGAGTCGGAAATGAATCGTGACGATTGTAACAAATGTACTTTTTTATGTATGTTTTGAATTGCACTACGTTTTGACATAATTTGGCTTGAAAAAGAAGCGGTTCAAGTATAATACGTTTTTGTTCAATGGAATAAATTTGAGTTACTTTAAGCTTCGACTCCAAATAAGTCGGGTCGATTGTTAGTCTATAATTTATCATGTCGTATACGATACCGCCGCAACGCGCGACATGAAGAAAAATAGTTATAATTTACATATCAAACTCCAAGAAAGAGTTTATATTATTGGGTGAGGTTATTCTACAAAATGTATTTTTGCTACAAAGTGTGAGAAGACACAATGAGGCTAAGAAAATCACAAAAAAATTATATATCATAATCTAAATCGAATTTCAAAAAAGTACTTCGGAGTCTCTGTTTCTCTCGTCGTCCTCTTTCAGAAAAAAATAAAAAAAAATAAAAAAAAATTATGTGTCTTTTATGACACAATGACGTCATTGTGTCTTTCATAAATGACACAATAAAAAACGTTAATTGTTTTTAATTTTTTTATTTTTTGTTTATTTTTTTTCTTAGTGAGGACGGCTAGGGGAACAAAAGCTAGAATTACTTTTTTTAAATTCGATTTAGATTGTGAGATATAATTTTTTTGTGATTTTTTTGACTCATTGTGTCATTTCACATTTTATAGCAAAAATACACTTTGTATTTGAACCTATATTATTTCTTTTTCTAAAATCTGACCACTTTTTTATCTTTAAGAAACTCGGCCCTTTAAAATTATTTTGGTAAAAAATGTAATAAATTAATAAAAATAAATTTTACAAATTTAAATTGAGCTGAAAAGTAATAAGTAAAATTTACTAATCAAAGTTAAAAAAATTATTTAACGTTCATCATCTTTTAAAATCAAAATATTCAGTATTATTAAAACACTACTAAATAAATTAGGGGTGTTGATCGGGTTAGTTAATCGTGTTTCGGGTCAATCGGTTTGGGTTATTCAGTTTTTTAGCGTTGAAAGTCTACCTGAAACCCGACCCGAATAACATTCGGTTTAATTGGTTTTGGGTTGTTTGGGTAATTAGTTATTCGGGTCAAGTTTTCTTTGAGAATAATATAAAACAGAAAGAGTTCAATTGGAGGGTATTAAACAATAGACTTAAATTAATATATTTAAAGAGTCTTCTTTTGAAATCTTATAAAAATTAATGAACTTAAATTAGTTTACTTTTATAAGTTATAAATATATAATTGTATACAAACAATTTGCTCAATTTGGACAATCTAAACAAATGTATACAAATAATTTACTTAATTATAATGGGTGTTGATCGGGCTATTAGGATTTCAGGTTAATCGGCTCGGGTTATTCGGGTTTTTGAGGTTATAAAGTCTATCCAAAACCCGACCGAATAAGAATCGGTTTAATCGGTTTTCAAGTTGTTCAGGTAACAGGTTGTTCGGGTCGGTTTTCGGGTACGGGTGAGATCGGGTCGGGCGGGTTAATTGGGTACGGATGAAATCGACGGGCCTAAAATAAGTATTTATAAAATTTACTTTAACTTCCAATATTTAAAAGAGTATAACATTATAAAAACATAAATTAGGGAAAATAAAAATATAGATTATCATATATATTAATAAGAAAACATAATAACTAAATTTTATACGTACATGGCTAGATGTTAGGGATCAATGTTGTATTTCATAAATTTAAGGGTCAATGGTTATACTAGTAATTGAAATTAATCAAATGTCTATTTATGTAATTTTTTCTTAAATAAAAAAACAATATATGATCAGAAAATTATTTAATAATTGTATTTTGGGTGGGTCCCATATGAATGACCACGTTGAGTATCAGTAAGGGAGTCCATGATAATATGATGGGCCTGGATAGTGGGCCTGTCTTTACTTTTGGGTCATGTAATAACTGCATGACTCAGAAAGGTAGGGCAATTAACAGCAAATACGGGCCTGGAATCAGAAGGAGACGGTGGAAGTTAAGAGTTTCGGATCTTAATAGAAAAATAAAAACTTCAAGAAAGGATCAAGGAAAAGGCGTAGGGTTCAAGCGGAAGACGAAGGCGATGCGGAGTATATTATTGATGAGGATGAATCTCACTCAAAATGGGTGGAGGATCCCTATGGGGTTGAGGAATCAGAGAGGATTGAAACAGAGGAAGGTAATTGGGAAGGTTTGGAGGATCAGGATGGAGAAGAGGGAGAGATTCAAGATACGATCGTAGCTGGCAGCTGTAAAGGAGCGGAGCTTCAAGATTTTATCGAGGAAACCAGATTGGTTATTCAAGGTGAGAAGGTGTCGGAAGGTCAAAAATGAATTTTATGTCAATAAATATCAGGGGGCAGGCGGAGATCATAAAGCTGAGTGGGTTCAAAGAATGAAAAAGGAAACTCGAATATCGTTTTTGGCTGTTCAGGAAACACAGTTGTCATTGATGTCCTCTTTGCAAGCCGAGAAATTTTAGGGAAGCTTTCAAATGGAGGCGGTGTGGATGGAGGCAGATGGTCGATCTGGTGGTCTTCTATCAATCTAGGATCCGGGTAAGTTTGCAATGAGTAAAGTAGTAAAATCAAAGAATTTTATAATAGTGATAGGGTCTCTAAATGGAATGGACAAAGACATTTTTGTTGTTAATGTGTATGCCCTTGTTAATGCTGGGAGAAGGAGAAGGTTATAGGAGGAGCTATTGCAACTTAAGGATCATAGGAAAGGTTTATGGATTTTCTTAGGTGATTTTAATGAGGTAAGGTCTGAAGAAGAGAGAATTAACTCTTCTTTTGTCGGAAATACCGCTATATCATTTAATAATTTTATTAGTCAGGCTGGTCTCTTAGAGTATTCTATGATGGGGAGAAAGTTCACGTACATGTCTGATGATGGATCTAAATTGAGTAAGCTGGATAGAGTCTTAGTGGGGGAAAAGTTTATAAGCAAATGGCCAAGTGCCTCTCTGAAAGCAATGCCGACCCCTATTTTTGATCACTGTGCTTTAATTCTTAACATTTTGAACAAGGATTTTGGTCCGCCCCCGTTTCGGTTCTACAATAGCTGGTTGGATGAATCAGAATTGGAGACAATTGTCAACGAGGCTTGGGAGAAAGCTAGCGAGTCCATTGTTAGGGATGGTGTTGTTCAGTATGAATCGGTATCCCCGATCTTGAAATTGTTAAAGGTTAAAATTAAATCTTGGCGGATTAAAGAAAAGGAGGTCGAGGATGGCCTTTATAAGAACGCCTTGGAAGAGATATAAACGTTTGACACTATGGCGGCCTCCCGGCCTCTTAGTGAGGAAGAGAAAAAGATAAGGATGGATCTAAAGGGTCTTGTGATTAAGCTGAAAATTGCTAAGTCAAAAGATCTTCACCAGAGGGCGAAGATCCGGTGGCTCAAAGAAGGGGATGAAAATTCCAAATTCTTCCACCGGGTTATCAAAGTCAATAAGGCTATCAATAGAATTAATGGTATCTTCATCAATGGCACATGATATGAAGACCCTGGGCTTATTAAAGATCATATATTTAATTTTTTCTAAGAAAAATTTGACGAACCTTTGGCGAAGAGGCCAAGAATTGATGGGATGGGTCTTAAGAAGCTGGGGAAGGCTAAGGCGAAGAGCCTAGTTGAGATTTTTTCAAATGATGAGATCAAAAGGGCGGTCTGAGATTGTGGAGGTGAGAAATCTCCAGGGCCGGAAGGTTTTACCTTTGCATTTATAAAAAAATTCTGGTCCAAATTGTCTATCTTATTCAGAAGTATTCTCAATCAGTTTTATGTGCACGGTTTGGTTCCAGGTGGGTGTAATTCTTCATTTATTGTCCTTATTCCTAAAGTAAAAGACCCATCATCCCCTTTGGATTTTAGGCCTATGTTGTTGATTGGTGTGGTTCCTAAAATTATTGCTAAGATTCTGGCGAATAGGTTGAAAAAGGTGGTGGGGGATTGTATCATCCGAACAGTCAGCCTATATTTAAAATCATAATATTCTCAATGGCCCTCTAATTTTAAACAATATTGTGTCATGGGGGAAAAACATGGGGAAAGAGTTTATTTTTAAAGTCGATTTTGAAAAGGCATATGATAAGTTGAGTTGGAAATTTTTGCTATCAGTTATGTTCCACATGGGTTTCCTGAGCAGGTGGAGGAGTTGGATTTTGGGGTTGCTAATCACAGGGAGAGCCTCAGTTTTAGTGAATGGATCGCCTACCAAAGAATTCCAAATTAGGCGGGGCCTGAGACAAGGAGACCAGTTATCTCCGTTTCTATTCATTCTTGCTATGGAGTGGCTTCATGTGATGATGTCTAAAGCTGTTGGGACGGGGCTGTTCGAAGGCGTTCTATTACCTCATGGGGGTCCTATTGTAAATCATTTGTTTTATGCTGATGATGCAACTTTTGTTGGGTCATGGAGCGATCCTAACTTTAAGAATCTAAGGAGGATTCTAAGGGTTTTTTTCACTATGTTCGGGACTGATGATAAATCTTCAAAAGAGCAAGTTAGTTGGGCTGGGGGTTGGAGAGAGTCAAGTTGCGTAAAAGGCTCATCTGTTGGGATGTAGATTGGGGGCGTGTCCTCTAAATTACCTTAGGCTACCAGTGGTCGCTAACATGAAAAGGATAAAGTTTTGGAAACCGGTTATTGATAGGTTTAATGACAGATTATCGGGATGGAAAGCTAGATGCTTATCATTTACGGGAAGGGTTACTTTGTTAAAGGCAGTCCTAGGGAGTCTTCAGATATATTACCTCTCCCCTTTTAAAATTTAGGCAGGAGTTACTAGAACATTAGAGGGGATTAGAAATAAATTTTAATGGGGAGGTCCTTCTATGAGTAAAAAAATTAGATGGGTGGCTTACGAAAAGGTGGTATCTGCTAAAAGAAAAGGAGGTTTGGAGGTGGGCGAGCTAATGATCACAAATATAGCGATGCTAACAAAGTGGTGGTGGAGAATTAAAAATGACGAAGATCAATTATGGGCCAAGGTGGTAAAAGCGTACATGGTAATAACAGGAAGAAGTGCTTGATCCCTTTAAACAAGTTGATCCCGAGAGTTTGGAAACAAATTGGGGAAATGAAGAAGATTTTAAATAAGGCTCATGTTGATGTGAACCAGAAACTTAAAGTGAAGATGGGCGAAGGAAACAAGGTGGCCTTCTGGTTCGATACATGGTTAAGGGAGGGGCGATTATGTGACTTATATCCGGGCATCTTTAATCTTGTCGTGGTTAAGGAGGGAAAAGTCATAGATAATTATACCAGAGATGGGAGCAAAATACATTGGCAATGGGAGTGGAAAAGGTCCCCGGCTACTGTCTCTAAATGGGGAGAGTATAAGGGCTTAATGGTGTTATTGAGCAGGTTTAATCTTGAGAGAGATAAGGATGTGTGGTTTTGGGAGAATTGTAAAAGTGGTGCATTTGAAGTTAAAGAAATTAAGAAATTATTAAAAGAGGCCAACGGGAGGAGTTCTGATGATAAATTATTATGGCATAACAATTGGGTTCCGCCAAAAGTTGGTTAATTTGTGTGGAGGGCTATGGATGGAAGAATTGCAACAAGGTGTGCTCTTTCGTGTAGGGGTGTTGAACTGCCATGCTTATTATGTTCGCTATGTAACGAAGTTAGTGAGGAGGTTGACCATGTGTTGGTGTCTTGTCGAATATCGAATATGGTGTGGTATCAAATTGGTCTATGGGCAAAGAGCCTTATTCCATGCAATGTTCAAACTGTTGTGGATCTGCTGGAAGTCTTCAGGGATTACGGAATGTCGATAGAAGCAAAAAAGACTCGACATACGATCGCTATGGCAACCCTTTGGAGGATTTGGAAATATAGAAACGATCGGATTTTTAATGGGGCTGGTCTGTCGCTTAGAAAGATTATGGAAGATATAAAAGAGGAGATATTCATGTGGTTGAAGTATAGAGTTAAGAGGCGGCTTCTAGATTGGAATGCCTGGAGAAATCTCGATGTAATTTAATTTTGAATTGGTGTTTGTAGGTGGTTTGTTTTATTATGATTGTTGTAAGAGGTTTGGTGGTGGTGTAATGTCCCTCAGCTCCTTGCTAGGGTTTTTATTATGATTATTAATAAAGTTTCTTTTGCTGGTAAAAAAATAATGAGGCAGGTAAAAAGATTATGCCTTTTGGATTTAATGTCATTCATGTAATTTTGTTTCATAAGCCCCTATAATAGCTTTTACCTTAGTAACTTATAGATTTTGATTTATTTTTAAACATACCGATGCTTAGAAACTTTGGGATGTTGTTGTTTATCGTGGTTGGAGACCATCATCTGTTCGAAGATCTCACCGGCCTCGTATGTATTTTAATTAAATTTCTCTTGGAGCGTTTCTTATTTTTATGATTTTAATGTCTGTTGGAGTGTTTCTTATTTTTATTCTTTTTTATTTTATTATAATTTTTATATTTAGTTATAGAACCTTGTGTAATATACGGGTCTATAACCTAGTAATCCGTATCCATATTCAAATATTCTAGATTGAAATTAAAATAAGTTAAGGTTACAAAAGTTTATAAATATTTTTAATATTCTTAATTTGAAACAAGTTATTTGGAATTTTACCAGCCAATATAAACAAATATTTAAATGTTAAATCTTTCGATACTAGTGTCAAATCACACAAATTTCTAATATGACAACACAATATATCCCTAACATAGAAAGTGGAAAAACTCTCATTTAACCTTAAAATATTCTATTTCTTAGGCACACGCCTCTTAACAAAGCAGTTTGTAGGTTATGTGAATATTTATTATATAACAAAAGTCACCAAAAACAAAAGTGTAAGGATCAATAATAACAATGAATCGATCTCGTGAGTAGAATGCGAAATGTAATCGCTCACGGTAAGAAGATTGAATAGAATCAAGTGAACTTTAACACAATTGTAAATAACATTCTTTGTATTGCTCTCTGATTTGAATCAATTACAATAACTGTGAAATCAGGAAAATGACAAAAGCTTACAAATTATATTAAGAACTAACTATTTATACTAATCTATGAAGTTCTCGCATGGTTCTCGCGCGACTTCAAAGATCTTGGGCGAGCAACAAGTTCTCGCGCTGCAGGTTCAGGTTCTCGCGTGACTTGATCTTGATCATCTTGATTTGATTTCCCAAGCCTCTAGGTTCAATCCTTAAAATATCCCCCTAGGATTGATGAATCAAAGCTTTAGAAGTTCACGTCTACAACCTTGTAACTGCCCCTGTAAGTATACATCTTGTTGTCCAGGCCTTCGTAATCAACCAACCTAACTGTGCCGTCAAAAAGTGAACAAATTCATTAGCTGTAATCGGACAAGATTACAACCTCATCAAATCGTCCCTTCCAAACTTAAGCAGATCCACATGGTCGATGATATGGTAGTCTTTGTCAACACAGTGAATCAACGCATGACCCGTCTCCTTCTCACAACTCCACCACATAAGCTTCGACAAACTGTTAACCGGTACAGGAGCGTGTATGGGGATCTTCCTAACATATCTTGGATGCTTGAACACCTTGATCTTCATCGGCTTGTTGGTGTTTGGGTCTATACGCATCTCATCTTCAATGACCTTTGATTTTGCAGTTATGAAGTCTTTGAAGTTGGTCTTACTGTGTATCCATATCAAGTTTCGTATCCAGTTCCCCTTACCATAGTTTCTTGGGTTAATAAATTAAACACGACCCATAGCATATAAATCCAAAGCTCTGAGTGTATGAAACTCATGTTCGTCCTGATGAGTACTTTATCGCTCCAGCCTTTCTCTTTATCACATAAAACTTCTTCTTAGCATCATACAATTAACTAAGAATAGGTTCTGAGTTTCGTACCTTGTGAAAGGTTTGGAATGTCTTAGCGTGTGTACATAAGCTAGCGAAGGAGGAGCTTCAACAGTAATATTTCCGACCTGACGTATAGCACTTTGACCAGTTTGATCTGCCGTCTTGTTAGTCGTCTCTTTAGCACTTGACTCACCAACAATCTCTCCTTCTTTAACCAATATATCTTAAAATAAGTCCTTAAGAATATTTCCAAATATGTTGGTGTAATCTACAGTCTCCTCCAAGTCATCAAATGATCCAAAATCATCATTAGCTTCCTCAGTAATAAGTCTTTGCTGGAATGAATAGAACTCCTTACCGTAAGCTTCTTCAGTGGCGGGATCTAAAGGAGTATAGTCAACTGTATCATCAGGACTTGGTCCGGAGAAATTGTCAGTACCCGATGATCCAGAAGCACCAACAGCTGAACCCATATCACCACCCTGATCATCATCATCATCTTTCTTATCATCATCTCTATCCTTATCTCCACCTTCATCACCATCATCATCATCATCATCATCATCATCATCTTCATCATCATCATCCACATCATCCTCCTCATCACAACTAAAATCCACCATATCCAAATAATCATCATCATCAACTAGGTTAGGAATAGGTATATCATGTTCAGGCTCCACAAACTCCTCTCCTGTAAACAATACAGGTCGATCCTCAGTAGCCTGAATAGGAACATTAGAAGAAGGCTCTTGATCAACATCAGTAATGTCTATTGTCCTTTCTGCCATAACTGGATCAATAACACGCTTTGTAACTGTAACAGGATCATCAGTAGATTCAGGACCAGCAGCTTGCTATCCACTAGATTCTCCAACTTCTGTGGTTCGTTGTTGAGTAAACGAAGAATAAATATGAGAAGTGAGATCACGAATGTTCTGCTCCATAATCTGAACATAGCTGAACATAAACTGTTGCTGATGATCTAAACTCTTGATCCTTTCATCTTTCTCTTGCATGCTCCAACACAAATCATCAATAAACTGTGTCTTCTCTATCATCTCTTTCTCAAACACAACAACCCTCTGCTCAAGTGTAACCCTAGTAGGTGAAAACTGTGCAGAATCTGGTTACGATCATGGCTTTGAAGTACTATTAAGAAAATCAGCATCACCAAATAAATCATCATGCTCTTGAGTCCTTGGTGGTGTACTCAACACATCCTCAGTAGCAGGCATTGCAGATGATGTTACAGTTGTTGATTCTGGAACTATCACAAGTGTAGTAGCCTCACTAACTGTGGCAGGAGTATCTGATAGCGAAACATTAGTACTAGTCATCACAGTGGTCATTGGGGTCCAACGCTTACGTAACACTCCTCGTCCTCTACCCCTCCCACGTGGACTGTTAGACTCTGTACTCTTCCTTTCCATCCTCTTCTTTCTCCTCTGAGTTGATGGTGAATCCTCAGGAATAAAGTCAGTATCCCTATCCTTAGTAGTGTGTTTGGTAGGAGTTACTTGCACTCTGGGATGCTCTTGTAGCATATAAGGTACATTCCCTATCTGAACACTATCTGTTTCACTTCCACTTTCAATGAACCAGGTGTTCATCTCATCCATATTAGACATACCAGCTTCCTGAGAACTCTCTGGAACTTTTTGAGTAGTACTGGTAGATGGACCAGCTGTATCAGCTTGATCAGCTTGGTGAGTTTCAGCCTCATGCTGCTGGACTTCTTCTTGAAACCCCTCAACAAATCTTACTAATTTAGCAAAATGGGTTCCATCCCAAGCATTACCCCTAGCTCCCATCAGGTAAGTGAATATAAATTTCTTTATCACCATAACAAGTTAGGTTGATGAATCAGATATTGCCAACTCAGGATGAGCAACATTCACTATCATCTGTATAAACTCAGGTACATCACAAACTTCTTCCCCATTGCAGCAATAACGTTCTTCTGCATCTCCGCAAACATCGCCTTGGATATGTTGTATGGTAAGTCATCGACAAGTGATACTAGTAGGGATCCGAACACAACACTAAAACTATTCATGCCAGCCTTAAGGTTACTGAAGCAGTGGATCACGACGTGAAATAGATACTTCTAGAATGGAGGTAAATACTTCTTCTCCAGTGATGGGTAAAGGTGACTATATCCCATCCTGACCAAACAATCCTTAGAAATGTCATCATCTATCTTCATTAGCGCATTAGGCTAATCCTCCAATAGTAATACACTGTTGATCACCTCAACTGTAATCACAATCCGCTTTCCCTTGATTGTAGCAGATATACACGGTTCTCCTTGATCATCCCTCTCATTTGCTGCCGTAAGCCAGAACTGATCGAAAAAATCAGTGTAAATAGTAGGACTATTTGTAATAGCGTGATGTATACAAGAAGTCTTGAGTCCATCTATCAATGATCTGAATAAAGCCTTATCCTCTAGAACATCTCTGAGATAAGCTACTGCGTTATGATTTTTGTTAAAAACCATTTGTCGAGTCATCTAATAGACAAGAATAAACAAAAATGATTAATTATGGAGTCACATTGATTTAACACTTAGAAAAATTCTGAAATTGAAAATTTTTTGAACTTAGCGCATGAATTGCGATTAGTCAACTTTTCACGCGAACAAGTCAACTGTTCGCATGAAACAAAGTTTGACCAAAAGTCAACCAATCGCGCAACAAGTCAACGTTCTCACATGACATTTTTTGTACTTTTCGCGTCTGTTTAGTTTTCCATAAGCTTTTCGCATGAGACAAGTCTGAAACTTAGATTTTCCAATTGAATCATTTTCAGTGTGTTTTAAGCAACAAATCATGTTCATAAGGTGTCGATTAATTCAATGTTAAGGTTTCATATGGTTAATTTCATTAAATTTTAAGTTTATTAGTCCTTATTAAGTCGGTTAATGTTCAATCACTAATAAACCCAATAACTAACATGAAATCTACCTTATCAATCCTTTAACAATCAACTTGCGACCACAATGAACTAGAATAACACTGATAACAATGATTTAACACTTAGTAATTTTGAGAGAAATTTTTCTGAAACTTTTCATGTGAATAGAGGCTTTTCGCACAACTGTGCCTTTTAAAGCTGTTTGACATCTTGAACGAGAAGTCAAATCTTCACACAACTAACTTATCGCATCTATTGAACTTCTCGCGTGCGAGAAGTTCAATTTCTTTTGAAAATTTGAACTTTTTGATTTTTAAAATTTTTGATTTTTATTATTTTGTTGAGCCAATGATTTGTTATATGTAAAAACATGTTTAACTAAATGTTTTCAATTATTCAGTCACCCTTAATTTTGTAAAATTATATAACACTGAAAAAAGTATAAGAAAAACCCATTTTAATAGAAAAAAAATTTGACAAACTTATTCTACTAAAAACTTAAATAATTTTAGTAAATTTTCAAGTATAGGATCATATTTCTGTGAGATCAATCATTAACATCATCAAGCATTATTATACATAAGACTGGTTACATTGATTATCAATATATTGTGTCCATCTTAACTTAGACTTTAATTTTTACTTATACACATATGCTGTGACATTTATCATGTTTTTAATAAATTTATATGAAATCAGTGGATCCCATAATAAAAAATCCTGTAGATCCTTTATTCAACTTTAAAACACTTTGGAGATTTCAAGTCACCCCAATTTGACTTAAACCTTTTACTTTTAACCAACATTTTTAGGATTACTTGTTCTCTATATTAATATCTATTTGGAGCATAACTAGCACGAAAAATGTTTCAGAACACAGAATATTAACAAGTTTTAAGACTTATTAACTGCCAATCGGACTTATGTGCTGCCCTCGCAAGACGTTTAGGTTTTACATGCCAATTCGGACTTACTTGCCCCATCTTTTGATTTTGCCTCCTATGTCAGAACATATTCTCAAAGAAGAAAATATTTATCATATAGTATATATGTCTATGACATATCTTTTATTATAGTGCTCATTAATATCTTTTATTCTTATATCGCCTTTTTGACTTCTTTTTGTTCCCTTTTGTTTGTCTTTCTGTTTTGTCTTTGCTTTTCATTTATATTTTTCATTTTTTGATATTTACATATACATATATCATCTGAAAGATACTGAATCAGAAAGTAACTGGCTTGAGTATGACTAGACTATAACTCTCAGCTGTTTTAGCATGGAATTAGTGTTACCACAAAACCTTGATGAGTAACCTACTTCAGTCATAAAGAATTTACTTTCAGTGCATTACAGATCATAGTGCTTTTCAATCTTGAACGTCAAGCCTATCAACATATCAAACATAATCCAAGTCAATTTCTTTTAAGCTTTAGGATTTAATGTATTAAAGTCAAGAAATGTACTATCATTTCCTATTTACTCTTGAAAATTTAATTTTCTCAACTGTTTTAGAGCAAAATCTTTTTGTACTTTTCTTCCAACATTTTACTCCCCCTAAAAACAAAATCTTTTTTTGACATTTTTCATATTTTCTCCCTCAAAAATTGTGATTATTTAGACAGAAAATAACAATTTTAACTAAAAGACATAAAAAACGTATTTTTGAAAGGGTGTAAGAATAATTGTTAACAAAAGTTAATCATTCCGAGAGATTGAACCAAAAAGTCAAATCGAGAATGATCAAACGCCTTAGTAAACAAGTCAGCAATGTTGTCATCTGATTTGACAGAATCCAGATGAATAAGTTTTCGATCAAAACAATCATGGATAAAATGCATGCGGACATCGATGTGTTTTGTTTTTAAATGTTGGATTGGATTCTTCACTATGTTTAACACTGCAGTGTTGTCACTCCAAATTTTGGTGTTAAAGATATTAAGGCCATAATCAAGAATTTGTTGCTGAATCCAAACAATCTGAGAACAATAACTTAAAGCAACCACATATTCAGCCTCTGCAGTTGATGTGGATACCGTCTGCTGCTTCTTGCACTGCCAAGAAATCAACCTATTGCCAAGAAATTGATAGCTGTGACATCCGGTAATTTTCCTTTACCAAACTCCGTTAGTTTAGTTAGGGCTTGCATACACGTGTCGTGAGCACACACTAGTTGTCGTTGAACGTTGGTGACTTAATAATAATTAACAATGGTTATCTGATAATAACTTGATTAATAATGTTGATTATTAATTTGTAGTTATGTGATTTGTGAATTTAAATATTATTTTTGAATTTTACCCTTTAACGTGCCAACGTGTTAGATTTGATTCATGTGTTTTATTGCTAGTTGAAAAATATGATTATTATTGTTAATTAGTAATACTTATGTTTTGTAGTTAAAATTATTTAAAAAAAATGTTAAAAGGATTAAGTTTTTACAAAATATAATTAAGGAGGGTTTAATGGTAAAAATGATAATTACTAAATATTAACAAAAATCAAACCCTAATTCCCCCACCCTCCCCTTTTCGGCCGCTACCTCCCCACACCCACACACACATCGATTTTGATCAATAACAACAATCAAGCATCGATTTTGATTAGTTCCAAGTGATTCCAACATGTAGCAAGCAACAATTCTTAATTCCTACGTGATTCAAGATTAGATTTTTATTGATTTTTCATGGGTTGTTTGATTATGGCCGAACCCTAGTTCGTAAATCATGAAGAAGTCAAAATTGATGATGATTTGATGATGATATGATGTTAGTTATGTTGTATGAATGTTAATCTATGTATATTATGCAAGAAATCCATGGTTGTTGTCATCTAGTTCATACATTCCCAAAGTGGAAACTTTTATTCATGAGAATTCATGTTTTGATGAATTGTTGATGTTAAATGGATGAATATGAATGCTATGAACTAGATTAGGTGTAATATTGATGAATCTATGATTGAAATTGAGTGATTGTTCATACCTTACTATTCATAGTAACTTTTATGCATGAGATTGATGAATTATGATGAATTGATGATGTTTATCATGTTTAGATGATTGCTATGAACTTGATTAGGTATAAAGTTGATGAATTTTTGAATGAATTGGATGTCGATTTGGGTTTGGGTGTTACTTTCCCGAAAGGGAAACTTTATTTATGTAGATCATTGGATATTGTTAATTGAGTATGTTTATGATGTTAGGATCATGTTAGAATGTTTGTTGATGATGTCTAAGGTGGTAGATTGTGTTATTTGGGTTGTATGAATGCTTGATACACAACTTTGGAAATTTTGGCTTATATGGAATATACATGATATTGGATGATGTATGAAGAGCTTTATAACACTTAAGGGTTTGCAATATGGCATACGTGAATAACTTGTGTGATAACCATGTATGATGAATTGTTGTACTTGATCAAACAAGAATTTAATTTGACATGTCACTAACGGGTCAAACGGGTCAACCTGGTCAAATGAGTCTTGTTTTCCAAAACCTTGGGTCAATGTGGTTATTAAGCACTTAGGGTTGTTAAGTTTTCTGTGTACACGTACTTATGTACTTGTGTGTTCTAGGTAACCTTTGAAGGGTTGTCTTTCCACTCATCATTAGCTTTTACAATCATTCGTTTGCGCACCAGGTGAGTTCAATGCCCCACTTTTACTACTTCTCTTTTTGGGGGAGAAAGCATACTTGTTTTTAAAATGCTTTACTGATATAACATGTGTTTGGTAAGACATAGTGGGTTATACCATAGAAAGTTGTAGGAACCTCTGAAGTTAAAAGGCTGGTGCAACCAAAGGATACCAAAACAACCAAGTCTTCCAACATGCACTTCGGAACAAAGGTGAACTAGCTTCGAAAGCTTTTACACACTCAGAAATATGCTAAGTGTAAAATCTTCCGAAGCCAAAGTTCAGAGGAAACTGTTGCTGAAGCTTTACACTTAACTTGGAAAATATTCTAAGTGTAAAGTCTTCCGAAGCCAAGGACTCAACTCTTCCGAAGTTAAAGATGAAGTCTTCCAAAGTTTCAAAGACAAAGTCTTCTGAAGCTGTTTAGAAGACAAGACTGATTTCTTCTGAAGAGAGAGAAAAAATTCCTTTTCCATCAACTTTATCATAAAGCAACCTACTTTCCGTTGCATGCACTGGTGGTTCACCTGCTATCACTAGTTGGTGAAACTTCCATGCTTTATGATAAAGTAGATAAGGACTTCGCCTGCAAGTTTCTCTTTTTGTTCCTTTTGGCTTTTTGTAATAGGAAAAGTCAGTGAACTATGGCATGTCATAGTCACTGGTCAAAAAGGCAATCTGCCTTTTTGACTTTAGATTGATTTTGTTGTCTAGATTAGTCAGTTCCAACTGTCTTTTTGCATATTGACGGTTGTAGGATGTAGTATAAATAGTCTCCGGTTCTTGCACTCAAAACATACTTGGACAACACTTATAATAGAACTAGAGAGCAATATACAACTTCCTTGAAAAATTAATCTTGTGTTCTTGTTCTTGTTCTAAAACAGCTTTACTTATGTTTGTCTTGTATCCTCAGTAAAAGTTTACAGTTCCCTGTTTGAATTGTTAAGTGATCTTAAGATCCTCCTAAGTGTTAACTAAGTGCAAGCTTAAGTACCCTTTAACGGTCCTGCATTTGGTATCAGAGCATTCCAGGCTCTTGATTGTAAGACCTCACCATCTTCAAATCCTCTTAGTCACACACATCACTTAACTTTTCAAATGGCAGCTATCTCCAAAGCTGATATGGAAACTGGAACTATGACAAAGTCCCCACTGATAATTCCTGAGGATTTTGACACTTGGTGTCAAAGAATGGAAGGCTTTATCAAGTCTCAAGATTCCAGGATGTGGGAGTCTGTTGTCAATCGACCTCATGTACCATGCACCTTTTCAGCTGCTGCTGGTGGTGGCATGATACAAAAGGAGAAGGTTGACTTTTCTGATGAAGACTGGAAAAGAATTGACATTGATCAAAAAGCCATGACAGCTCTTCAAACTAATCTTCCAAACTCCATCTATAGAGGTTTCAAGAAGTGCAAGACCGCTAAACAGCTATGGGATGCATTGAAACTGATGTATGAGGGTTCAAATGAAGCCAAGGAGAACAAGAAGGATCTCCTGACACAGCAGTTTGAAAATTTCACCTTCAAACAGGTGAAACCATGACTCAACAATACTTCAGGTATGTTGAGATTGTGGATACTCTGGCTGATGTTTGGGTAACTATTGAGAACAGGGATATTGTAAGGAAGTTCATGTCCTCTCTTCCAAGACAATGGACACACTACTTTGTGGTCATTAAGAGGACTGAAAACCTCAAGACCCTTACTCTCACTGAGTTGTATGGGATACTCAGTAGATACCAAATGGAGATGAACATGCAAAATTCATCTGGTAACTCCAACACTCACCAGAGTTCAGCCCTTCATGTGGTTGAAAGGGAAAGCAGAGAACCACAGCATCATCTCATCTGCTACCCTAAAACCTCACAAAAAGGTCCTTTCATCACCTTCCCAGAGACACCAAGAGAGAGCTACATCCAAGAAAGTCCCTTCTAAGAGACAAGTTCTTCTCAAGCTTTTGTCTCTACTGATGAAAGTTCAGGAAACTTTCTTTTCACTCTTGAAGACCTGGACTGTATCCATCCAGATGATCTGGAATACATGGAGATAGTCCAGAAAATGGCTCTTCTCACTCACAGAGCCCAAAAGTTCTACAAGAGTACTGGGAGAAGGTTTCCTAGCAATGCTGCCAGTGGCAAGTTTGGGCTGGACAAGAGCAAAGTCAAGTGTTACAACTGTAACCAGATGGGACACTTTGCTAGAGAATGCAAGACACCTAAGTCAAATGGCAGCCAAGCTTCATCCAGGCCAAACTACACTAAAGAAGGGCACTAGAATAAGAAGCCAAGACAGCAAGTTTCAGTTGCTGTTGAAGAAGGAGGCTTTGACTGGAGCTTTCAAGCTGAAGAAGCATCTCCAAACCAAGCACTCATGGCTGACCATGATGAAGCCAAGGTACTTGAACATCTTTGTTCTCCTGAATGTATTACTAAAGTAAATAGATACAGGTCCTACAACTTGGAAATCAGATCTGATATTGAGTCTTTAAATATTTTAAAAGCTGATTTTAAAAGGGCTGAAAATGACTATAAACTTAAGATAGAAGATCTAGAGAAAACAGTTTCAACTCTTAAACATGAGCAAACAAACTACAGGACTCAAATTAAGGATCTCATTACCAAGTTGACTGAATGCCAGGCTGAGCTTGTGATAAGCAAAGCCCGGGCAGAAAAATGTGTTCTTGAAGAAGAGACCTTCAAGAACATAATATCCTCATCTCTGCATGCAAAAGTATGTTATCAGAATAAGAAGGGACTGGGATCTAGTGAGATAGCTCCTCCACACACTCTACTATCAGTTAGATCTCCAAGGTGTGGAACTGGTCAAGATGAGCTGCCATCCATAGACCCTAGTGATAAAGAGGATGAAGAGGAGAAGGTGAGGGATGACTCTGAGGTGAGTCAAGAGAGTCAATCCAAAAAGGGTCACCATGCTCCTAAGGAGGAAAAAGAAGCTGGTTTGAGCAAGACCAAGAGAAAGAACTTGATCAGAAGAGCAAACAGAAGATCCAAAAAGGCTCAAAAGATCAAGACCACCTTTGACCCCAAACGGAAACAAGTATTCATCTCTGCAGGGTTCAAGGTGATGAAAGCTGAAGACCTTGTTAAGAACTCTAGTACCAAGAGTTCTACTTCAGCTTCAACTCACTCTAGCAATAACAAGAAGATTGATCAGCTGTGTGTCACTGCTACACAGCCTGAACCTTCCATTTCAAAGAGCAAGCTTCTCCCTAAAAAGCTTGCTACATCATCTAAAAAGATGAATAAAGAAAAGGAAAGTGTTCAAGCTCAGTCTTTTTTAGGAAAGAAGGCTCTTAGAAGGAAAGATTTGGATTGTGTTATGTGTGGTAGTACTTCACATCTGGCTAAGGATTGTCAATACAATCCCAAGAGTACCATCCACATGATCAAGAAGAAAACTTCTGAGAAGAAGAAGAAACAAACAGCTTCGGATGGAAAATCTATTTCCTTCGGAAGCTCCAAAATGAAGAAAAAGGCAAATGAAAAATTGCCTTCGGAAGGAAAGTTGGTCTCGGAAGAAAGGAATGCTTCCGAAGCACTGAAGCTTGCTGCAGTGAAAGCAAGATCTTCCGAAGGTCCAGTCTCCAAATCTTTCAAAGTTATCAAAACTTCCAAAGATATGAAGGTCAAGCCTAATCTTCCAAAGGTGGTGTGGAAGATGAAGGAAGACCATGTGGCTGAAAGTTCATCATCAGAAACAGCAAATGATCCCCAAAGCCTAAACATAGGATCACTTACTGTTTCATTGCCTTCAACTCATTTTAAGAAGCCCAAGACCAATGATGCTTGGGTATCCAAATGTAACTAAATCATCTCTTTTTGTGCAGGGATAGCTAAATACCAATAGAAATGTCTAGATCATTGATAGTGGCTGCTCCAGGCACATGACAGGCAATGTCCTTACTTCAAAACTTTGAAAGATTTGATGGAGGACCAGTTGATTTTGGAGGAGATGTAGGAGGTTACATTACTGGCAGGGGCAAGGTTACAAATGGTAAGCTCAGTATTGAGAAGGTAAACTTTGTCAAGGAGGTTGGATATATTCTTTTGAGTATGTCCTAATTTTGTGACCAAAAACATCACATGCTCTTCACTGAGCATGATTGCATTATTCTCAAGCCTGGGGTTGACATTCCTTATGAGCATATTCTGCTCAGAGCCCCCCAGGAAAGGGAACATGTACAAGATGGATTTGCAGGAAACATCTCCCTCTGGAGAAGTTTCTTGCTTTCTATCTAAAGCAAATAGTGATGAGTCTTTTCTTTGGCATAAAATAATGTGCCATGTAAACTTTAAGAACATGAATAAACTAATTAAGAATGATTTGGTAACTCGGATGCCAAAGAAAGAGTTTACAAGTGATGACCACTGTGTTGCATGCCTGAAAGGGAAGCAACACAAAGTGTCTCACAAGCTAAAGGAAATGAACTCTATCACTACTCCCCTACACTTGTTACATATGGATCTGTTTGGCCCCACCAGTGTAATGAGTTTAGGAAGGACCTCATAGTATTTGGTGATCACAGATGATTTCACAAGATTCATTTGGGTGTTTTTCCTTAGAACTAAGGATGAAACCCTTGAAATCTTAAAGAATTTTATTCCGAGAATTAATAATCAATCTGATCACAAGGTCAAAATCATAAGATGTGATCAAGGAACCGAATTCAAAAACCAAATCCTTGATACATTTTGTGATGAAAAGGGTATTTCAAGACAATACAGTGCCCCCAGGACTCCTCAGAAAAATGGTGTTGTTGAGAGGAGAAACAGGACACTTATTGAAGCTGCAAGAACCATATTGTCTGACTCTAAACTGCCCATCACCTTCTAGGCAGAGGCTGTCAACATAGCCTGCTATGTACAGAACAGAGTTTTGGTGGATAAGACACATGGTAAGACTCCTTATGAACTATGGCATAAAAGGAGACCATTCATTGGTTTTCTTAGAACATTTGGATGTCCTTGCACCATCTTGAATACCAAAGATCAAATAGCTAAGTTTGCTGAGAAATCAGATGAAGGACACTTTGTTGGATACTCTTCTCAAGCTAAGGCTTATAGAGTATACAATCTCAGAACTAGAATCATTGAGAAGTCAGCCAATGTGACTTTCAATGAACACACACCCTGTGTAAAAGGTTCTAGTCCGGATTGGCTATCTGATCTTGACTTAGTTACCACCTGTTTTAAAAAATCTTGTGAGAATATTTCAGGATCTACAGATAACAGGTCAACAGAAGATCTTGATCCAAGATTTGAGCTGAAAAGACCATACAAGAAGACTACTTCAGCTCCAGTGGTGACTAACCCTGTTATTGAGGCTCCTATCAGCACTAGCATGACAAATAATGTTGATTCAACTGAATTACCCTCAAATTCCAGCTCAGAGGCTCAGAATTCAGGAGAAGGAACCTCTAATGTAGGAGGAACTGGAGGTAGCGACAGTGATCAAGAATTTCTTGATGCTGACAACCACTTCATTGAAGACAACATGAATGATGTCACACACTCATTGGATCAAGTTTCTCTTGATAAGTGTGTTGATGTGGTGGGGAACTCTTCTTTGCCAGATCAAAATTTCTCTAATTTAGATCTGTCCAACCAACTTGCTGTGATTCATCAACTTAGGATCCACAAGTCACATCCCACCACAAACATCATTGGAAATATTGACTCAGGGGTGTGGACAAGAGGACAAACTCATGACAGCCATGTTTGTCTGCATTCTTGTTTCTTATCCCAAATTGAGCCTAATAAAGTTGATGAGGCTTTGAAGGATGGAAGCTAGATTGAAGTAATGCAGGAAGAGTTGCTTCAAATCAAAAGACAGAAGGTTTGAACTTGTGCCCTCTTCCTCAAGGGAAGACTGTCATAGGTACCAAGTGGGTATTTAGGAACAAGAAAGATGATATAGGGATCATCATCAAGAACAAGGCTAGACTAGTTGTCTAAGGATACACACAAGAAGAAGGGATTGACTACACTGATGTTTTTTCTCCGGTAGCAAGACTTGAAGTTGTTAGGATATTCCTAGCTTATGCTGCATCCAAGGATTTCAAGGTCTACCAACTTGATGTGAAGTGTGATTTTCTCTATGGGGTGATTAATGAAGAAGTTTATATTAAACAACCACCTGGCTTTGCAGACCCAGATCATCCTGATTATGTCTGCAAGCTTGATAAAGCCCTTTATGGACTGCATCAAGCTCCAAGAAAATGGTATGAGACACTATCAACATACCTCTGTCAATATGGATACAAAAGAGGTACTATTGATGGGACTCTCTTCATCAAAGAGATAAGGAATGACACATTGCTAGTTCAGATTTATGTAGATGACATCATCTTTGGTTTAACTAATCTAAAGCTCTGCAAAGACTTTGAGATACTAATGAAGAATAGATTTGAAATGAGTACCATTGGGGAACTCAATTTCTTTCTAGGAATTCAAGTGAAGCAGGTTGAAGATGGCATCTTCATTAGTCAGTCAAAGTATGTACAGGACATACTTACAAGATTCAAGATGACTGACTGTAAGGTTTCAAAGACACCCATAGCCAGAAACCACTCCCTTGGTCCTGATCTTGAGGGGGAGTGTGTTGATGAACATCTCCTCAGGGCTATGATTAGGTCACTTATGTATCTTACTGCTAGCAGGCCTGATATCATGTTTGCCACATGCATATGTGCAAGATATCAAGCCAACCCCAAGATGTCACACCTAATCACTGTCAAAAGGATTCTTAGATATCTCAAAGGTGCTCCAAATCTAGGCCTTTTGTATCCAAAGAATTCAGAATTAAATCTGTATGCTTATACAGATAGTGACTATGGTGACTGCAACATGACTGCAAAGTTAACATCTGGGGGGTGTCAGTTCCTGGGTGGAAGGATAGTCTCTTGGCAATGCAAGAAGCAATCCTGTGTGTCTGCATCAACTGCTGAAGCTGAATACATTGCTGCTGCCAGCTGTTGTGCTCAAGTGCTTTGGATTCAGAATCAGATGCTAGACTATGGGTTCAATTTCAAAGAGACTCCCATCCACATAGACAACAACAGTGCCGTCTCTATTGCAGAGAATCTTGTGCAGCACTCAAGGACCAAACACATCAATATCAGGTATCATCTGATTAGAGATAATTTTGAAAAGGGTTTGATAAAACTAATCAAAGTTAACACAAATGAAGAATATGCTGATCTGTTCTCAAAAGCTTTTGATGAACAGAGATTTAAATATCTTGTATCAGCTATTGGGATGATTAACTTTGAATAGATTTTTCTTAATAACTTAATCAACATTATTTCTTAAAACTATGTGTCCTAGGTTGTCTATTAGATCACTTCATAAGCCTAGTGCTCTTTGGAAGAAAACAAACGTTTAAAATGATATCTCTTATAATGATGAAAATTTACCTTCAGAAAAAGCAAAAGTTGCATTCGGAAGAAGTTTAAGTCTTTAAATCATTTAAACAGCTTATATGAGATTTACCTTTGGAAGAAATTCTTGAAGTATATTCCAAAGCTTAAATTTTGGTATAAGTACTTAAATGCATTTTAAGAACAAATCTCTTCTGAAAGCAATTTAGTCTCGGAAGACTCATTTATTTCTTCCAAAGTCAAAATTCTCAAAATTCTTTGAAATATCTTTCGAAGCAAAATTGCCTTCGGAAGCTTTGATTGGAAAGCTTCTGAAACTTAAATTGCCTTTGGAAGTTTTACGACTTCCAAGAAAACTACCTTTTTGGGCGCCTTTTTCAGCAGTAGGACCCACTTGCAGATTTCAAAGTTTATCTTTTGTCTTAACTTTGTCTCAGATCCAGAGTATATCTTTCCAAACGGTTTTATTTCATCTCTCTACTCTCATTGTTCCTTAACCTAAAATTACCCCTACATTTCATCTTATTCTTCCTTTCTTCACTGCAAAGCTTCCTCAAATGGCCAATCTTGATCGTCGTAACGACCCTGATTTCACCATGCACCTACACAGGCAACACAATCAAGTTGCACTGTTATACTCTGAGAAGGATCCAAGCTTCTCAGACGTGTGTAGGTATCTTTCTTTATCTCATTACTTCACCTCCCTTACAATCGATCCTCCTCTCTATGAGGATCAGTTGCTTGAGTTCTGGCGAACCTGTCAAGAGGTCACCATGGACGGGGAGAAGGCACTGTCTGCCATAGTGCAGGAGAGGCCGGTTTTCATCACTCCAGCCATTATAAACACCCATTTGCAGTTGGATAATGAAGCAGGTGAGTTGTCCTTTCCAAAAGCTGCTGTCAACCAATCCTTTGCACAGATGGGCTATGAAGGTGACTTTTTAGTCAAGACCTTTAGGAAGGGGAAGGTCTCATTCCAATGGAAATACCTCCTCCATGTAGTCATTCATGGCTTATCCAATAAGCATGGGGGATGTGACCAGATTCCAGAAGACCTTTCCTTCATTGTCCAAGGGACGGTACATGGGGTCAAATTCAGGTAATCTCAATTTGTATTTACAAACTTACTTGCAAATTTGGACTCCTTAGAGTATTACATGTTCCCCCGGTATGTTCAACACATTCTCAACTGTGAATTGGGACCACAGTTGAGGGGAACAGGTAATATTCTTAAACTTGCACACATGAGGCCTGGCATTTTCAAGATTTTGAAAAAGCCAACTGTCGGCTTCTTAGGGGTAGAAACAGCCCTTGTCCCAAAAATGTTTGAGCTCATTGCTCAGGATGACATCCTAGCAGCACCATCTAGTGATAAACCAACACCCTCTACCTCTCACCCACCTCAAACATAGCCTACCATCACTATCACCTACCAAAGAAAATCCAAGCGAACCCCTGCACTTGCTATTGAGCATGTGCAGGCCCCCATATTAGAACCCATACAGGAGGAAGTGGAATCCAGAGCTCCCACTTTCCCTGAGGAGCAAACCACTCTCATCTTTCAAACAATCAGTGCTGAGGTTCCTCATGCTCAGCCTGATGAGCTCATAGCCCCACAAAAAGCCTTAAGCCATCACTTTGAGTCTTAACACTCTAGTGATCAACCTTCAGGGGAAAGCTACCATCCCCAGCCTCTTGATCTTAACCACCCCATTCCCAGCCTTGACTTCTATTTCGATGAAGATTTGGGCTTCAGTGAGTACCATGAGTCTCTCCTTTCTTCCCACACTCAAGGAGAGATGAGTGCTTATGTTTCACCCATTTCTAGCCCACATCAGGTACCCATAACTGAGGTGGATCTCTCTAAATCTATTCAGGAGATCCATATGGCTGAGGCTATCACTGTTTCTAGTGATAACATCACTAGGACCTCTATCATGGCAACCCAGCATCTTGACACTTCTCTGGAAGCTATCTTTGGGCAGGGGAAATCCAGCAACCAAGAAACCCATGCTGGTGATGAAGAAGAAGACTTAGGTCTAATTCTCTCATCCCCCAATGATTCTTCATCTGAAGATGAGGGGAGTCTGCAACACAAGGTGCACAAACTTTCAAATCTTTACACCTACTTTGTGTCTAAGATAGCTCACCTGGAATCTCAGGTGACTATCTTACTAAAGAGGGTCAATGACCAGCAACTTGAGATCACCGATATCAAGGGAAAGTTAGCTGAGAGACCCATGAGGACAACTCATCCAGGTCAACAAGAACCTGTGGATGTCATGGATCAATCACCCAGCTCACCTATGCAAGAGGGTGATGCTACCAAAAAAGGGGAGAAAATTCTGACAATCACAGAACCTGGGAGTTCTTCCAAGAGTATGGACATAAAGGAATCACCATCATCTCTTGCAGATGTTCATACTCAGTAACCTCCTCTAGATAGTGATCTACAATTGCTCATACAATAACTGTTTGAGGAGAGAATACCAAGAGCAATGTCTGCCCCTTCTGAGAACCCAATCTGGGGTTGGGGGTATGATAGTAATAGGAAAGCTCATGTGATCTCTAGAGCTCAGGGTCAACTAAAAGTCCTCAACATTTTAAACCTGAGTTTCTATGAAAGCATCAACTTGGTAGATCTACCCCTTATCAATCCAAGTAATAACAGACAAGCAACAAGGTTGGCAGAAACAATCTAAGACAGGGTGCTAGAGGATTTTAAATTGAGATCAAAACTATATAGACAAAGCCTAGAAAGTGAGATCTTTGGTCAACTGGATGTTGAGGTAGACCCGGAGATTTGCTTCAAAGGGAAAACCTTGACTGAAGACCCAGAGGTTGAACCTGTGAACCTTGAGACAGGATCTCCCTCTGCACCCATTACCCTCAGTGAAACACCAGCTGGTGATGGTGTTTAACAACCTCTCTCTAGCCAGAGCTTGATAGCTGAACCAAGTAATGAAGGCGAAAGCTCTCTCCAGCCTAAGTCACCAAAGCCTGTGGTTGACAAAGGCAAAAGGAAAACGACTCTTTAGGAGATTAAGGAGGAGAAGAAAGAAAGGAAGAGGAGGTTGAGGGGAGAGAGTTCAAGTGGTTCCCCAGGTTTTATGAAATCTGCAATCAGGGCTGCCCCCATGCTAAACACTCAGGAAGATGAGTTTAGGGCAGCCAGGCTAAATTACCTAGGAACTAGAAATTATAATGTAGATGAACTCATTTCTCTCCCCTTGGATGAACTGGATGAACTGAATGAACTGGCTGATATTGAATTGTCAAAGGAGAGGAAGGAAGCAGAGGATTCAGCCTTAACCCTCAAACACAAGGAAGAATTGAGGAGAAAAAGACTCTACAAAAACATTCCTGTCCTCTCCCCAGTTCAAGAAAGTCCTGAGCCAGAGACTGTGGCCACTGAATAACCTCAGGTAGCTACTGAAGAAGAAAGACTAAAGATGATCAGCTACCTGAGTGCCACAGGTCTCTATCAGGCAGATGCACTTCTTCCCTTACCATCTGAGTACATATTGTTTGAATACAATAAGCAGATGGAAGAAAAGGCTAAAAGAGAAAAACGAGCTGAGAAGAAAAGATTAAGGGAAGAAGCTGCAAGAAGGCTTGACAGACAAAGGATGATGAGCTTCTTAAAGCTATATGGATTCTCCGAAAGAAGGCTTGGCCCTATGTCTCTATCCACAATGGATGAGCATATCAGGGTAATCAAGCAGAATATTAAGAAGGGAGAACTGGTGGACTTGCATTCTCCACCAAGTCCAGCTCAACCTGAAGTTGAGGTGAAGGTTGAACCCATTGAGACAACACAACTTGAACCTGGAGTTGCATCTCAGCCAACTTCATCTTCTTATCCACAGCTGGGCACTCCTCCCACCCCTTCTGAACCTGTGAGAGAGGAGATCCTAACTAAGAGGGACACTACGGAACAACTTGGTACTCAAGACCAATCCCCTCAGTTAAAATCATCTGGGAGGAGAAAGAGGATGGCCAGAAGATCAACCTCAAAGAAGAAGAAAAGAAAGGCATCCACCTCCCAACCTCAGGAAGAGTTAGAGCTTCCTAAGGAAGTGCATGAAGAGGTTGGTCACCAAACTCCTATGATAGTAGAGCCTCTTGCCATTGGAAGACCCATTTTGTCCTGGAGTTATGATGAAGACTTAGACATATGGTATGTCATAAGAGATCAGGATGGCATGCATGTCTATTCCTCTACAGACATGCTCAATCTTCCTTTGCATGATCTCTTTGACATGAGAAGGATCTATGTTAGTCTGAAGGATCCAGATGTTATGATGAAGAAAGGTATGCTGAGGATCCTATTGTGGACTATCAAGATCTGAAGAACTTATCTGTTTTGGTAGCATCAGCCTAGGGGGAGTTTGTAGGAACCTCTGAAGTTAAAGGCTGATGCAACCAAAGGATACCAAAACAACCAAGTCTTCCAACATGCACTTCGAAACAAAGGTGAACTAGCTTCGGAAGCTTTTACACACTCAGAAATATGCTAAGTGTAAAATCTTCCGAAGCCAAAGTTCAGAAGAAATTGCTGCGGAAGCTTTACACTTAACTTTGAAATTATTCTAAGTGTAAAGTCTTTTGAAGCCAAGGACTCAACTCTTCCAAAGTTAAAGATGAAGTCTTCCAAAGTTTCAAAGACAAAGTCTTCCGAAGCTGTTTACAAGACAAGACTGATTTCTTCTGAAAAGAGAGAAAAGATTCCTTTTCCATCAACTTTATCATAAAGCAACCTACTTTCTGTTGCATGCTCTGGTGGTTCACCTGCTATCACTAGTTGGTGGAACTTCCATGCTTTATGATAAAGTAGATAAGGTCTTCGCCTGCAAGTTTCTCTTTTTGTTCCTTTTGGCTTTTTGTAATAGGAAAAGTCAGTGAGCTATAGCATGTCATAGTCACTAGTCAAAAAGGCAATCTACCTTTTTGACTTTAGATTGATCTTGTTGTCTAGATTAGTCACTTCCAACTGTCTTTTTGCATATTGACGGTTGTAGGATGTAGGATAAATAGTCTCCGATTCTTGCACTCAAAACATACTTGTACAACACTTGTAATAGAACTAGAGAGCAATATACAACTTCCTTGAAAAATTAATCTTGTGTTCTTGTTCTTCTTCTAAAACAGCTTTACTTGTGTTTGTCTTGTATCCTCAATAAAAGTTTACAGTTCCCTATTTGAATTGTTAAGTGATCTTAAGATCCTTCTAAGTGTGTTAACTAAGTGCAAGCTTAAGTACCCTTTAACGGTCCTGCATTTGGTATCAGAGCATTCCAGGCTCTTGATTGTAAGATCTCATCATCTTTAAATCCTCTTAGTTACACACATCACTTAACTCTTCAAATGGCAGCTATCTCCAAAGCTGATATGGAAACTGAAACTATGACAAAGTCCCCACTGATCATTCCTGAGGATTTTGACACTTGGTGTCAAAGAATGGAAAGCTTTATCAAGTCTCAAGATTCCAGGATGTGGGAGTCTGTTGTCAATGGACCTGATGTACCATGCACTTCTTCAGCTGCTGCTGGTGGTGGCATGATACCAAAGGAGAAGGTTGACTTTTCTATTATCAATGGAAGGATTTACAGTTCCCTATTTGAATTGTTAAGTGATCTTAAGATCCTCCTAAGTATGTTAACTAAGTGCAAGCTAAAGTACCCTTTAACGGTCCTGCAAAAGTCCCACTCGGGTGACCGGAAGTCAACGGGTGTAATATTGTCCTAAACTACTAACAGCGTCACGAGCTGGTATGTCGTGGCGGGAGGCAAATAGACAAACATAGTCAGCTTCGATCATGAAATCACTATTGTCCTTACTAATGAAATTAGACTAGCTATCTATTTCAATGCACTTGTTTATGTTTTTTTTTACTACACAACTGCTTATGATTGATTACAAACTCTTGAACTCACCAACCATCGTGTTGACACTTTTAGTATGCTTTTCTCAGGTCGTTTCTAGCAACTGCCCATAGGAGCATGCACGTGTCAAGCATGCTTTGTTCAAATATTTTTTACTTTTAATCTAGCATTTACTAACCTATTTTGGTTTGTGCGCGTGTTTTGCGCAGTTTACATTTAGTACCTTGTGTTTGGGTTATTTACAAAATGCTTTCGCAAATATTTTAAAGATTTAAACTTTGATTTGTTTAAATGTTGCATATAGACTCGCTCTGAGTAACTAATGACTGAGATCCTGGTTTGTTCACATGCCTCGCGGTAAAACCCCGCACGTGGAATTTGAGGGTGTGACAGATTGGTGTCAGAGCCATTGGTTATAGGGAACTAGGTTGCATACGCACTAGACTATAACTGCACAGTTTGTTAGTTACTCGTTACTTATCCCTTACTGTATACTCATTGGCATAGACGTCACGTACCTCATAGCATGGCATCGTCTTCACAGGCTCTGGGTAAGAGGCCTACATGTTCTGAGTCACCTCCACCTCCTCCTGTACCTGAAAGAGGACCTAACTGGCCCTGACATCCTTATCCTTATGAAGAGATAGACTAGGATTAGCCTTTTGTACTACCTGAGCGTGATGCACCACGGGATTGGAGTTACTACCTTACTTACATACGCTGCATGGTCTACAGGGAGCATGTTCTAGCTATAGCTACTACTGGCCCTAGGACTAGGTCGGCGACTACCTCTACTGCACCTACCCTTCCTTCTCTGCCTATTCCTCTTGAGCAGGCGGTTGCAGCTTTGGTTGCTACACTGGACACTGAGCGACAGCGTATTAGAGGACTTACTGACGAGAACTCCACTTTGCGACACGAGATGCGTTAGCTATGTTTACTGGTAGAGACACTTCAGGAGTGACTTTCTATGTCTATTAGTGGACATCATACCTTGGCTGGTAATGTTTTTGCACTTACTGAGTGCATGTCCGCGCAAGAACTTCACAGTGTAGGGACAGATGATAGATTGACTAAACTGGAGGCACAGCTAGCGGCACTTCAGATTGTGGATGCCCTTGCACCTAGGGAAGACCCTAACGAGGAAGACCCTGTAGAGGAACCTGAAGAAGAACTAGAAGAGATGGAAGAGGGCAGTGATGGATATGATGTGTTGGATTGATTTTTCACATTCATTTGACTTGGACTATATAGTGTTTCTTTTCTTTTTAAAGCCTATGTGAGAAGGGTTGTTTCCCACCCAACTGACAAACTGAAAATTTTGACATTGATGGAATATTTTGTGACTCATTTACAATTTATTTGTCTTTGGTTATTATTTTGGTTATAAATGTTGTGATTGTGACAAATGCTTTATTTCTTACTATTTACCATACTTCAATGAGATTAATATGTTGGGTGTTACTCATTATTGTATATGTGAATGTAAAGTGAAATATGGACGGTCATGGTAGAGGACGCGGACGTGGCCATGGTGCTGGTGGACGTGGTGCCGGTGCTTTAAACATGACCCCAGCTAAGTTAGCCACCTTAATCAATCAACATGTGTAGGCAGCGTTGGGCGCACAAGCTGCCCAATTTGGAGGTAACCGATGACCGTAGTCATCACCTACCTAAATGCTCTATTAGATGGTTAATCTGTTTGGTTTGACTAAACAATCCAAAATATTGAATACAAGACCGCCAACATGCACGTATAAGGCGTTCATGGACTGTAAGCCCTACACATACAGTGGAGCTGAAGGAACCATAGGGCCTGTATGGTGGTTTGAGAAGACCAAGTCGGTTTTCACCAAGTGCAACTGTCCAGCGGCAGACCAAGTGAAATACGCCATGGGGACACTTGAGGGTGCAGCGCTCTCGTGGTGGAATGCACAGGTGCAGATGCTTAGCCAGGCGATAGCAATGCTTTACCGTGGGATGAGTTTAAGGCAATGATGATGGAGGAATATTGACCCCGTAATGAAGTCCAGAAGCTAGAAGCCGTGTTCTGGCAGTTGAAGATGGAAGGATCTGAGATCGTGGCTTACACTACGAGGACTCATGAGTTGGAAACACTTTGCCCTGGCATGATTGACCTGCCGATCAAACAAATTGAGCTTTATCTATGTGGCTTGGTTCCAGAGATACAAAGTATGGTGACTGCTACGAACCTCCCTACTATTCAGTAGGTTATTCGATTGGCTCACAAGCTTACTGACCAAGTAGTGGAGCAGGGAAAGCTACCCAAACAGGGCGCTGTGGCAAGTGTACCTGACAATAAACGCAAGTGGCATAACTCTGGAAATAAGGGATGTTCGTCAAATATCCAATCTCAGCAACATCAGCAGCAACAACATCACACTCAGCAGCATCAGCATCAGCAGCAGCAAAGGAGGTTTGACAACAACCGTAGTTTCAATCAGTCACCTTCTTTATATCAGGGACAAGGTGGATACGTAGGGAAGTATTCCAAATGTAATCGATGCAACTACCATCACACTGGTAGGTGTGACAATTTTTGATGCCAGCATTGTGGTAAGGCTGGACACGCGGCAAAGGATTACCGTGGTGAATTGATGAATAAGCCTCAGCAACCCCAAGAAACACCAAAAGGTTGTTTTGAGTATGGAAAGGAAGGACGCTACAAGAGGAATTATCCTTAGTTGAAGAAGAACAGGAATGGTGCTGGGAATGGTGGAAACAGCAACAACAATAATGGCAATGGTGAAAATAACGGTGGCAACAATGGTGGAGCTAAGGGGAGAGCCTTCGTCATGGGTTCAGGTGAGGCTCTAAACGAACCTACTACTGTTACTGGTAGATTTCCTGTTAATGGTCATTTTGCTACTGTATTGTTTGACACTGGAACTGATAGAAGTTTTATCTCCACTAAGTTTAGTAGTCTCTTAAGTGATATGCCTTCTCCGTTGGAATCTTAATATACGGTAGAATTAGCTGACGGTAAGCAAATCCACATTACACACATTCTTAAGGGTTGCGTGATAGACCTTGCTAGTCATAATTTTGACATCGACCTCATGCCTGTTACGCTTGGGAGTTTCGATGTGGTCGTGGGCATGGATTGGCTTTTCGAGAAGCAGGCGAAAGTCATTTGCCACGAGAAGGTCATCCGTATTCCTCTACTAGATGGGGAAATTCTCTCAGTTAAGGGCGAGAAAGGTGGTGCTGTGATAGGCATCATATCGTTTATGAAAGCGCAGAAGTGCTACGTAAGGGTCGCTTAGCTATATTAGCCCTTGTAACTAATAAGCAACTGGAGGAAAAGAAGATAGAGAGCATTCCGGTAGTTCGTGACTTTCCAGAGGTGTTTCCAGATGATCTGTCTGGACTACCACCTCATCGTCAAGTTGAGTTTCAGATTGATTTGACTCCCGGTGCCGCTCCGATTGCGAGAGCACCTTACCGGCTAGCCCCAAACGAACTACAGGAACTGTCGGCATAACTACAGGAGCTGTTGGATAAAGGGTTTATTCGACTGAGCTCATCACCTTGGGGAGCACCTGTTCTCTTCGTCAAGAAAAAGGATGGCACATTTTGAATGTGCATCGACTATAGAGAATTGAACAAGGTTACAGTCAAGAACCGATATCCTTTACCTCGTAGAGATGATTTGTTTGACCAACTTCAAGGATCAAGCTACTACTCTAAGATTGATTTGGGGTCTAGGTAACATCAACTGAGAGTCCGAGAGGAAGACATCTCGAAGACTGCATTCCGTACACGATATAGTCATTATGAGTTCTTGGTCATGCCATTTGGGTTGACAAATACACCAACAGTATTCATGGATCTCATGAATCGTGTGTGCAAACCCTATCTTGATCAGTTTGTTATTGTGTTTATTGATGACATATTGATCTATTCAAGGACCAAGGAAGAACATGAAGAACACCTACGTCTAATCTTGGAATTACTTAAAAAGGAACAACTGTATGCCAAGTTTTCCAAGTGTGATTTCTGGATATGTGAAGTACAATTTTTGGGTCATATTGTTAACGAGAAAGGAATACATGTCGATCCTGCAAAGATTGAAGCGATAAAGAATTGGTTGGTTCCCAAGAGGCCTAGTGATATACTACAATTTCTTGGACTGGCAAGATATTATTGGCGATTCATTGAGGGATTCTCTAAGATCGCTCAACCTCTCAAGCCTTGACTCACAAAGGAACAATGTATAAATGGGGTAATTGTCAAGAGTCTGCTTTTCAGTTGTTGAAACAAAAACTGTGTAGCGCATCGATATTGGCATTACCAGAGGGAAGTGATGATTTTGTGGTTTATTGTGATCTTCTATCCAAGGACTTGGTTGTGTCTTAATGCAACATGATAAGGTGATAGCCTACGCCTCGAGACAACTAAAAGTACACGAGAAGAACTACATCACTCATGACTTGGAAGTGGGTGCGGTAGTTTTTGCCTTGAAGATTTGGAGACATTACTTTTACGGTACCAAGTGCACTATCTGCACCGATCACAAGAGTCTTCAGCATATCTTTAAGTAGAAGGAGTTGAACATAAGGTAGCTTTGCTGGGTGGAATTGTTAAATGATTATGATTGTGCTATCAAATATCACCCAGGAAAGGGAAATGTAGTCGTGGATGCATTGAGTAGAAAGGACACTGCTAAGCCCTGACAAGTCTGAGCTTTGCAGCTTACGATTAGCACTCACTTGCCTGAACAAATCTGAGAAGCTCAGATAGAAGCCTTGAAAGCAAAAAACATTGGGTCTGAATCTTTACAGGGAATGGACAAACAGTTTGAAGTGAAAGAGGATGGAATTCGTTACTTCATGGACAGACTCTGGATGCCTTTGTATGGAAACCTAAGGGACTTGGTTTTGAGTGAAGCACACAAGTCTAAGTACTCTATACATCCTGGTTCAGACAAGATGTATCATGACCTGAAGGCGCACTATTGGTGTCCTAATATGAAGGCGGATGTAGCTACGTATGTGAGCAAGTTCCTAACCTGTTTTGAAAGTTAAAGTTGAATATCAAAAGCTGTCTGGGTTACTACAACAACTTGAGATTCCTTTGTGGAAGTGGGAACAGATTTCTATGGATTTTATTACTAAATTACCCTGGACTCCTACTGGTTGTGACACAATATGGGTTATTGTAGATCGGTTAACTAAGTCTACTCACTTCTTGGCAATCAAGGAAATGGATAAAATAGACAAGTTAACCCGAATTTATCTGAAGGAGATAGTTTCGAGACATGGTGTACTGGTCTCAATTATTTTTGACTATGATGCTCGTTTCACATCCCATTTTTGGCAATCGTTACAGAAAACTTTAGGTACGCGCCTGGATATGAGCACTGCTTATCATCCGCAAAGAGATGGGCAAAACGAACATACTATTCAAACATTGGAGGACATGTTGTGCGCTTGTGTTATTGATTTAGGGAATAACTGGGAAGTTCACCTACCATTGGTGGAATTTTCTTACAACAATAGTTATCACACCAGCATTAAGGCATCACCATTTCAGGCTTTGTATGGGCGAAAGTGTAGATCACCCGTTTGCTGGGAAGAAATTGGTGATAGTCAACTAACAGGCCCCGAGTTGGTGCACGAGATTACTAAGAAGATAGTACAGATAAAGAACCACATGGCTGCAGCACAAGACCGACAGCAAAGTTATGTAGACAAGCAACAGAAACCTTTGGAGTTTCAGGTCAGCGACAAAGTTTTACTGAATGTCTCACCGTGGAAAGTTGTGATTCGATTCGGTAAAAGAGGCAAGCTTAACCCAAGATACGTTGGACCATTTGAGATTCTACAAAGAATAGGTCCAGTGGCGTATCTATTAGACCTACCTGATTCGCTGAGTGGAATTCACAATGTATTTCATGTCTCAAATTTGAAAAAGTGTTTATCGAACGAGACGATGGTTGTACCACTGAAGGAAGTGCAAGTAGATGAATAATTACGGTTCATTGAGGAACCAGTTGAGGTGGTGGACCGTGAGATCAAAACTCTTAAGCAAAGCAAGATACCCATAGTCAAAGTTCGTTGGAACTTGAAACGTGACCGGTATTCATGTGGGAACGTGAGGATCAGATGAAGCTTAAGTATCCTCATTCTGTTCAAAATGACGATGTCAATCGACGGAGGTAATGGTTAAATTTCGGGATGAAATTTCTTTCAACATGGGGATAATGTGACAACCCACCAGAAGCTCACCCGATTTCTTTGTGCCAATGCAGTAGACCAGTGATGTAACACAATCATGTAAAGCAATTTTCGAGGCGAACATTCTTCCAACATGGGGATAATGTGATATCCGGTAATTTTCCGTTACCAAACTCCATTAGTTCCGTTAGGTCTTGCATACACGTGTCGTGAGCACACACTAGTTGTCGTTGAACGTTGGTAACTTAATAATAATTAACAATGGTTATCTAATAATAACTTGATTAATAATGTTGATTATTAATTTGTAGTTATGTGATTTGTGAATTTAAATATTATTTGTGAATTTTACCTTGTAACGTGCCAACTTGTTAGATTTGATTCATGTGTTTTATTGCTAGTTGAAACATATGATTATTATTGTTAATCAGTAATACTTATGTTTTGTAGTTAAAATTATTCAAAAAAACAAAATGTTAAAAGGATTAAGTTTTTACAAAATATAATTAAGGAGGGTTTAATGGTAAAAATGATAATTACCAAATATTAACAAAAATCAAACCCTAATCCCCCCACCCTCCCCTTTTTGGCCGCGACCTCCGGACACCCATACACACTTCGATTTTGATCAACAACAAGAATCAAGCATAGATTTCGATTAGTTCCATGTGATTCCAACGTGTAGCAAGCATTAATTCTTAATTCTAACGTGATTAAAGGTTAGATTTTTATTGATTTTACATTGGTTGTTTGATTATGGCCGAAACCTAGTTTGCATATCATGAATAAGTCAAAATTGATGATGATTTGATGATGATATGATATTAGTTATGTTGTATGAATGTTAATCAATGTAGATTATGCAAGAAATCCATGGTTGTTGTCATCTAGTTCATACATTTCCAAAAGTGTAAACTTTTATTCATGAGAATTCATGTTTTGATGAATTGTTGATGTTAAATGGATGATTATGAATGCTATGAACTAGAATAGGTGTAATATTGATGAATCTATGATTGAGATTGAGTGGTTGTTCATACCTTACTATTAATATTAACTTTTATGCATGAGATTGATGAATTATGATGAATTGATGATGTTTATCATGTTTAGATGATTGCTATGAACTTGATTAGGTATAAAGTTAATGAATTTTTGAATGAATTGGATGTTAGATTTGGTTTTGGGTGTTACTTTCCCTAAAAGGAAACTTTATTTATGTAGATCGTTGGATATTGTTAATTGAGCATGTTTATGATGTTAGGATCATGTTAGAATGTTTGTTGATGATGTCTAAGGTAGTAGATTGTGTTATTTGGGTTGTATGAATGCTTGATGTACAACTTTGGAAATTTAGGCTCTAATGGAATATACATGATAATGGATGATGTATGATGAGCTTTATAGCACTTAAGGGTTTGCAATGTGGCATATGTGAATAACTTGTGTGATAACCATGTATAATGAATTGTTGTACTTGATCAAACAAGAATTTAACTTGACATGTCACCAACGGGTCAAACGGTCAACCTGGTCAAATGAGTCTTGTTTTTCAAAACCTTGGGTCAATGTGCTTATTAAGCACTTAGGGTTGTTAAGTTTTCTGTGTACACGTACTTATATACTTGTGTGTTCTAGGTAACCTTTGAAGGGTTGTCTTTCCACTCAATATTAGCTTTTACAATCATTCGTTTGCGCACCAAGTGAGTTCAATGCCTAAATTTTACTACTTCTCTTTTTGGGGGAGAAAGCATACTTGTTTTTAAAACACTTTATGGATATAACATGTGGTTGGTAAGACATAGTGGGTTATACCATAGAAAGTCCTCACACTTTTGGATCGTTAATTAAGTAATCTAGCAGGAAATTTTGGGTAGTACTACTAGGTCTGAAAAGCCCCTCCCGGCTGAACAGAAGTCAATGGGTGCAATATTGTCCTAAACTACTAGTGCACTTGTCCTTACTAATGAAATTAGACTAGCTATCTATTTCAATGCACTTGTTTATGTTTTTTTTACTACGCTACTGCTTATGATTGATTACAAACTCTTGAACTCACCAACCATCGTGTTGACACTTTTAGTATGCTTTTCTCAGGTCGTTTCTAGTAGCTGCCCATAGGAGCACGCATGTGACAAGCATGCTTTGTTCAAACATTGTTTACTTTTAATCTAGCACTTACTTACGTATTTTGGTTTGTGCGTGTTTTGCACAGTTTACATTTAGTACCTTGTGTTTGGGTTATTTACAAAACCCTTCCGCAAATATTTTAAAGATTTAAACTTTGATTTGTTTAAATGTTGCATATAGAGTCGTTCTGAGTAATGACTGAGATCCTGGTTTGTTCACACGCCTCGCGGTAAAACCCCGCACGTGGAATTTGTGGATGTGATAATAGCCTCAAGTAGTGGATTTCCTGTCCAAATTACATCCTGCATAATCACTGTCAGTATATGCATATAAATTAAAATCGGAAGTTTTAGGATACCAAAGGCCGAGTGTTGGTTGACCCTTGAGGCATTTAAAAATCGACTTGACAGCTTTCATGTGAGATTCCTTCGGATTACTTTGATATCATGCACGCTGACAAACAGGAAACATGGTGTCCGGTCTGCATGAAGTGAGATACATCAATGATCCAATCATTGATCTATGTAAATGTTGATCAATGTCTTCACCTGTAAGATCAGGAGTTAAAGTAGGACGAGAAGACATCGGAGTGGGTGTAATCTTGGATTCTTGAAATTTGTATTTGTCTAGAATACTGTGAACATATTTACCTTGATTAATCGGTATAACCTGGTCATCTTGTTTAACTTAGATACCCAAGAAAAATGAAATTTCTCCAAGAGAGCTCATCTCAAATTTCTTTATCATCACTGCTACAAATTCCTTGCACAGATCCTCATCGGTAGATCCGAAGATTATGTCATCAACATATATTTGGAAAAAAATAATATCTTCACCAATCTTCCTTAAGAATAAAGTATGATCAATAGCACCTCTTGTATAACCATTTGCAAGCAAATGTTCAGTCAGAGTAGCATACCAAGGGCGAGGTGCTTAATGTAAGCCATAAAGTGCTTTGTCTAACTTGTACACACAGTCAAGATGATTTGGATCTTCAAAACCTAGTGGTTGACAAATATAGGTTTCTTCTTTCATCTCATCATACAAGAATGCAGTTTTGACATCCATCTTATACACTTTGATGTTCTTGTATGAAGCATAAGCCAGAAAATTTCGTAATACTTCTAGCCTTGCAACTGGAGCATATACCTCTTCATAATCAGGTCCTTCAATCTGATAGAATCCTTGAACAACAAGTCTGGCCTAGTTACGAACAATCACATCTTTTTCATCTATTTTTTTTTTGAATATCCATTTAGTTCCAATCGGCAGCTTACCCTTTGGTAGTTCACAAAAATGCCACACATTTAGCTTTTTGAATTGCATTAACTCGTCTTGCATGGCTTCAACCCGACTGTTCTCTTTAATGCCATTTCAACGTTCTTTGGCACATTTTGAGAAATAAAGCATGAATACAAGCATGTATTTATTGCACCAGATCGACTTTGAGTTTGAACACCTTATGAAAATGGACCAATGATTGCTTCAGTTGGATGATCTTTATGAATTCTTAAGTGAGGAATGGTATCTTCAGAGATAACTTCATGTAAATTAGTCATATAACCCATTGGTTCTTCAACAGAGTTTCCTCCTTTGGGTTGATACACAATATCTTCCTCTTGATGATTGTCATTATCAATAGATAATTCTTCCAATGGAACTTGAATAGTATCAATCGAATCATATTAAAAAAAATTGTTTTCTATTATTTGCAATTGAATTGTGAAATCTTTGTTTGCTTGTCAATTGATGCTGATGATGGTAATTTCTAGCCTTGTGATTTGGCTCGCCACACACATAACAACACATATTAGAATACACTTTTCACTCTAGTGTTCTTCTCACAAACTATTGATGATAACTTTCACAGTTATCATAGAATCTGGCTTTAGTATTTCTTTATCATAGAAATTCATTAACAGTCACTTGTTTCTCTCTTTCATTAGTAGTTGTTCTAGATGATGTAGAGAATTTTGAGGTAAAGCTCCTAACAGTTTGATTCATTTCTGAGGCTGATGAGGCATGAACTCTATCTTTAATCTTTTGATTCGAAAGTACTGGAATATGACCAGTGTCCTTGATACCTATTCTACATACATCTTGTTTCACAGAGTTAGCAATAATAAAAGACTTATCTTTAAAGAAACATGCATTTCTTTATTTGAAACTATAATCTTCCTTATCAATGTTGCCTTTTGAAACAAATCTGTTCTTAAAATCAATTTTCAAGTCAGAAGCTGATGTTGTGCCTCGTTTCTTTTCATTTTCTTTAAAATCTATTTTTGATTTTAATTTTAGTTGTTTGTTAGACAGTTTTGGACAATCATTTGTAGAAATAGAAACATCTGAAATCTCATTAATAATTGATGATGAATTACATAAAGATTTTTCATTACAACTCTTATTTTTCTTAAAATCTATTTCATCATCACTTTCCCAATCTTCAACCAGCCCTTTTTTCTTCACACTTTCTACAAAAGAACTGTCATGATTAATTTTAATTTCCGTCTTTATGAAAGAGTCAATAGTCAGTGAAACATTGACTAGAGTCATTATGTATGACTTTGGTTGAAAACCTAATCCATAGGTATCTTCATCTGATGTCGTAATAGATGAAGGTAAACAAGTATAATCATGATTAATAGGTGGTGCAATGTTTGAATATCCAACATCACTCTTTCCATCATTAATTTTCTAAGTCATTTGAGACTTGATTATACATTCAACCATATTGGAGGATAACTCAAATTTTTCAATAGTTAATTTGGCAGATAAGAGTTCACTGTTCAGATTATTGATTTCTAAAGAAAGCTCATTATTACGTGTTTTCAAATCTTTTATGTTGCAATCTTTATTATGTGGATTCAGTTTAGATTGATATATTGATTTGTTCAATCCATCTATCTTTTCTTTGAAAATGTTCTCATCACTTTATACGAGCTTGATATTGAAGTTTTTCATCTTCTAGGATCAAGCGTTCGTTGTGAATTCTATATCTGTTTACCTTTTCTATACAATCATTTGAACAAAGATTAGTATGTACCTCTTCAATTCCATCTTATTTCTTTGTCTATTCAGGTATGACATTTACCATGAAGGCTTTTAGAACACCTGTTTTATCTGTTTTGGGTGCCAGAGTAATCTCAACAGCATTGACATTATTATCATCACAAGCAGTTGCTGGAGTTTCCTCAACATCATTCTCTTTCTTTCCCTCTTTAGCTGGAGTTAACTCAACAGCTTCAGCTTCATTTTCTTCATTGCCCTCTTCAGTCATCTTTGATTGAGCTATAGTAATATCAACAACTTTTACATCAACCATCATTTCAACATTCTCACAAACTTCTTAAGCAAACACACCTTTTAACAAATCATCAGACATAAATTCATCGAGTATATTCTTTTCACCATTTTCTTCATCAGTTTGAAGTTCAGCTAACAAAGCTGTAGACAATTTGATATCTAGAATTTCCATCTGGTTTGACCAATCATATTAATCATTGGTTTGGGATACCAGTGATTTGTTGTTAGATGTGCTAGCTTTATCACCCTTAGTCTCTACCTCCACAGTAACCATTTTCTTTCCATTGTCTCTCTAGTTTGATTTCCCTTTAGTACATTCTCTGGCAAAGTGACCAGGTTGGTCACAGTTATAACATCTCAAACTTGATTTATCAAACCTAATTTTACTAGAGTTATTCAAACCAAACATCTTCCTTCCAGTCCTTTTAGTAAAGTTTTTACCTCGATACACCACCATTGCCATCTAATATTTGATATCATTTTCCTCAACATCATCAGGATTAACTTGTTATAAGTCATCAACTAAGATATTGGGAGCCCTTAATCTTCCAGCTATAAATGCTTCATAGCTATTCATGAAAGTGGTAAATAGAGCCAGATGCTCTTCAGTTATTTGAATTGTTTGCTTGGAAGGATTGGAGTTTACAACAAATGCTTGTTGTGTTGGCTGAAAGACTTGACTATGTGATTGGGATTGCACTTGATTGTAATGAGATTGATGAGAATCTAGAAACTAAGACATGGATGATTCCTTGACATTTTGTGAATTAGCTGGCTTTTTGTTGACACAACTGGGAATAGCTGTGAATCCAAGGATCGTTCAGAAACTTTTAGAATTGATTTGAACAAGTATTGATCATGGAATTATCAATACTTGGTGTTTAATCTATTAATAATACTAAAATCAACCAATCAAACAAATAGAATAAGAATAATCAAACCGAGAGAACTCAATAATATTGATCGTAATGCTTTCTTGTTGCTATTGATGTTGCTGATCTTGAATACAATGATTCAGATAATGATTACTGATGATTCTAATGATTCTCAACTGTTGTTATTATTATCATATCTATGTTGTTGATCTCGTATATATATATATATATATATATATATATATATATATATATATATATATATATATATATATATATATATATAGATCTAATTCTGTTTTATAGCTAGCTATTTTGTTGCTATAATTAAGCTAATTAAACTTATCCAAAATCCTCGCCATGTTTATCGGCTTAGGAATTTGAGATTTACCACGAATCTAATATGAATAAAGTTGTTGATGTGATGTGGAATATTCGCTTGAATAATATGTCTTCCGTCGCCATTGACTTGATGTTATTGCTCTGACATGTTGACTTATTGACTATGTTGCGTACTTGATGATATGAAATCATACACGTTTGTTAGTCTTCCGTAGGAATTTACTATTCCGCAGGTAACTAGTCTTCCGCAGCAACACTTTGTTCTTCAGTACTTGTTCTTGTGATTCCGCACGAGTTCTTGTCTTCCGCAGCAATCCCTTCTTCAGTAGCTTGTTCTTTTCTTGTTCTGCTGAAGTTGTTCTTCCGCAGGAGATCTACGGATGTACACTTCAGTTATGTTCCTCAGAACATATACGGGAGAACACTTTATTCATCCGTAGTTGTTCCAACACTTAGTCAATTTTCCAAATTGTCACAGTTTAATGTTTCTTGCACATTCACACATACATTCTAAAATATATTATATCATCGATGAATATATTATGAAGTGCAAATTAAATGCTATTTAATTCATAAACACAATTATAATCAAATATATACATTTTATATCATCAAGAACAATAATTACAATAATGATTACAAGAGTGATTTTTATCATCTAAACCTATACAAGAGATCTATCCCTAACAGTACTCCCCCTTAGGTTTAGACTCTAGTAATCATTGGTTTAGTACTCTAAGCTCATTCACTCTTGTCAAAATCTTCTCTTTAAAGTAATCAGCAGTCACTTGTTGGTCTTCATATTTAATCTTGATCTTCCTTCTGCTCAACCTCTTCAGAGTTTTATATTTCAATCTTAGGACATCCTCTTTAGTGGTGAGTCTTGCAACAACACTGTTATTGGACACCACCTCCAATTCGTCCTCATCTGAAATTCTTAGTTTTGTGACTGGCTTAATCTCTGTACCAACAACCTGTTTCATACTTCCTTTGTTTACTTGCATTGGCATGCAGCTTGTCCTTGACTTGAATTAGATGAACGTATAAGCATAACTCATTTTGTGCAGTTTGATCTTACAGCCTTGGGAAGTGCTTGTCATGGAGGTATGATGTATAACTTGGGTGCAGGAGTTTGATTTCCACAAGGTCAAATAATCGTATACTTTGTCCTTTCCTCTGTGGATCATTCCTTTGCAACACCAGTTCTTTTGTTTTCTCTACATACCCCCGTTCTATTATTGGGCAAGTAAATTGATTTCCATTTATGATCTTCAGTGGTGCATTGGTCAAGTCAGCATACCCAGTTCTTTGCTTAAGTTCAGCATCAACATGATGAGAACTGGTATGTGACCTCTTTTGAATTCATCTGGTGTGTTCAGCATCCACTTGATAAGCCTCTTTTAGTACAATGCCTTTACTCCTGTGGCTTAGCTTGGCTACCAATCCGGAGAAATCTCGACCCCTTGGACTTATGGGATAATTGGTGATGGGAATGGTTTGTAAAGTATGAAGGTCAACATCTGGCAGGGCTAGTAGAGTTTCTACTCTGTGAAAGTATTACACCATGCCAGATGCCCTCTTGATGAGTGTGCAATCCCATTCCCCATCATATTTCCATCCTATGATCTCCTGTTCTCCAGCTGCTCTTGGGAGTGTCATTTGTTCAAATAGCTGAATTAGACTTGTTTTCTTCTCAGTTATTTCCCTCACAGCGGTTCCCAGAGGCCACACCTAATGAGGAATCACACCCCTAAGCTCAATTATCATCTGTTCTGTGCCTTGGTGGATGTCTTTGACTTGAATTACAGTTAGCTTAGGAGGAGATGTTGTTTGTTTATAAGCAGGATTAGGGGCTCCAGACCTGAATCTTACTCCAATGTTTAGTTTAACTGTCATTGCATGCTCCATCATCGCCCTGAGCTCACCAACTGTTCTTCCCTTTAGCTCATGGGGTAGATAATTGTGGCTTTGCAGCCAACATGTCATATTATTCTTTATGAGCTTTCTTGTTCACAGTGTCCCAATTCCTTCCTGGTCTTCTCCATAGCTTTGTACTTGGAGAATGTTTCATAAGTGCAGACTGGAAGCATCAGTCTTGCAGCATCAAATTCTTTTAAAGCTTCAACCATTTCTCCCATATTCATCTTCTCGACCAAGTCATATGAAAATCCATGATTGATTAATTGCATGAACATGGAGGACTGTGGTCGTTTTTCTACTATGTCTTTAGTAGTTAGTAACTATTCTTGTTTGGCTTCAGTTAGTTCTTCCCAGTCTTCATCACTGTCTTCTTGAAGCTGTATCACTTGGGTTTGCTGCTCTGGAGAATCTAATTTTGTCTTTTTTAATGATTCTTTAGCAACATCAGTCATCTTCCCTAGATATTTCCTCTTTTTGGTGTAAGTGATTATTCCTGAATCACTTTTATTCTTTTCAGCTTCAGTCAATTTCTTCTTCAACCTTTCAATCTCATCATCTTTCAGTTTCAATCTTTCAGCTTGTTCATCAACCAAATCATTCAAAGCATCAATTACTTTATTATTCATCACTGCATCTTCCCTCAGACTCTTCAATCTACTCTCTAGCTTCTCTATTAATTCATCTTTCTCTTTCATCTCTCTCTTTAACCTTCTTAACTTTTCTATCTTTTTGTTCCCTTTCAATACAAGATTGTTGTATTCTGCCACCAAATAGCTTTTGCTTACATTGATTTCTTCTTCATTCAGGTCATTCTCATTGTAAGCAATGACATCAATGTAAGCACTCTCTTCTTACTCAACTTCCTCTTCCTTATCTTTCTCTTCTACATCAATATAGACTTCTTTTGTATCTTCATCATTAATAGCTTCATCAACATCCTCATCAAGGTGGAGTTCTTCTGTTGGTGCTGGGCTGTTAATAGGTTCAGTAGTAGTGGGTGAGATGGTTGGTTTAGTTGGTGGTAGAGGTGATATGGGCTCTGTGGCACCAGTATCAATTGATGATATGGAGATTAGTGAGTGTGGGAGTGAAGGTTGAGTCCCATCCTGACCAACTACTTCAGTAGAAGCAGTGTTGATTGATATTGGTGATTGGCCAGGAGAGATGGGTTCAGTATTCTCACTTGAAGATATCAAGTGGATGGGTGATAGTGGTGGCTGTGATTCTTGTTGGGGTGATTTGGGTGAAGCATTTTGTGGTGTTTCAGGCTGGGAGTGTGTGGCAGATGGTGCTGATGAGCTTTCAGTTTATGGTTCCTCAACCCACAACAGCTCCTGAGGAATGCCTCATTCTCATCTCGTACATGAGCAAACATCTCCACACTACCTCCTTCATGCTGCCCTTTCAATTTATTGAGAAGGGATTTGTTTAAGTGGCTCTGTACACCTATATCACCTTCTCTTTCCACTTCGGGGATTTGTTCATTAATTATCAGTTGGAGGAACCGAGGGAACATGAACATCTTGTTCTCCTTTTGCACTTGCACATGATCGTAAAGGCAGTTCATGATGTATTTTGCATAATTATAGGTTCTTCCTTCAAAGATTCCTATGATCCCAGATGAGATGTGACGTGAGAATCTATCTAACCCGGACTTCCGGTTGGAGATGCACTTGAGGTAAGTATGACAGAGGAACCGGTAATGCTTGCATAGCCTACCCTTCTTGATTTCTCCATGTTCATAGTCACCATCATAGCCCATTAGATTGAATATCTTCTAGATGTATTCATGGTCGAATACATCCGGATGACCTTGTTCATCCTCTCCCAGTTCTAGGGCACTGCGGATTATTCCTTCGTTTACCCAAAGGGGTAAGTTCCGAATGGTCGCAGTGATCATGGTTCCTTCATCTCCTTCGACTATTGCAGCTGTATTCCAGAAATCTATCATGTGGGATAGATAGATGACTGAGTCAGCAGTCAGCGCATAGAAGAGTCGTGTTCTTCTAAGGTTTCTTATGATGTCTCTACATTCATCCTCCATATCTGGATTCAAAAATACACAGACATTGTGGTCTTTTACGAACCGATTGGCCATTGTTTCAGTGGTGTTAGCCTAGTGTTCAATGTAGACGATGAAGAAGAGGGTTTTGGATGGAGGGATTTTTAGGTCAGAGTGTTTTGAAAATGAATAGAAAGGCCAACGGTCAGAGTACCTTTTTTATACCTTTTCAGACAGGCTGTCTACCATGTGGGACCTATTTACATTTTTTACCCCTCCGAGGTTATTAACTATGCCTAATAAATAATTAATAGCAATTAATGATCATATAATTAGGCAAAGTATAATATCCACGAAAATCATAGTTTTTTTTTGTTTCTTCCGTACTTTATCTACGGAAGAGGATCCATTCTGTCTTCCGCAGAAGCATCTGCGGATGAACAGATTTCACTGTATCTACGGAAGATAGCTTCATGTCTTCCGTAGTACACCTTCGGTTCCGATTAGTTATACTGCTCAGATTAAGGGAATTAATTGATCAGTTATACTTACTCCCCCTAAGTTTGTGATTAATCATCTACTGATGAGTTTATCAAAAATTTATACGAAGATCGCTTGATCAGTGAGTGTGTAGCTGAAAATCACATGAGTATAGTGTTCTGTGGCAGGTAATTGGTTGAGCAACTAAGGATCATACTATAAATCAGACACATTCCTGCTTAGTTTGGTTGAGAGAAAAGCCTACTAGATCTAGTGCAAATTGCAAATATGGTGATCCGCAAAAGTTCAATCTAGAGTGTATGTTGGGCATGTCCGGCTAGTTATCATGTTTTGGTGAGAATTAAAGATAAACAAGGATGAATGCATCATGCAGGGTGTATGAAAGTCTGTCACCCAGATGTGATCAATTCATCACTTTATCACACATACCATGTTTCGTAGATGATAAGCTCTATCTTAAGATTTCTTTGAAATCTTATTAATGCCTTTTATGAATGCTCTTTGAATACTATGTAGTTGATCCTTTAAGATTCTTTTGGGAGTAGTTCTTTTTGGGAACTTTTAATGATCAGCATCAGGTCACTAGGTCTTTACTTACGTAAAACAGAGGTGCCCTTTGACCCAGGTCTTTGCTTACGCAAAACAGAGGGTCATGATGCGCAAAGATAGAGGTTATAAGGTGTTACAACATAGTAAGTGTGCATAAGTGATGAGTTGTGTACTTTTTGATGAGACTTACTTGTTAACTCCTCACAATGACTTATCCATACTCAGTTATCTTGGCTTTATGTTGAGCATGACATAGCTTATTTTCCACTCAGGATGAACCTATTCACATATTCAACACATCAGATCAGTAGATAGTTGATTGGGTGCAGGCAGGATATATGTCATGTTTATAGCACACTATCATATCCGTAGGTTATCAAAATCCTTACACATAAGTTTATGTTGTATCCTCATATGATCACAGTTAATGAGCCTATATACCTGTTGTTTATGTTGTGAACTTATTCTAAGTTGATCATGCCTAATGATTCAATTAAGAACTTAAATCTTACTAAAGCAAAGGCCTTAGTGAATAAATCAGCAAGCTGATTTGTTGTGTCCACTTTGATCAACTTAATTAGTCCCTTTTCTAAGCAGTCTCTTAGAAAATGGTATCTGATTTCTATATGCTTAATTTTACTATGTTGGACTAGATTAGCAGTGATAAACATAGCAGCTGAATTGTCTATATATATTGGTGTCTCGAGAAAATTGTAACCATAATCAAGTAATTGATTTTGTAACCATAGAACCTGGGAGCAGCCTGCTGAGGCAGCTATGTATTCGGCCTCAGCTGTGGATACTAAAACATTTGTCTGCTTTTTGCACTGCCAAGACACAAGTCTTGGTCCTATGAATTGACATCCTCCAGTTGTTGATTTTCTATTGTTGTTGCTTCCTCCGTAGTCACTATCTGAATAGGAGTAAAGCTTGAAGTCTCCTTCTTTGGGATAAAAAAGTCCAAGTGATGGTTTCCCTTTGAGGTATCTGAATATTCTCTTTACTGCATTCAAGTGGGACTCATTTGGTTCTGCTTGATACCTAGCACACACACACAGCAAACATTATGTCAGGTCTACTAGCAGTTAAGTACATTAATGATCCTATCTTAGATCTATATAATCTTTGATCAATAGACTTCCCTGTTGGATCTGGTACAATTTTATCTATAGTAGATGCTGGTGTTTTGCATGACGCATAGTCTGCAAGGTTGTATTTCTTCAGTGTTTGAAGGATATACTTTTCTTCATTGATGAAGATGCCATCTGTTTTTTGATGAACTTGTAATCCTAAGAAGAAAGTTAATTCTCCCATTGAACTCATATGAAACTCAGATTGCATTAAGGCTTCAAACTCTTCACGGAGTCTATTGTTTGTTGATCCAAATATGATGTCATCAACATATACTTGAACAACTAAGAGATATTGATATTCATGTTTGAGGAAGAGTGTCTGGTCAATTGTTCCTCTCTTGTATCCATGTCTTAGGAGAAACTTGGACAGTGTTTCATAACATTTTCTTGGTACTTGATGAAGTCCATATAAAGCTTTATCCAGCTTGTACACCCTGTGAGGGTAATTAGGATCTTCAAATCCTGGTGGTTAAGAAACATAGACCTCTTCATCAATTTTACCATATAAGAAGGCACACTTTACATCCATTTGGTAAACTGTGAACTTCTTATATGATGCATATGTCAAAAACACTCTTATTGCCTCAATCCTTGCAACTGGTGCAAAGACTTCATCATAGTCTATGCCTTCCTCTTGTGTGTAGCCTTGAGCAATCAGCCTTGCTTTGTTTCTAATTATTATTCCCCTGTCATCTAGCTTATTTTTAAATAACCACCTTGTGCCAATGGGATATTGGCCTTCAGGGAGATCAACTAGATTCCACACCTTCTGTTTCCTGAATTGCTGAAGTTCTTCTTGCATTGCTTCAATCCAGTTGTTGTCTTTCCAGGCTTCTGTTATGTTGGGAGGAACTACTTATGATAGAAAGCAGGAGAATAGACATGTGTTTGTAGCTCCCCCTTGTCTTCTAGTAGTTCTGTTATGAAGGTCACCTATCATGTTATCAATTGGGTGATACTTATATGCTCTAACTGTTCGTACATCATTAACTTGGATGGATGAATCCAGGTTTGTGATGTTGGTTGTTGGAGATGAGGTTAGTTATGATGGAGGGTCAACAAAGTAGTTCATCTCATTTTTTGGTGCAACTGTCTGAGTTTCCGCAGAAACATGTATGCCTTCCGGGGTAGTGGACATGTCTTCCGCAGGGACTTGATCAGCTGTAGTTTCAGAGCAAGATATTTCTGTGTGTGACAATGGTGTTGAGTGGTTTTCTGATGTGGTTTGATTATTAGGGGATCTCAGTCCATCATCTGCAGGAGTAGGAAATCTACGGAAGTAGATGGTACTTCAGCTGATGTGCATGGTGTGAGGTTATCAGAAACATCTTTACTAGTTTTTGCTGATGCATCAGGATCAGTGTTACTTTGGTTCTCTAGGGGAGTGACTCTAGGTGGGTCAGCTGTCAATGGTACACCCATATTTGGAGGAACATAAGGGTAACATGTATTAGCAGCACCTGTCATGTTAAGATAACCAGAGTTAAATGAGTTAGTTAATGCATCTATATCAAATAGCCAAGATGATCCTTTTACTGACTGTCGAAATAAGGATTCATGAAAGGATACATTAGGAGTTTCTTCCACTATGTTATCATGTAATATGACTTAGATGTTGATGAGTAACCAACAAAGAAACCATCATAGGCTTTTTCAGCAAATTTTCCTAACTGTTCTTTTGTGTTTAATACAGATACGTGACACCCAAAAGCTTTAAGATATCCTATAAAAGGTTTTAAGTTCATAGGGTGTTTTATTATATTCTTTGACAATCAAAGTTCTGTTTTGAACAATGCAGGTTGTGTTCACAGCTTCTGCCAATGTTATTGGCAGATGTGAGTCAGCTAGCATTGTTCTTGCTGCTTCAATTAGAGTTCTGTTTCTCCTCTCAGCAACTCCATTCTATTGAGGACTTCTTGGAGCACTAAATTTCCTTGCTATGCCTTTATCCCTGCAAAATGAGTCTAAGACATAATTAACAAATTCAGTTCCATTATCACTTCTCAGTATCTTGATTCTTAGATCAAGTTGATTTTCTATCTTAGTGATGAACTCCATTAAAATTTATGATGTTTCACTTTTATGTTTTAAGAAAAATACCCTAGTAAATCTAGTGAAATCATCAATAATCACCCAACAGTACTACCTTTTGCCAATGCTTAACACATTGGTAGGACCAAAAAGATCCATGTGCAGTAACTTTAGTGGTGTTGTGTTTGTGTTAATTGTTTTGGACTTATGTGATACTTTATGTTGTTTGCCTTTATAGCATGATAAACAGTGATTAGAATAGTAATATTCTTTCTTTGGAACACCAATGACTAAGCCTTTTTTACTAATTTATTCATGTTCTTCATGTTGGAATGAGCCACCCTTTTGTGCCAGAGTTGTGCTTCATCTTCTGATGATTTAGAGATCAGGCATGTTTCTTTGCTTGTTAGTGCAGTGTTGTTCATATCCAACACATAGGTGCTACCTTTTCTTGGTGCTTTAAAAAGGACCCAGTCTTCTGGAATTTTGAAACCTGGCATAAGAATGTAGCAATCAAAGTTATCAAAGAAAGTAGTATAGTGTTGGTCACAGATTTGTGATACACTTAGTAAGTTAAACTGGAAGTTTTACAAAAGTTAACTTTTTCAAACTTTAAAACTCCATTTGTTACCATTCCTTCACTAGTAATTTTACCTCCCTTCTTATCCCCACCAAATGCTACATATGAAGCATTCTTATGTTTGAAGTCCTGCAAGAGGATGCAGTCTCCTGTCATATGTATGGAACAACCACTGTCAATATACCACTTGTTGTCAGCCCTCCTTGGATGATCCTGTAAACAAAGATGAACTTAGTTAGTCTTAGGAGCCCAAGCCTTGCTGGTCTTGGGCTTGACATTATTATCTAATGTATCAACTTTCTCATGAATAAGACTTGAATTTTCTAGATTAGCTGTACAGTTAGTTAATTCATTATGTTTAGTTTGGGGTGAGGATGTAATGGTTGATGAGGTTGAGGTGATGTCTTCTTGATTCATATTGACTTGGTTAGTCATTTTTGTTTGAGACTTCTTCTTTAATGTGGATGATGAGGAATTGCCAAAAAATGTTTCTGCATCTTTTGCTTTGGACTTAGGCACATCATTGCCTTTGTCAAAGTGATCAAAGAAGTTGTCTTCTTCCTCAAGTGCTACCTTTTTGTGTGGTGCATTCTTTTGCACTTGTGATTTCTCCTTCTTATTCTTTAATTTCACCTCAGCAATTTTGTTATTTTTCTTAGTAACTTTCTGTTCTTGTTGTTGTTTCTTTTGGTTTGAATCTCTATCGTCTTCAGAAGATTGTGAGTCTGACTCCGAGGTATCTACTTTCTTTATCTTGACAATCTTTGTTTTGTTCTTCTTGTTGAAGTAGCCTTTGTAGTATGGTTGTTTTTGTTGCATATTGCACAGTATTTGTTGAAGTAACAATCTGAAGTCATGTGATTATTCATGTTACATATTGAGCAATAGCTGCTGAAGTAGCATTCTTCTGTGCTGTGGTTGTGCATTTCACACCATTTACAGTAAACTTCATCTTTACTGTCAGATGTATTCCTTTTCTTTGCCTTCTTCTTGCTCATAAGTTTTTGCTTCTTTAATACCTTTTCAAATATAGCTGTTGATGAGTCTTTTCCTCTTCCATACATGATATCAAAAGGTTCTTGTGTTGTATCTTTTGTGTCCTTTTTCTTAGTCTTTCTGATTTCTTCCTCAGATGATTTGCGGAAGTTATGTTCTTTTCTCCTGATCCTCTTTTTGCTAACTTTTCTTTATTTAGTTTATTGAATGCAAGTATTTCTTCAATTAATTGCTTAATCCTTGTGTGGATTGTCTTTAGCAGATTTCTTTGTTTTGGTGGATAGGGTAGTTTAAGTTCATTTAGTACCTTTGGAATTGAGTATTCTTTTAACATAGTTTTATCCTTACCCAACCCAGCATTATTAGCCTCATCCTATTCATCTAAGTCATCACAGTTGTCATAATCAAATTTTGGCAGCTCGGAGTCTGATGAACTAGATTCAGATGACTCAGTAGTATTAAGTTTATCTGATGAATCGGGTATGAAGTGATTAGATAAACTGTTGGACATTGACTCAGGTAAAGAAATATAATTGTTGGTAACTGGTGGTGCAACTGCATGAAATCCCAATCCTAACTTGTTCTTAGACTCAATATGAGAGTTTAACAGTTTCTCATACTGTTGTGATGAGAATAGGAATTTTTGCAGTTTCACCTCAGTAGATGCATGTTCTGACATAGATTTGGTTAAAGATGTAGTCAGATGCTCAACTTGTGCTTTTAGATTGTAATTTTCAGATACAAGTTTATCTAAATCCTTTTGTAAAGAATTAATTTTGACTTGATAAAGTTTGTGTTCTCTAACATGAGATTCATTTAAGAGTAAGGTTTCTTTTACTTTATCAGCCAATTGTTGAGCATGTGTTCTATATCTTTCTACTTCATCTATGCAAGAAGAGGAACACAACCTTTCTCTTACCTCAGTGGCCATTGGAGGGACTTTGTTTTCCATATTGGCCATCAAAGCTTAGTTTTCAGCAAGTACTTCCTTCTCATACATGCTCCAATCACAAGTACCATCCTGCAAAATAATTAAACTAGTTTCTTTAGTGTTAGAGATACCTGTTGTATTGTTTGGTGGGGATGCATTGGTTAATAGTGGTTGTGTGATACTCCTTTGACTAGGCTGTCTTATGCCAGTTGACTGCTGTTGGCTGTTATTGCACTCCCTTGAAAAGTGTCCAAACAGGTTGCACTTAAAGCATCTCACTTTGGACTTATCTACACCAATTTTTGCTGTTCTTCCTCCAACAGACAATTCTTTGTTTCTTTTCATGTACATATTGGCTCTATAGGCAATCATTGCCATTTGCCATTGCAGATCCATCTCTTCCACTTCATCAGGATGAAGTTCTTCTAGATCTTGTTGACAAAAGTGAGCAGGAGTCAAGGTGCTTCCTAGATAAGCCTGAAAGCTTGAGTTAAAAGCTGCAAAGGCAGCTTTCTGTTCTTTAGTCTCTAGAACCATAGTAATTGGTTCTGTTTGATTGTTATTCTTCTTGCTTTTGGATTCATCAGCCTTTCCTTTTGTCTGTTTGTGCTGATTGCTTTGAGTTCTTGATTTTGAAGGCTTAGCTGAGTAGAAACTTGTTTCTCCTTTATGTTCACCTTCATCACTGGAGTTGTCTTCATCTTCATTATAGATGAATGCACTGCCAGTATTCTTTAGTTCTTTGAATTGATAAGGTGCTATAGATGCTTTCAAACTTTTGTTTCTTGTCTTTTCATCCAACTCCAATGCTTCTCCTTTTGCCACTAGAGTATCTAGACCTATTGTTTTTAGATCAATAGTAGTTTTAAACATGGACATAGTCTGTGTCCAGTTTTCAGGAAAAGAATGAAGCATCTTTTTATTCAATTCTTCATTGATGTACTTAAGTTCAAGGATGTTCATCTCTGTAACAAGTTGCATGAATCTATGCAATTGTTGAGGGACTGACTCACCCGGAATATGATGGAATGTTTCATATTGTGCACGGAGAGTATCCTTCTTCATGCTTCTAATCTTGTCACTACCTTCACACAGAGTGTGCAGGATTTTCCATAACGAGTTAGCTGTTTTGTATAATTCACACCTGATCAAGTGTTCTTCAGGCAAAGACATAGTAAGCATACTATAAGCTTTGATGTCAATCTTGACTCTCTTGGCATCATCAGGTGATAGATTCTTTAAACTGATAGGTTGATTATTATCCTTATAATCTGCTCCTAACGCGGGTGGGATATAAGGTCATTTGGTAATCGAAGCCCATAAGTCAAAATCTTTGTAATTAACATGATTCCTGAATCGGATTTTCCAAGTTTTAAAATTAGATTTGTTTTCCAGTTTAGGAGGTTGATAAGCACCAACAACTGAGTTACTCATGATAATTGATTTTATTTAGAAAGCAATAATTTTGTTTTAGCAGTAATCGATTAAACAAATCAAAGCTGATAGATCAATTGATCTGGATCAATGAGCACCAAGCTCTGATACCACCTGTGAATCCAAGGATCGTTCAGAAATTATCAGAATTGATTTGAACAAGTATTTATCGTGGAATTATCAATACTTGGTGTTTAATCTATTAATAATACTAAAATCAACCAATCAAACAAATAGAATAAGAATAATCAAACCGAGAGAACTCAATAATGTTGATCGTAATGCTTTATTGTTGCTATTGATGTTGCTGATCTTGAATACAATGATTCACATAATGATTTCTGATGATTCTAATGGTTCTCAACTGTTGTTATTATTATCATATCTATGTTGTTGATCTCGTATATATATATATATATATATATATATATATATATATATATATATATATATATATATATATATATATATATATATATATATATATAGATCTAATTCTGCTTTATTGCTAGCTATTTTGTTGCTATAATTAAGCTAATTAAACTTATCCAAAATCCTCTCCATGTTTATCAGCTTAGGAATCTGAGATTTACAACGAATCTAATATGAATAAAGTTGTTGATGTGACGTGGAATATTCGCTTGAATAATATGTCTTTCGTAGCCATTGACTTGATGTTATTGCTCTGACATGTTGACTTGTTGACTATGTTGCGTACTTGATGATATGAAATCATACACGTTTGTTAGTCTTCCGTAGGAATTTACTCTTCCGCAGGTAACTAGTCTTCTGCAGCAACACTTTGTTCTTTAGTACTTGTTCTTGTGATTCCGCATGAGTTCTTGTCTTCCGCAGCAATCCTTTCTTCAGTAGCTTGTTCGTTTCTTGTTCGGCTGAAGTTGTTCTTCCGCAGGAGATCTACAGATGTACACTTCAGTTATGTTCCTCAGAACATCTACGGGAGAACACTTTATTCATCCACAGTTGTTCCAAAACTTAGTCAATTTTTCAAATTGACACAGTTTAATGTTTCCTGCACATTCACACATACATTCTGAAATATATTATCGTCGATGAATATAATATGAAGTGCAAATTAAATGTTATTTAATTCTTAAACACAATTATAATCAAATATATTCATTTTATATCATCAATAACAATAATTACAATAATGATTACAAGAGTGATTTTTATCATCTAAACCTATACAAGAGATCTATCCCTAATAATAGCTGACATAATAATTTAGATTACTAGCCATTTTAGCATATAATTCAGATGCTTCAGCACCCATTGTGTTGATGTAATTAGCAGCTCTTTGCATGTCATCTATTTCATAAGACTTGATTATTGAAATGAGATTGCTAAGTGACAAAGTGAACAAATCCTTGGTTCTTTTGATGCTTGTGCAGTTATTATTCTAGCTATATGGTAAAGAATTTAACAGCTTCTTGTTTACTGAAATATTCTCCAAAGTAATTTCAGCACTCTTCATCTTTGTTATTAACTTCACAAGCCTTGACATTTTGATCCTCTAGAGTTTCTCTAAGTACATGATTGAACATATTAAACTCTTGGTTTAACATGGTTTTACGGCTCTCTCTCATATCCTTATTCCCCATAATCTGCTCCTCCATTGCATCCCACAAATCCTTGGCTTTTCTATAATCCTTGAACTTTTGAGCAATTTCAGTCGTTAGTGTCATCGTGATGGCAGCATAAGCCTTGTCATCAAGTTCTAGTTTCTTCAAGTCTTCCTCATCACAGAGGTGTTCAGGTTTGGGAACCATCTCTCCCTTATCATTGGTATACACATGAATGTACGGTCCTTGTTTGATTGATAACATCATCCAGGGTTCGGAGTAAATAACATGATTTTTGAATCTATAAACCAAGTCAGGGTAATCTTCTTTGCTAAGAATTCTGGGAGGTTTTGTGCTGGTTCCAATCTCATTGTCGAGGTTGATGGTGGCAGTGATGTGCTTAAAATTTGCCATTTTCAGTCTTAGAAAACAAACTTCTCAGAAATTCGTCAAACTTAAAGTTCTCGCACGAATGACAAAGTTCTCGTGCGAACAAACAACAAACTATTTGCACCATTACTTTTCAAACTAAATTTTGTGAAATCAAGAACTTCTCGCACAAAAGGAATCTTCTGTAACAAACTTTTAAATAGAATTTTGCGAAAATCAAGCTTCTAACGCAAATATATACTTTTCACGTGCAATCACAAACTTTTCGCCTGAATCATTTTCTCAATTCTGAAAAGTTTCAACTTCAATCTTTCACTAATTTGTTCAAATTTGATTAATTAAGAGTTCAATTAGTGATTTTAGGTTCAATTAAGATCCTAAAAGTCTCTAATTGATTCAATTAAGCTTGTTTAATCACATAAACATCTTCAAAACTTTACTGAACAACCTAACAAAATTCAAAATCTTCAATTATGGTCAAAATTAGGAGAAATCAAGTAGATCTTCAAAGAATTTCAATTATGAGCTCAAAAACACTTCAAAAACACACTTCAATTTTCAAACAATCGATCTAGGGCAAACCTTACTCTGATACCAATTGTAAGGATCAACAATAACAATGAATCGATTGCGCGAGGAGAATGTGGAATGTAAATAACATTCTTTGTATCGCTTACAGTAAGAAGATTTAATAGAATCAAGTGAACTTTAACTCAATTGTAAATAACATTCTTTGTATCACTCTCTGATTTGAATCAATTACAATAAGTGTGAAATCAGGAAAATGACAAAAGCTTACAAATTACATTAAGAACTAACTATTTATACTAATCTATGAAGTTCTCGCATGGTTCTCGTGCGACTTCAAAGATCTCGCGCGATAAGCAAGTTCTTGCATGGCAGGTTCAGGTTCTCGCATTACTTGTCTTGATTATCTTGATTGATTTCCCGAGCCTCTAGGTTCAATCCCTACAAAAAGTGCTCATTTGTCTTTTTTTTTCCTTTAACCTCGTAGTACGTGTAATTTTTTCTTTTCATTGTGAAATCAACTTTTTTTACCTTTGAAAAAAATTTCATTTTAACCTTTATTATGTGAAAAGTACTAAATACTGGATTAATTAACATATTGTTGGTTCGGGTTTATGGATTAACAAAACTTTTCTATTTGATCAGTAGTTAAGAAATACGGAATCTAAGTTAACTATTTACTAACAAACACAAATACTTTGAGTAAAGATAAGCACACAAGTTGTTCGTTCAAATTACTCACTTGATTAATCAAAACTAAGTATAAACAATTATAATCAGTAGATACACAAGCGACTTAACAAGCTTACATCTACTATACAAGTCTGAGAGTTTTATACTATAAAATCTAAATAATAAGAACAAACTATTCTATGTTCAGAATGTACAATAAGATAGACAATCGGCACATCAGAGCTAGGCAACTTCAGTACTATTTTGTCTCCAAAAGATAGAACATAACATTCATCGATACAGACAGTCTTCTCTTGTATAACAAATGATCAGCAGCTCATGGAGTTTAGTGCTAATCAACGACAGTCGATCAGCAGCACATCAGGTAAGTGCTGATCGACAGTGGTTCAGCATATGCTAATCACACATTAGGTAAGTTCTTATCGGCAGTGGTTCAGCATATGGTGATTGCACATCAGGTAAGTGCTTATTGGCGATGGTTCAACATATGTTGATCGGTGGTCATTCGGCATATGCTGATCGGCTGTAGATTGGCACTTGGCAAAAATTGGTATTGGCAGCCAGTGCTGAATTCTTGAGTTTTTGGGAGCTTAATCCTTTTCAAAGACCAACAAATTTCCCTAGAATGATGCTACCAAATTCTATCTTCATGCCTCTAGCATCCTGATCAAAAGTAATTCATACATGTATCCTCTTTTGTCTCTTGAGGGGTTTTCAAGAGTCAGATTGACCAAGTCTTTCATGTTGTGCCGAGATAGTCTAAAGAGGTCATACTCCTTGACTTCTATTTTACCGGCACTAGCATAGGTCAGACAGAAAGTGTTAGTTGAGGAATTGTAGCTACAATGTGTCACTGGGTCATGAATGCTCAAAGGAGTTACATGCAGAACATCTTCTTCTTTCTCTCCACCTTGTTATACCTTATTTTCAAACTTTATCTTCATAATGGAGGCCATAGATTTGTAGTTGTCTTGCATGCCTTCATACTCTGAGATCAAAGTGAACATCCTCTTTAATTCTTCAAGGTTAAGGTTCAGAACTTATAGCTTAGTCAGAAAGAAAGACTTAGACTTGTTTTTTCATTCAATAAAGAATCTCTCAACTTTCAAGTCATACCCCTATTTGATAATGGTTATATATGTTGGAAACGGTCTGCCCAAGACACATATTGAATTGATGTGGCTAGTACTTATGATCCAAGTTAGGTCATACCCAATAACAAGCTAGACAAACACCCACAATATTATTTTATGATATGATCATATAAATAAATATTAACACTTAGAGTATTTAGAAATTGGGTTTCTAAATATTTGCACTTATGTTGTAAATAAATTATATGGATAATTTATTTTAGAAAGAGTATTCTATATTATTATTCAAATGGTTGAACAACAATATAGTCTTTTGTCCACATTTCTTAATTACTCATCCACATTTAATAATGCGGATGTGCTTTTGAGGAAATGTGGATGAAGATTACTCATCCACATTTAATAATGCGGATGAAGATTACTCATCCGCATTTACTAATAAGGAAATACAGATGTGTATTTGTGGAAATGCTGATGGAACTGTTCATCCGCATTTACTAATCCGGATGAGCATTTGGGGAAATGCTGATGAAACTACTCATCCGCATTTACTAATACGAATGTACATTTTGGAAATACGGATAGAATTTCTTCAATCGCATTCACAAATGAGGAAGGAAACCATTCATCCGCATTTACTAATGCGGGTGAATGTTTGAGAAATGCAGATGGGACAAGGGGCTGGGCCCCGCCCACTTTTCTCTCTTCTTGTTTGAAATTTCAGTTTCCTAGGAAATGCAATATAAGATTGCAATCCACCACTCTCTCTTATATAACTTACTAGACACTAAAAGTGCATCTGTTCTTCTTCTGGGTTTTCTCTCGATCGGTCGAGAACAAAAATGAAGAACAGAGGTTCGTTCAAGTGTATAAATCCTAGCAACCAAGGTGTTTGTTGGAGGCTTGAGGGTAGACTAGCTTAAGGTGTCCTTCTTTGGAAGCTGCCATTCAACTATCATCTTCCTTAAAATCCATACGAGAGGTAGTCTGCTAAACAACCTATGGTTGTTTGTAAGCATTCTTTTTCATATATCGATCCATAACGGATTTTAATAGATATATAAAATGGTTTATATATATTAACTGTAACAAGTTTTATATCCTTAGTCTGCTACATTTTTCATTTTATTTGGATAAAATGGATCTGATAAACTTGTTCAAAACCCATCAATGGCATCAAGAGCCGGTTATATGGATACATGCTTCATCTGGACTGAAATCTTGGTTTCTTGCTGTTGATTCACCAACAGACCGAGAGTTCTAGTCAATGTTTCCCCTGAGTTTTCATGATTCTAGTTTACATGCATATTGTAATCTTAAAAATTTAATCATTTGGATGATTTAGTTGTTTGGACAAGAATCAAGATGCTTGGTTTGTTTATACTTTAACCGAAAATCAGTGGTTCAAAGGGGATGCTCTCGGGTTTCTGCTTACATATTTGGATATGTATTTTAATGTTCATAACCTAGCAGAGACCTTATGTTTGGATGTGTTGTGACTTGTATTTGATTATTCAAAAGGGTTGTAATAATTAAATGTATTTGTTCGTCCTTTTGGGTATGTAATTTATTTATTTTTCATTTGGTATGTAAAATAAATAGGTTAGTTGCATTTTACTTTTACTAGAAAAATGTATTTAGGATATATTTTGTAAAAGAAGATGCAATAAGGTTGTTTTTGGGTTTGGGCCAATTTTGAGCCCAAAGGGCTTTATAGCTCTTAATAGAATTTAAGCCCAATAACCGAAAACATATTTTGAAGGCCCAAAGGAGTTTGGTGCAGAAACTTAAGCCCATTTGGAAGTCCAAATTGAATGGAAGACTCACAACACAAAGTGGACGCTTGAAGCATTTGGATGTGGGATCAAGTAGGATTTCCATGACACAAGTGTTATGTCAATTTTACCCTTAGGAAAGACCTAATTAACTCACTTGTTTCGGTCAACAAGTGAGGTTAAATTAGTTGGCTATGGTTATGAACTTGTTGTTCTATGTGATGCTCGTGTGGTTGATTTAATTTTATTGTTTATGTGATATTTGGATATGCATTGTTAAATAATTTAAAATCAACAACAAGCTTAAAATGGCTCTTTTAGAAACATTAACATGGGTAATAAAATGGTTTTATTAAAGGTTAATGTTTTCACAATAAAATTGGGTTTTATTAAAAAAGCCTTGAAAGTTGGTTTCAGTAAAGTACCATGCATTTGAATGCATGCAAATGTAAGGTACAAAATATTTTCAAAACTACAATTAATGGAACAAAAATCCCTTTTAAACAAGTTTAACACCATCCTTTTATACAATACTGAAATCACTTGGAAACTCTTTGTGGGATAAATGTCACCTAACTACATTTATGGAACTTGTGTGTTTGAGGTGGGGTTAATATATTTGTGGGATAAAGGTCACCTAACCACTTGTATGTATAAACTCACACGTGTATGTAAGTAGGACGACTTGAGTTGGAAACCATGTGAATAGGGTCATCGAAGCATGGTTTACAATGGTGTTGATGGGATTAAACATGCCAACTAAACAAAAGATGTTTAGCCAATCCCATAAAACTAGAAGTTACAAAGGGTTGCAATTGTCAAATGTTGACTACCTTGTTAATTTAAATAATAGGATAAAGGTCACCTAACCAATATTTAAATGTAACATTGGATTCTAGATTTTAATTATTAATTGTCTATGAGACATGAAAAGGTATTAATAATTAACATTTCATTATCGTAAATACTAAAATTGAACTTTGTTAAGATTGTAGAAATGGCCGCAAACAACAACGCTCCACCCCGACCGTCCATAACCTATCACTAAGAACTATCCTGGAAAAGGATCATCTCAACCACAATAATTTCATGGATTGGTTTCGAAACTTGAGAATTGTTCTCAAGCAAGAAAAGAAATCATATGTGTTGGACGATCCTATTCCCAATAAACCCAATCTTAATGATGTTGATGCCTACAATGATTGGGTTAAGCATACTGAGGATTCAATTCAAGTTTCCTGCCTCATGTTGGGAACCATGATTCCCAAGCTTCAAAAGGATTTTGAACATCATGGAGCATATGACATGATTACCCAATTGAAGGAAATGTTCCTTCAACAGGCAAGGGTAGAGCGCTTCGAAACGGTTCGAGCGCTTCATGCATGTCGAATGGAAGAAACCCAATCAGTGTCATCTTATGTGCTAAAGATAAAAAGCCACATTGATTACCTCGAAAGGCTGAACTGTCCCATCTCAAAAGAGTTGGCCACATATTTGATCCTCAATGGTCTAACCAAGAAGTTTGAGACATTTATCATGAATTATAACATGAATGGATGGGACAAGAGCATCGGGGAACTTCATGCAATGCTCAAAATAGCCGAAGCGGGGATAGGTAAAAGGGTTTTACTGGTTCTCACGATCAATGAGGGTGGCAACAAGAAAAGGCATCACCCCGAACCCAAGGCAAATGTTGCCAATGGCAAGGGATACGCCAAAGGGAAGGGTAAGGGAAAGGCTAAATCGAAACCACCAAAATCGAAGCATAAGAAGCCAAAGGTTATGGAGAACGATCCATGCTTAGAGTGTGGTGAGATAGGACATTGGAAGAGGAACTGTCCAACCTATCTCAAAGAGTTGAGAAACAAGAGGGATGCTGGGCAGACCTCAGATACAACTTTCATGATCCATATTGAACTTAATGTTATTTATTCAAACACATGGGTATTGGATACCGGATGTGAAACTCATATTTGCAATTTATTGCAGGGGTTCAAAAGTAATAAAGATTTTAAGAAGGGAGATATTGGTCTCTACATGGGCAACGGAGCAAAAGTTGATGTCGAAGCCTAAGGAGACTATATCTTGAAGCTTCCAAGTGGTTTGGAAGTTATTTTAAAGAACATTCTATATGTGTAACACCCCGAATTTTTATTAAAAAGAAGAGAAAATAAAAGTACAAAGAAAGAAAGGATAAATAACCCAAGTTAAGGGACTAAAGTTGTGCAAGATGCAAACTTTAATATTATTGTGTTTAACAGAGTGGGCATGGCCACCCACTACACTACCACACCCACTTTCCTGTTCTCGGTTTAGGAAGAAGAAAGGAGAAGAGAAGAAAAGTTCACGGTTTTAGAGAGAGAAGAAGCTGAAATCTTCTTGAAGGTGAGTTTTTTTGGGTTAATGTTCGGTTTCAACCGAATTTTCAGCTTCTAGGCTAAGATTTGTGGTGCTAAGCTCCTGTTTTCATGGGTTTTAAGAGCTGAATTTACAGGTGGAGGTGTGTTGCTTGAAGGTTGCTTCAGGTGAGTTCTTGAACCCCTCTTTTTACTGGTTTTCTAAGTTTTAGGGCTATTTTACATACCGAGCAAAACATTTTTAAGTAACCATGAGTTTTACAGCATGTTGTTCGATGGTGCTCTGTTGTATGTTTTAGAGGTTGTTTTTGAGGTTATGTTTGATGTTTAGCTTGTTCTAGTGTTGGTAGCTTGGAATATTTATGTTAAGATGTGCTAGACCGATGTTTGGGGGTTGTTTGTAGAATTTGTTATATTTCAGATTGTTGGTCATGCGCCTAGAATGTTCCCATGCGCCTGAAATTGTTTTCATACGCCTAACTTACCCCATGCGCCTAAGTGTAGGCCATGCGCCCCAGCAGTGCCCATGCGCCCAGAGTTGCCCATCCTCCGAAGTTTAGGCCATGCGCCTAAATAGTGGCCCATGCGCCCAGAGTTGCCCATGCGCCTAAGTGTTGGCCATGCGCCCCAGCAGTGCCCAAGCGCCCAGAGATGCCAATGAGCCTAAGTGTTGGCCATGCGCCCCAGTAGTGCCCATGCGCCTAAGTGTTCATGCACCCTAGCAGTGCCCATGAGCCTAAGCAGGGCTCATACGCCTGCATAGTGGTAATGCGCCTAGGCTGTTTTCTTTAGAATTTTTATGCTCATGCGCCTGAGATGTCCAACTACTCTCCATTTTGGACTTAGGGATTTCTGAGGATTTTATGATGTAGATAGTTGAGATAGGTTCTATTATGATGTGATGGCTTGGGCTTGGTGTGTTATGCATGTTTGTGTGATGGGTTATCTTTCCATGTTTAATGGTTTTCAAAATGTATGTATTATGTTATGTAATAAGTTATGTTTTATGTTATGACTTTACGTGGTATGATGTATGAATGTACGTAAAGTATTATGTAATGAAAGTGAAAGATGATCGAATGATGAGAATGGAAGTAACGGATGATGAGATCCTTGTCGCATACCCCGGTACTGTGTCAGTCTTAGGACATGAGTCGGGGGTTTGTTTACAGGCCTAGACACATTATCAGTCTTCGGATATGAGTCAGGGGTATTGCATGAGACAGGATGGCATGTGAAAGAGATGAGGTCTTGTTGCTCGCCTCGATACTGTGTCAGTCTTCGGACATGAGTCGGGGGTTTGTTTACGGGCCCTGGCACAGTATCAGTCTTCGGACATGATTCGGGGGTGTTGCATACGAGATGGGATCCTTGTCGCATACCCCGGTACTGTGTCAGTCTTCGGGCATGAGTCAGGGGTTTGTTTACAGGCCCCGGCATAGTATCAGTCTTCGGACATGAATCAGGTGAGTTGCATACGATATGGGATCCTTGTCGCGTACCCCGGTACTGTGTCAGTCTTTGGACATGAGTCGCGGGTTTGTTTATAGGCCCCGACACAGTATCAGTCTTCGGACATGAGTCGAGGGTATTGCATGAGGCAGGATTCGGATGATAGTAAGTATGTATTGTTTGATGATAAACGATGACGCGGATAATTAATTATTATCAATGTGTACGTATGATGTGTGATCGTGATCGAAAGTAAAAAGGTTGTTTTGAAGAATGTAAAGTATTTTATTTATAAAACTAGAACTCACTTGGCATCACTGACTTTTGGGTAAATGTTTTTAAAACCTAAACTTAAACTGAGAATGGGACGAAAGGAAAAGGATGCCAGTCCTAGTAGCTACGTGCCTGCAGGTAAAGGTTTTACGTAAACGTTTTATGTAAGTTAATAAAAAGGGGAATTATGTGCGCGTGTTATGTGGTTTATGTGCTTTTGTGTAGATTTAGATACTGATGTAGTCAGGATAGGAAATGCTTGGGGGATGAAGAGTAAAGTGAGTGGCTAATCACAACTGGCCACTATAATTAGGGACGTACTATACTTGACATAATCCGAGCTATTACCTTTAATGACCATGTTGGTGTTTGAATCTTGTAGTGTTTAGATGGCTGGCGGTAGGTCTTCTGAGGCTTCGTGAGGTGGAGGTCGGGGTGGACGTGGTGTTAGACCGCGTGTCACGAGGAGCACGGCTAAGACTGCTGAGACGGCTCCTGAAGGGCCAGAGCTCTGTCACCAGGATGGTGAGGACGAGAGTGCTAATCTGAGAGCCTTAATGAAGGAGGCGGTGGTTGAGGAGGTTCATCAGGTCATGCAGAAGATTCTACCGACTGTATTGACCGAGGTTATACGTGCTGTGACGGAGGATGAAAAGAAAGAGAAGGAGGAGAGGAGGAGGATCGTTGGGAGAGGTTTCGGTGAAAGGGAGCAACCAGAGACTGAGATGGTTCTCTCCAGTGATGATGAAGAGGAGGAAGCGGTGCCGGAAACCGCCAAGGGGTAGCTATGGGGCATTCCAGAGATGCAAGCCCCCAACTTTTGATGGGAATGGAAGTGCTACTGCTGGTCATCGTTGGGTGAGGGGGATGGAGGCGGTACTGGACATTAGTGAGTGCCGCGAGGATCAGAAGGTGAAGTTCGCTACCCACTCATTTGTGGACTCAGCCTTGTGCTGGCAGGACAACATTGTCCAAGCCGAGGGTACTAGGGAAATCAGGAGGATGAGGTGGATGGAGCTAAAGAGGTTGGTAATTAAGGAGTTTTGCCCTCATAGGGAGCTTGACAAAGTTGAGAGAAAGTTCATGCAGTTGGAGGCGGGAACGATGATGCACCAACAGTATGCAACGAAGTTCAACGAGATGGCAAGGCTAGTGCCAGATCAGGTGATGCCTATGTCACGAAAGATCAAGAGGTACATTCAAGGTCTGCCGGTAGACGTCCGTAGACATCTTACGCCGCTCGGCCAGGTACGTTTAGGTCAGTGGTCGATCTAGCAGGGAGATTGTATGACGAGCGAGAGGCGGTGGTGATAGTGGATGTGGAGAAAGAGCGGGGCAATGTTAGGAATGGGAGTGGAAGGTGGGACAATGATGCTGGATTTGTGGCTGGAGGTAAGACGATGAGGGTCGATGATCGAAAAATGGTAATAGGGAGGGAAAAAGCATGCAAAAAGTGTGGTAGAGGCCACGAGGGGGAGTGCAAGTGGGGACTGAACATCTGCTTTCGGTGTGGGAAAGAGGGCCACAGGGCGAGGGATTGTCACATGGCTAAATGTTACAACTGTGGCGAGACTGGACACATGAGCAGAGACTGCAAGAAGTCAAGGGCAGGAAGCTTTGGTGCAAGGAAGGGGAGCAGAGGATGAAGGTCAGAGCATTCACTATGACCGGGAGGAGGCTAGAGCGGACTCCGACATGACATCGGGTACATTTCTGGTAAATTAAATTGTGCTTCTGTGCTATGATTGTGGTGCTAGTAGTAGTTTCATTCCTACTGCCTTCTGTGATGAGTTACATGTTAGGGGTAGGAAGATCGATGAGCCCTTCAATGTAGAAATTGCTATTTGTAAGTCCACTAGGATACCTGATGCCATAGAGTATTGCGTGACAGAATTGAAAGAGCGCTTGTTTTCTGCTAGACTGTTCAGGACAGACTTAGGTGGAAAGGTGTACGCCTTCGGATAAATTGGCTAGTAGCCTATGAGGCAAACACCGAGTGTTGCAAGAAGGTGGTTTGATCAACCGCGCCCGACAAGAGTTTTTTGCCGACCTACGGTGATGGAGTAATGATGAATGCCTCATCTGGGAAAGGGGATCATTCGATTTCGAAAGCAAGGAAAGCTAATAGCGAGGTATAAAGGGCCATTCCAAATTGTCGATCAGGTAGGAGAAGTGGCCTATCAACTGGAGTTACCTGATGATTTAAGTGGAATTCATCTGACGTTCCATGTATCTCATCTGAGGAAGTGCTCAATCGAGGAGGATATGGTAGTGCCACTAGAGGATACCGAGGTGGACGAACGACTCAACTACGAGGAGCAACCTGTGGCCATTACTGATAGAAGGGAGAGACGGGCTAAGGAGAAGAGTGGTTTCATTTGTGCGAGTACAGTGGAGCCCAGAGGGGTCTAAGCCTACGTATATGATCAAGGAAGAGATGAGACAGCATTACCCGCAACTATTCGAGAAGCGACAGGTTTCGTGGACGAAACCTATATAGGGGGGTGAACTTGTAACACCCTGAATTTTTATTAAAAAGAAGAGAAAATAAAGTACTAAGAAAGAAAGGATAAATAACCCAAGTTGAGGGACTAAAGTTATGCAAGATGCAAACTTTAATATTATTGTGTTTAAAAGAGTGGGCATGGCCGCCCAATACACTACCACACCCACTTTCCTATTCTCGGTTTAGGAAGAAGAAAGGAGAAGAGAAGAAAATTTCATGGTTTTAGAGAGAGAAGAAGCTGAAATCTTCTTGAAGGTTAGTTTTTTTGGGTTAATGTTTGGTTTCAACCAAATTTTCAGCTTCTAGGCTAAGATTTGTGGTGCTAAGTTCCTGTTTTCATGGGTTTTAGGAGCTGAATTTGTAGGTGGAGGTGTGTTGCTCGAAGGTTGCTTCAGGTGAGTTCTTGAACCCCTGTTTTTACTGGTTTTCTAAGTTTTTGGGCTATTTTGCATACCGATCAAAAGATTTTTAAGTAACCGTGAGTTTTACAGCATGCTATTCAATGGTGCTTTGTTGTTGTATGTTTTAGAGGCTGTTTTTGAGGTTATGTTTGATGTTTAGCTTGTTCTAGTGTTGGAAGCTTGGAAGATTTATGTTAAGATGTGCTAGACCGATGTTTGGGGGTTGTTTGTAGAAATTGTTATATTTCAGATTGTTGGTCATGCGCCCAGAATGTTCCCATGCGCCTGAAACTGTTTTCGTACGCCTAACATACCCCATGCGCCTAAGTGTAGGCAATGCGCCCCAGCAGTGCCCATGCGCCCAGAGTTGCCCATGCGCCTAAGTATAGGCCATGCGTCTAAATAGTGGCCCATGCGCCCAGAGTTGCCCATGAGCCTAAGTGTTGGCCATGCGCCCCAGCAATGCCCATACACCCAGAGATGCCCATGCGCCTAAGTGTTGGCCATGCGCCCCAGCAATACCCATGCGCCCAGAGTTTCTCATGCGCTTAAGTGTTCATGCGCCCCAATAGTGCCCATGCGCCTAAGCTGGGCTCATACGCCTGCACAGTGGTAATGCGCCTAGGCTGTTTTCCTTAGAATTTTTATTCTCATGCGCCTGAGATGTCCAACTGCTCTCCATTTTGGACTTAGGGATTTATAAGGATTTTATGAGGTAGATGGTTGAGATAGGTTCTGTTGTGATGTGATTGATTGGGCTTGGTGTGTTATGCATGTTTGTGTGACGGGTTATCTTTCCATGTTTAACGGTTTTCAAAATGTATGTATTATGTTATGTAATACGTTATGTTTTATGTTATGACTTTACGTGGTATGATGTATGAATGTACGTAAAGTATTATGTAACGAAAGTGTAAGATAATGAATGATGAGAATGGAAGTAACGGATGATGAGATCCTTGTCGCGTACCCCGGTACTGTGTCAGTTTTCGGACATGAGTCGCAGGTTTGTTTACAGGTCCAAACACAATATCAGTCTTCGGACATGAGTCGAGGGTATTGCATGAGACAGGATGGCATGTGAAAGAGATGAGGTCTTGTTGCTCGCCCTGGTACTGTGTCAGTCTTTGGACATGAGTCGGGGGTGTTGCATACGAGATGGGATCCTTGTCGCGTACCCCGGTACTGTGTCAGTCTTCGGACATGAGTCGGGTTTGTTTACAGGCTCCGGCACAGTATCAGTCTTCGGACATGAGTCGGGGGTATTGCATGAGGCAGGATTCGGATGGTAGTAAGTATGTATTATTTGATGATAAACGATGACGAAGATAATTAACTATTATCAATGTGTACGTATGATGTGTGATCGTGATCGAAAGTAAAAAGGTTGTTTTAACGAAAGTAAAGTATTTTATTTATAAAACTAGAACTCATTCAGCGTCACTGACTTTTGTATGCATAATAGTTGGCAGGTATTTTGTTGATGCTGAGGAGTTGCAGGCATGGATGCATAAGCTACTGTGGACGTTTTGAGGCTGGCATCCACATTTTTAATATGATGTTGTATTTCAAAATGTAAACAAATAATTTTACGTAATGATATGTTTTAAATTATTAATGAAAGTTTCAAATTCCGCTGCAAAAGTAATGTATGTTTTAAATATTTTATGTGATGACGGTCCAGCTGTAAGTGTCCCGGGAATGGGGCCTTACAATATGCACCTAGTTTGACTAGGAATATTATCTCAGTTTCCCTTCTAAGACTATATGTTTATGTATTAAAGTTTGTAAACGAATGTATTTGTGTTTTTATGGATGTTATGCATTATTTTAAGGCTATGCCTTCTAATGGTATTTATGAATTGGTTCATGATGACACATCCTTTAATAACATGTTATACCAACCAAGCACAAAGAAACTTAAAATGGGTTTAAGTAAATCATATCTTTGGCATTTTCATCTTGGTCACATAAAAAAGAATCGCATTCAAACACTTCAAGAGAATGGTCTTTTGGAATGAAGACGGTTCATTTGATAAGTGTGAATCTTTTTACATGGAAAGATGACCAAGGAACCCTTTAGTGGCACTAATGAAAGGACAAAAGATTTATTAGGAATCATACATTCGGATGTATGTGGTCCTTTTAAAGCAATGACAAGGAATGGTGAAAGATACTTCATTACCTTCATCGACGATTATAGTCGTTATGGTTATGTGTACTTGTTAAGACACAAAGATGAAGCTTTTGAAATGTTCAAAATCTTCAAAAATGAAGTAGAAAATCAACTCAACAAAACAATCAAAGTTCTTTGTTTGGATAGAGGAGGTGAATACCTTAGTGATGCCTTTCAAGATCATCTCAGGAGTTGTGGGATTGTCTCACAGCTTGCTCCACCCGGAACACCACAACATAATGGTGTGTCTGAAAGGAGAAACTGAACCCTATTGGATATGGTTTGATCTATGATGGATAGAAGCACACTGCCTTTATCATTTTGGGGTCTAGCATTGCTCTTCGCGGCCCGTATTCTGAATATGGCCCCAACCAAGAAAGCGGATAAGACACCTTTTGAAATATGGCATGGAAGAGTTCCATCGTTATCATATTTAAAAGTATGGGGTTGTGAAGCTTATGTTAAGCAGAACACCCTAAACAAGTTAGAAGGCCGATCCATTAAGTGTACCTTTGTAGGATATCCCAAAGACTCCATGGGATATTACTTCTACAATCCAACAGAGCAAAAGGTATTTATTGCTCGAAAGGCTGAGTTCTTGGAAACTAAGTTCCTTATGGAAGGAACTACCAATAGAACAGTGTAACTTCATGAGGATCGAGAACCACAAGTCGATACATGTTTGGTTGATATTAGCAATCAACAAGAGCTTGTTGATAATGATCAAGTGGTTGATCAATACACACAAAATGTTCGCAGATCTGGTAGAACTAGCTATCCACCCGAAAGATATGGATTTTTCATGAATGGATGCTATGTAGTTGACTCGAATGAACCAACTATGTACCATGATGCAATGTCCAATTCGGATTGTGACAAGTGGCTTGAAGCCATGAACGTAGAGATGCAATCCATGTATGACAACCAAGTATGGGAATTGGTTGTGCCCCCGTTTAACTCTAAACCGGTTGGATGTAAGTGGGTTTTCAAGAAGAAAACCGATATGCATGGAAACTTGGATACTTATAAAGCAAGACTTGTAGCAAAATGTTTCACTCAAACTCAAGGGGTTGATTATGATGAGACCTCTCGCCTGTGGCAATGCTAAAGTCAATTAGGATATTATTTGCCATAGCTGCATATTATGACTATGAGATTTGGCAAATGGATGTCAAAACTGCTTTCCTTAATGGACATCTCGAAGAGAATGTCTATATGGTTTAGCCCTATGGTTTTGTTGATCCACAACATCCTAATAAAGGATGCAAGTTAAAGAAATCAATCTATGGATTGAAACAAGCATCGAGAAGTTGGAATAAATGTTTTGATGAAGAGATCATAAAATTTGGATTCATCAAGAATGCTGATGAAGCTTGTGCGTATAAGAAAGCTAGTTGGAGCATCATCATATTTTAGTATTGTATGTTGTGACATACTATAGTTTGGAAATGACATTCCAACCATGAAAGGTGTTAAAATCTGGCTTGGAAGTTGTTTTTCCATTAAAGATCTTGGTGAAGCTGCCTACATTTTAGGAATCAAGATCTATAGGGATAGATCAAGGCGGTTGATAGGTTTAAACCAAAGTGCATACATTGATAAAATCTTGAAAAGGTTCAAGATGGAGAACTCTAAGAAAGGTTTGGTACCTATTCAAAGAGGGACAATATTGAGTGCATCTCAATGTCCAAGCTCAAAGGATGAGCAAGAAAGGATGAAGGAAGTCCCATATGCATCTGCTATAGGATCCGTCATGTATACAATGATATGCACTAGACCGGACGTGTCATGTGCTTTAAGCATGACGAGTAGATATCAGTAGAATCCAGGAAATAGCCATTGGATGACTGTTAAGAGTATATTGAAATACCTTAGGAGGACTAAGGATATGTTTCTAATATACGAATCTGGTGAAGAGGAACTCGTTGTAAAGGGTTACACGGATGCGAATTTCCAAACTGATCGAGATGATTCTCGATCACAATTGGGGTATGTCTTTATTATGAATGGAGGGGCAGTGTCCTGGAAGAGATCAAAGCAGGATGTGGTAGCATTGTCCACTACAGAATCGAAATACATCGACGCTTCATTGGCAGCACAAGAAGCTGCATGGTTAAAGAAATTCATTGCCGATCTAGGGGTAGTCTATACCATTCAAGATCCCCTAGAGATCTTTTATGACAACGAGGGTGCGATTGCTCAAATCAAGAAACCACGTACACATCAAAAGACAAGGCACATTGAGAATAGATTCAACTACATAAGGGATGAAGTTGAAAAAGGAAATATATGTATTCACAAAGTTCACACCGATCAAAATATTGTGGATCCACTCACGAAGCTCCTTGAAAGGCCAAAGCATGAGAGTCAACTTGTGCCTTAGGACTTCGATATTCTAGTGATTGGATTTGATCTATTTAGTGTTTAAACAACAGAAAAATTATTATTTTGACTCATTTATATAATTATGATACTATGAGTTATGTTCCATTTTAGCATGTTTAGATCCATGAATATGTTTATTATTCTAAATGACCGTAGTCGGTCATATTTGTGGGAACAAATATGAAGGTAAGACTATTATGAACTTGGATTGGTGGATATTTATAAGGTATGAATATAGAGCAAAAGGTTGCTACCAAACTTCATAGATATTGTGGGATACAAATATTGGACTAATCCGCTCTCAAATGTTACTGCATGGAATTATGTAATTGATCATAAGTAAATTTGAGTAAAGGCGAATATCATAGTATCCTCCGACCTGAGATACATATTGGGTTTTGATATTCACCAAATATTATACTTTAACCTAGTTTTTCACTGTTCTAAAATATGGATAGTACACAAGGCTAGGTTCAGGGGTGATACAAGGTGATTGTGAGAAACGTATGTAGTCAAGATGAGATTTGTTCCTCTTATTCGTTGAGAGTAAGATGTCTAAGGCCTGATAAAGTTAAATCAATAAGGAATGATCATTCTGTATCTCTGGATTTAACATGACATCTGTAACAAAAGGATAAATGATAGATTCACCTAAATCATTTTCAAGTAAGGGACTTGAAGAAGATGATGTTCTTGAATGGCACTTCGTCATGCGTATTAGGGGTAATAAACCATGGTTAGGCGGTATTTGCTACTTGCATCAATTCTCTATGTATCTTGTGCAAGTGGGAGATTGTTGGAAACGGGCTGCCCAAGACACATATTGAATTGATGTGTCTAGTACATTATGATCCAAGTCGGGTCAAACCCAATAACAAGCTAGACAAACACCTACAATATTTATTTTATTATATGATCATATAAATAAATATTAACACTTAGAGTATTTAGAAATTGGGTTTTTAAATATTTGCACTTGTGTTGTAAATAAATTATATGGATAATTTATCTTAGAGAGAGTATTTTATATTTTTATTCAAATGGTTGAACAACAATATAGTCTTTTGTCCATATTTCTTGATTACTTATCCGCATTTACTAATGCGGATGTGCTTTTGTAGAAATGCGGATGAAGATTACTCATCCGTATTTACTAATTAGGAAATGGGGATGTGCATTTGTGGAAATGCTGATGGAAACTGTTCATCCGCATTTACTAATGCGAATGAGCATTTGAGGAAATGCTGATGAAACTACTCATCCGCATTTACTAATACGGATGTACATTTGGGAAATGGGGATGGGATTTCTTCATCCGCATTTACAAATGCGGAAGGAAACCATTCATCCGCATTTACTAATGCGGGTGAATGTTTGAGAAATGCGGATGGACAAGGGGCTCAGCCCCACCCACTTTTCTCTCTCCTCGTCTGAAATTTCAGTTTCCTAGGACATGCAATATAAGATTGCAATCGACCACTCTCTCTCATATAACTTACTAGACACTAAAAGTGCATTTGTTCTTCTTCTGGGTTTTCTCTCGATCGGTCAAGAACAAAAACAAAGAACAAAAGTTCGTTCAAGTGTGCAAATCCTAACAACCAAGGTGTTTGTTGGAGGCTGGAGGGTAGATTAGCTTGAGGCATCCTTCTTTGGAAGCTGCCATTCAACTATCATCTTCCTTAAAATCCATACGAGAAGTAGTTTGCTAAACACCGTATGTTTTGTTTGTAAGCATGTTTTTCATATATCAATCTATAACGGATTTTAACCAATATATAAATGGTTTATTTATATTAACTGTAACAAGTTTTATATCCTTAATCCACTGCGTTTTTCATTTTATTTGGATAAAATGGATCTGATAAACTTGTTCAAAACCCATCCGTATCATCATCTTTTGAGTCGTCCTCTTCCTAAGATTCTGAGAGTTCTTCTTCTTGCTCTGGATTGTCTAAGCCTTGTCTTACTTTTTCTATAGTACTGGTGATGATCACTTTATCTGTTGAATCATTAGACTGGTTTTTGGTTGGAGATTCAGCTATTTAAGGATCTTATTGGACTGTTGGAGAAATATGCTCAGTAGTTTGAGTAGGTTGAGAGGTAGTAGGAGGTGATTGTGGTTGAGTGCTGGGAGCAGGTTCAGTAGATGGGCTGGTATCAGCAGCTTCAGAATCGTTGTAGATTCTCATCAACATCTTTTCCACTTCCCTTTCCTCAGATACGTTGCTGGGGTTCCTTAGGTTCAATATGGTTAGGTAAGCTATCTCAAACTTGTAAAAGCACACAAGTTGGTTTCTTAAGTAAGCTACCCTTCCAGCTTGATCTGGTTATGAAGTAGGCATCTCTCTTCTAGTCATATTCCCACTTCACTAGTGCATCATAAGCTGATAGTGGAGTTTCTATGATCTCTTCACCGGCATCAGCTTTGAATAAGGATAGTACATTTTCCAGCTGCATTTTGGAGTTCTCATTCTTACATCCAAAAAGTGTCGATGTACTCAGCAATTTGCTCTAGGATGTCAAGGGGCCGATCAAGTACTTTATTTTCATAGTCATAGTACATGATCTCTTATTTTTCCCTCTTGACAGCAAATTTCTTCATCCGGGAAATATACACAGCACTCAAAAATTTGGTTCCTTTGATTATCTTTTCATCTACTTCTGGGTCAGTAACCATTGTCTTTACAACTCTTTTAGGCATAATCTTCTTAGGCAAGAATTAAGGAAATTGGCTGATTGTCATCAGAGGTGTAAGATTCGGAATTAGGAGATGCTGGAGACCCAGTCAGTAGATGGGAAGACCTCAAAACAATTTTCTTTGTTCTAGTTTTCCATCTTTCCCATTGCTCCTTAGCTTTTTCAAACTTTAGGAGCTTTCTAGCTGTAACCTTTTGTTTAATTCCTCTGATATTCAGATCAAGAGTAGACATGCTAATTGGTCCTACTTGTTTACCAAAGAAGCTATAATATTTAAGGAACATCTTCATTTGTTGCTTATCTCTGAACTCTTGCTTGACTTTTTCTGCTTGCTTCCTCTCTGATTTAGCTCTTCTTCTTCTAGCCAACTTTTTCTATTTCAATTGCAGCTATCAGTTTTGATTTCATCTCAGCAATACTCCATTCCATGACCTTAATGAAATTGAATCCTTTCAACTCAAGTTGAGTTGCCAGGAGACATTTCTCTTGATCTTTCTTCTCTATTTTCCGAGTAGAGACCATTTTTGTGGATTCGGTAGTGGGGGACAATGAAGCCTGCTGAGTGGTTGCCCTTTGAGTGCTTTCAGCATTTGGCCTAGATAACTTAGATGGCACTCTTCTAACAACATTAGCCTTTGGTTTAGGTGGAGCTATTGGTGTAGTTCTGCAGGGTTCTCCACTAAGGTTGAATCCTCCTATTGTAATTTTTGCAGCTCTAGATTCCTTTGCACTTGTAATTAAGGCAATGATGTTCTTCTTTATAGAAGATTCTTAAGCTTTGCATGCCTTCAGTTCCTAATTTCTTCATCAATCTTTTATGGGAATAGCTCTACCTTTTTAGTTATCAGAAATATGTTCTTTCTTTTCTGAGACTTTAATTCAACTTCTTCTTCATCAGTCATAGGTCTCTTACCTTTGTCTATGGTAGAGATTTTAGTAGGTCTGACTGCTAAAGATCTAGTAGTTACACCTAATGCCTCACCAGCTGACTTAGGATCATCGGCAGTTATCAAAGCTCTTTCAGCATCCTTGGTGATTTTGGGCCGTCTATTTTCATATTCACCTAGGAGTTAACTAGTTTTAGTTTCAACATCCAGTTGATAAAATATCACCTCAGCTAATTTTTTGAGTTCAAACTCAAGCGTGTCCTTGTGTTATTTATAAAGTTGGGATGGTTCAGCTTTAAGAGTCACCCCATGCCTTTCCATGTCTTCCATGGTCTGGGTTCCTCTTATGTAAACCACCATTAAGTTCAAACTTTTGGCAGTTGCATCAGTAGTTGATTTCTTCAAGCTCTTCTACAACTTCCAATAGTACTCTTAGTTGTGGTGTTTCTTCTTAAGCAGATGCCTTGGGAGAGGCTTCTAGTCCTAGGACAAGCTCTCTCTTTAATGATTCTTTATTGGATCTTTTCTTTTGAGAGAGAGCAAGGAAGAAGTGCTAGACCTTTTCATTTCTGCCATTCTTCTCTTCCTAAGCTAAAGCTTTTAGTTCATCCTTCTCATCACCCCCCTTTCTTCCATCTCCATCTCTTTTGAGTTGTCGTAGCCATATGTATCTAGAAGCTCATTCAATTTGGCATCGGCTTCAGAAGAGGCTCATAATCTTCAGTCTATTTAGAATAGAAAGAGATTGGTTATGCAGCTTGTACAAGTTGATTAGTCAATCCCTAGAGAATATCCCCAGCTTCTTTGGGCTCATCTTCCCCCTTTTTGGTAGCATCATTTGAGATTCCAGATAACACTAAATGGTTAGAGGAAGGCACATCCAAAGTTGAAGACTTAGGATGATAGATTGTTGAAGGTCAATGGCTTCTTGAAGTGATTCAACTTTGTGTTCAAGATCCATTGCCTTGACTATTGATTGCTGAAGAGTTGTAACTTGTTGTTCTAGTGAAGTAACTTTTGCAGCTTGATGTTGAAGATTCCTGAAATGAGCTTCCACCTCAGTGACTCTATCTGTCAAAGCCTTCAGCAAAAAGTTCTTAAATTCGAGAACTGTGGCTCGTTTAGCATAAACTTGAAGCCTTGCATTTTTACCTTGTAAGGCGTTCAATTATTGAACATGCTCAAGGTTATGTGCCATTAATTCATGTATTTGTACCACACTTCCCTCATCCAAATGTGTGGAATCCTTAGAAGATGAGTAAATAGGCCAAATGTTGTTTCTTGGAGCCCTGGATTCATCTCCTCAAATAATGACTCCAAAGAGGCATTCTCAAGGTGAGTTGCTGTGGTTGAGGTCTTAAGTACTTTATCTCTGTCCTACTAATCAATTGATGGATCAATAGTAGAGATAGACTCTTCCACAATGATCCTTTCCTCCTTAGGATCGATCTCTTAGGATAAGATGTGGGTCAGATGCTTCGACAAACATATCAGTCCACTGTCTGTAGTGTATGGGAAGGAGAAGACAGTGGGTTATATTGATGGAAAGTGTGAACATCTTCATCCTGGGTAATAGACATGTGTTTGGGAGATTAAGGAGCTGAGTCTATTGGCTCGGGATGTAAACCAGTTCTTAATTAGACTACTTCCTTAGAAGTGGTCTCAGCAATGTGGGTATCCCTTTTTGGTTGCTCAATAGAGTATTGAGACTCTAATTGAGGGCTAACATATTTGGTTTGGGTCTGCTTAGATGAATGAAGAGAAACGTTCTTCTTTGAGCTTTGTTTAGGTGTACTTGATGCCTTTGACTTAGCTGGGACCCTTGTTTCCAACCTTGTCTTTTTGAGGGGAGGTGATTTGGGGGCCTGAATCTTCTTACTAGAAGATCTAGGGGTTTTCTTTTTTACTATACACTTTGGGCTTTGAAGTAGAGGGTGTGAGATCTGCACTGGAGGGTGTTGTCAGGCTGCCACCCTGACGCTCAGTGACCTCAAGCATATGTGTGAATAAGGGAGTGACCTTGCAAGAAAACGATTTTGTAGTAGCCTTGATCTTTAAGAAAATAACTTTGTTTAAAGTTCCCGAGGCATTTATAACTCCTTCAGGTTTAAGTTTGTTACCCAATTCTTTATTTAATATTAGTTGAATGAATCTAGGGTACATTAGAAACTTAAAATTTTTAGCAGCAGTTACACTCTTATTAAGGTTTTGAAATATGAAGTTTGAAAAGTTATAACTCTGCTGTTTAACAAGCCCATGGATAGCCCCTGCTAGATCTAATGGTATTTGATCCCATCCACCAGACTTGTTTGACAAGCAATGTAAAATGATATAAAGGATGATTCTCCAATTGTGATATACTAGTGATTTGGAGAAGGTGGATGTTGGGAGGGGTCCTTCATTTCCCATCTTCTTGAAAGTGACACTCACCACTTCTTTAGAGAATGAAGATCCACCATTTGCATCATTTAACTTCAGATGTTGTTGAATCTTTGCATAAAAGATAGTGATCTTCAGTCCTTGCACTTTTGCGGTGAGAAGTTTTGTTCCATGTTCTCTCTGAATAAAACATGTTGTCCAAAATTGCCGAATATATGGCTCACAAATCACCGGGTCTACAAAAATTACAAAAGCATAATTTCTACTGCGTAGGAAATGAATAACAGGATCATAGACTGGATCAACAATGGGTTCAAGTGATGTGGTGATTGTGAATCCAAAGATCGAAACAGGAATTATCATAACTCAATGTCTAATTAATTGTTTGATAAATGTAATTGTAACAGAAATTGATGAACAACAGATAATAGAAATGAAAAGCAAGATAAAGTAATGCGATGAACAAGTTTGATTCAATTGATTTCCATTAATAATGAATCGGTTACAATTGATTTTGATGATTTGATAATATGGTAATTGCTAGGTGCTTTTGGTGTTCTTGGTGTTTTGTTGTAGCTATTGCTATTATTTTTGTTCCTATTTGTTGTTCAATGTTGCCCTAAAAGTGTGCACCCATGCCTTTTATTTATAGGCAGAGGGATTCACTTTTTACATGGGGAAAACAAAATAAATCATGACATGACATGAAATATTCGATTTTCTCTAAATTGAAGTCTTTCGTAGATGTTGACTTGATGGCATCACTTCAGTCAGCTTGACTTGTTGACTTCACATGTTGTACTTGCATGATTGGAGATCATGCAAGTATTTTGTTCTTCTGTAGGAATTGGCCTTCCGTAGGAGTTAGTTCTTTGTTAATCTTGAACTTCATCCTCAGGAGCAAGCTCTTCCGTAGCAGCAGCAACTTGATCTTTGAACTTGTTCTTCAGTAGATGTGATTGTGCTTCCGCAGGAGATCCACATACATATTGACTTGTTCATTTGTGCTCCGTAGAACATCTACGGAAGATCAAACTTGCTCATCCGCAGATAGTTCTTGTACTTGGTCAATTTTCCAAATTGACAAAGTATGATGTTTTCATGCAATTATATAAAATCAACACAAATAATATTTGGGTTAACATATATATCTTGCATTACATAAGAAAAGAGATTTACAAATGATCTTCACAAGAGATGAATAAACATCTAAACCTATACATTAGATCTAGTCCTAACAATACTCCCCCTTAGGTTTAAACTCTTGTAATCATCTGTTCAGCTCTTTCAATTCATGAACTCTGGCCATTTTGATAATATTGTTGTGAAAATAGGGGTGATTTTAGTGTGGATTATTGTGTGGATTTGAAAATTTGAACGTTGGCGGAGAAAGAGGTTTTGGGTTGAGAGCGTTTTTCTAGGTCTGAAAATTGTCCGAAACAGTGAATGAAAATGACCAACTGCCAAGGTTATCATTTATACTCCCTCAGACAATTTCAAGCTTTTTATTTAATGTTGTGGGACCCTTAACCCTCATTACCCTTTCATGGTTATCCACAAGTTAATTTTTCCGCAGAATATCTACGGAAGACAAACTTTTCTGTTTATCCGTATCAACGGGTTAATTCTTCCGCAGAACATCTACGAAAGGCAAAACTTGTCATGATTTTTGCTGTATGATCCTAACATGTTGTTAGATCATTTGTTGTTTGCTGTTGGACCTTGATTACTTTGCTTCATGGCAAATGTACAAGATTGATTTATTAAAACTTCAGATATCATGCAGCCAAGTTAGTGCTCAAGTTCCAATTTTCTTCATTTAATTGAGATAAACTCAGATTTTCATGCTGGTGAATACTCCCCAGAAATTTGTAATTAATGATGAACTTATGTATTTATCAAAAATTTATAAAGAGAATAGCATGAAAAGCAGTTATCTGTCTATTTTATTAGATAAGAAAGAAACAAAAACAAAATCTTTTTGTATTTTTGTTTATAAGCAGAACTTAAATATATGTACAAGCATTTACATTATAAAATAGGATCACACGATGACACAAAGTAACTTCCTGAGACAATTTTGTTTGATGATAGTAGAAATAGATCTAGTGTTGATTGCAAGTATTATGATCCATATAAATTCAAGCAAGAGTATATATTCAATGTGTCATGCTGTTTATCATGTTTTGGTATTGATTAAGGATATACAAATATGGACTCCATATTCAATTCACATTAGAGTTTGTCCTCTGTTTATGAGTCAATTCATCACTTTTTCACACTTGAAAACTATGTTCTGTAAATTATAAGCTCTATCTTAAGATTTCTTTGAAATCTTATTAATGCTGATATGATATTTGAAGCTCTTTGAGATAATATACAATTGATCACATTGGATTCTTTTAGAGTTGTTCCTTTTTGGAACTTTTTGATGATCAGCATTAGGTCACTAGGTCTTTACATACGTAAAACAAAGGTTCCTAAGAACCCAGTTCTTTGCTCACGCAACACAGAGGGTCCTATGAACCCAGGTCTTTGCTCACGCAAAACAAAAAGTTCATGATACGTAAAGATAGAGGTTGTAAAGTGTCAAAACATAGTGTGCTTATGTGACTAAGTTGATCACAGCAGGATAAGACTTACTTGCTTGCTCCTTAAAATGGAATTGCCCATAATTAGTTATCTTGGCATTATGTTAAGCATGGACTTGTTTATTTTCCACTCAAGCTGAACCTACTCACATATCAAATCACATTTGATCAATCTTTATTGTTTGATTTAAAAACATGCAAGAAAACAAAGGTATAGTGTGCTATCATTTCTCATGATATGACTTGATTTTTCAGGAAAACATATTAACAAGACAATATTTTTGGAGTTTTATATGTTTTATGAATGTTTTTAGCTTTTTCATATTTGAGAACTATAAAGGACAGATCATGCTTTTCTTTGTGATGATGACTAATCTAAGTTGATCATGCCTAAAGACTCAATTAAGAGATTAAATCTTACTGAGTCAAAGGCTTTAACGAATAAATCAGCAAGCTGATTTGTTATATCCACTTTGATCAACTTGATTAAACCTTTTTCTGAGCAGTCTCTCAGAAAATTATATCTAATTTCTATATGTTTTGTTTTACTATGTAGCACCGGATTAGTAGTTATGAACATAGCAGCTGAGTTATTTATGAAAATTGGTGTTTGAAGAAAATTATAACCATAATCAAGTAGTTGATTTTGCAACCACAAAACTTGAGAGCAACAAGTTAAAGCAGTTATGTACTCAGCCTCAGCTATGGATACTGATACATTTATTTGCTTTTTGCACCAATAATGGTTCTTTCATTAAGATAACCAATAATGTTTTATTAGATGATACTTATGAATTCTTGTTGTTGGAATTGAATCAACTAGAATTGATGATTCCAAGTTAGTGATTTTCGGTAATGATAATGGAGATGGATCCAGCTAAGATGGAGAATCAACAAAGCGGTCAAAATCCTCATAATTTTGGTCTTCTGATGCTGAATGAAATCCATCTTCATGATTTTGTGTTTCCACAAATGTAGGTACAACTTCTACAGCAGTTACAGGAACAACTATGGATGTTCTAGTTTGTTGATCTGCAGATGTGAATGTTGTTGGAATGTTTTCTCATGGATTGGGAACTTCAGTTGAAGGAAATGAATCATCTTCGAAAGTAGATGGAACATCTACGGATGTAGATGGATCTTCTGCGGAAGCATTGTTAACTTCTGCTAATGCATTAGTTACCTCTTCTAAAGTTGAATTTCCATTTCCACCAGAATTGTCATTGTTTGTTTGAGATGAAGGGCCTGGATCAGCAACACTTGAAGTGTGTGAATGAAATAATCTTGGAGGATCAGCAGTCAGTGGCACTTCACTCAAACTTGGAGGTAGATAAGGATAACATGTATCCGTAGGACCTACAACATTCAAATAACCAGAGTTAAATGAATTTGTTAATGCATCTATATCAAACAACCAAGATGATCCTTTTACAGATTTTGGAAATAAGGATTCATCAAAAGATACATTAGGTGTTTCCTCTATAATGTTGTGATGTGGAATGTAGACTCTATATGATTTAAATGTTGATGAGTAACCAACAAAGAAACCATCATAGGCATTTTCATCAAACTTTCCTAATAGATCTTTGGTGTTTAAAATAGACACATGACACCCAAAAGCTCTAAGATAGCCTATAAAAGGTTTTCTTTTAAACAAAAGTTCATAAGGTGTTTTATTATGTTCTTTGACAATTAATGTTCTGTTTTGAACATTGCATGCTGTGTTCACTGCTTCTGCCAAAAATGTGATTGGCAACTGTGAATCAGCTAGCATTATTCTTGCTGCTTCAATTAGAGTTCTGTTTCTTCTTTCAGCAACTCCATTTTCTTGTGAAGTTCTTGGAGCACTGAAATGTCTGGCTCTACCTTTGTTCTGCAACAGGGATCTAAAACATGATTAACAAATTCAGATCCATTATCACTTCTTATGATTTTGACTTTTAAATCAAGTTGATTTTCAATCTTAGTGATAAACTGCATTACTGTTTCTGATGTTTCACTTTTATGTTTTAAGAAAAAAACCCATGTAAATCTATTAAAATCATCAACAATCACCAAACAATATTGCCTTTTCTTAATGCTCATCACATTGATTGGACCGAAAAGATCCATGTGTAGGATTTTGAGTGGTGTTATGTTTGTGTTGATTGTTTTGGACTTATGTGACACCCTATATTGTTTTCCTTTATAACATGATAAACAATGATTAGATAGTAAAATTCTTTCTTGGGAGGCCAATGACTAAGTCATTTTTGACCAGCTTGTTCATGTTCTTCATGTTTGAATGAACGATTCTTCTATGCCATAGTTGAGCTTCATCTTCTGATAACTTAGAAATTAGGCAGGTTTCATTGCTTGTTATGGAGGTGTTGTTCATGTCCAAAACATACATGTTTCCTTTTCTTGGTGCTTTAAGAAAGATCCAATCTGCTAGGATTTGAAAGCCTGGCTTAAGAATGTAACAGTAAGTGATATCAAATAAAGTGGTATAATTTTGATCACAAATTTGAGATACACTCAGCAAGTTGTATTGTAAATTTTCATAAAAATTTACTTTCTCAAATTTAAGTGCACCATTTGTTACCATTCCTTCACCAAAAATTTTACCTCCCTTCTTATCTCCACTAAATGCCACATATGAAGCATTTTTTTGTTTGAAATCATGGAGGAGAGAATAGTTTCCTGTTATATGCCTGGAACAACCACTGTCAACATACCACTTGTTGTCAGCCCTCCATGGATGTTCCTGCAAAAATAATGAAATCAATTAGAGCGTGGAGCCCAAGCCATAATGGTCTTGGGCTTGCCATTGTTATCTAGGATTGTTACTCTCTCATGAATGAGCCTAGATGTCTCAGGATTGTTTTTAGACTCATTTGATTCATTATGTTTTTTTTTGGGGTGAGGATGATTCTATTGAAGATGAACTTGAAGTACTTTGTTCTTGATCCTCAATCACTTCTTATGTTACCTCTTCTTTGAGTATCTTCTTCTTTAAACTTGATGATGATACTTGAGTAGAGAATGTTTCAGCTCGTTTGTCTTTGATTTTGGCACTTGATTGCCTTTCTCAAAGTGATCATAGAAAGCTTCATCTTCCTTCAAATCTACCTTCTTATGAGGTGTCTTGCTTTGAGAATTTTGCTTCTTCTTCTTCTTCTTTGTTTGATCAGCAGATGATGGCATTTTTTCTTTTGGAACCTTCTGTTTTGGTTGCTGCCTCTTCTGTTTTTGAACCTTTGATTCATCATTCTCAGAAGATTGTGAGTCTGATTCAACAGTCTAAGATTGTTACTTCTTTGGCACTTTTGTTTTGTTCTTTTTGTTGAAGTCACATTCTTGAGTAGAATGGTTCTTCTTGTTGTAGATGGCATAGTGCTTGTTAAAGTAACAATCAGTAGTCATATGATTGTTCATGTTGCAAATAGAGTAATAACTGCTGAAGTAACAATCAACTGCACCACGTGCAATATTTTTCTTCAGCTTCACTCTCAGACTCTACCACCTTCTTCTTCTGAATCTTTAATTCCTTCTCAAGCTTTGCAGTTGAAGAATCTTTACCTCTTCCTGGCATGATGTCACCTGGTTCTTGTTGCTTAGGATTCACAACTCTCAGTATCTTTTATTTCTTGATGTCAGTTTATGATTCAGCAGATGATTTCTTTTTTCGTAGATCTTCTACGGATGACTGTTTTGATGCAGATGATTGCTTCTTCCGTAGATCTTCCACTGAAGACTGTTTTGAATTAGATGATTTCTTCTTCCATAGATTTTCTACGGATGATTGTTTTGGAAGATCAACATTCTTCCTTTGCTTTTCTATGGATGGTTCGGTACATGTCTTCTTCTTCCATAGGTGTTTTGCAGAAGTGATTCTCTCTTCCTCCTCCGTAGTTCTTTTTGCATCTGACTTTTTTGCTTTTTGTTGAGCTCATGAATTCCTTCATTTAGCTGACCAATTCTTGTGTAGATGGTCTTCAACAAATTTCTTTGTTTGGGAGGATAAGGCAGCTTGATCTCATCAAGAACTTTGGGAATTATATGTTCAATTAATACATTCTTACCCTTACCCAAACCAGCACATTCTTGTTCATTAGGCTTATCAACCTCATCCAGATCATCACAGTCATTAAAGTCAAATTCTGATTCATTTTGTTTTAAAAATTCTGATTCAGATAAATCAGTTTCACTGACTTCGGTATCTTTACCATTTACCAATTCATTATTTTCAACTTTTGATTCAGTTTTAGTGTTATATACAAAATGATTTGACAGACTGTTGGTCATGGACTCAGGCAGGGGGGTGTAGTTATCATTCACTGGTGGTGCAACAACATGAAATCCCAACCCATACCTATTCTTTGATTCAATATGAGAATTTTACAGTTTCTCATATTGATGTGATGATAATTGGAACTTCTGAAGTTTCACTTTAGTAGATGCATGATCAGACATTGATTTTGTTAAAGAGGTGGTCAGATGCTCAACTTGTGCTTTAAAATTATAATTTTCAGACACAAGTTCATCTAAATCCTTTTGTAAGGAAGTGATTTTGACCTGATACAGTATATGTTCTCTTACATGAGATTCATTCAAAATCATTGATTGTTTGACTTTATCAGCCAATTATTGAGCAAGGACCCTGTATCTTTCAACCTCTTTAACACATCTGGAAGAACATAATCTATCCCTTACCTCTCTGGCCATAGGTGGAATTTTGTTCTCCATATTAGCCAGCAATGCCTGATTCTATCCCTGGGCTTCCTTCTTATACATGCTCCAGTCATAGGTACCAACCTGCAAAATAATCAACCTAATTTCTTTAGAGTTACTGGTACCTGCTGAAGAACCTGTGGCTGGGGGGGATGAGTTTGTAAGATAAGGTTGCTTGAAGCTCCTTTGATTTGCTTGTCTCATGTCATTTGTTGATTGTTGATTGCACTCCCTTGAAAAGTGACCATACAAAGTACACTTGTAGCACCTCACTTTTGATTTATCAACACCAATTTTTGTTGTTCTTCTTGCAACAGATAGTCCCTTGTTCCTTCATATACATCTTGGCTTTGTATGCAATCATGGCCATTTGCCATTGTAAATCCATTTCTTCTACTTCATCAGGATGAAGTTCTTTAAGGACTTGTTGGCAGATATGAGCAGGAGTCAGAGTACTACCCAAATAAGCTGGAAAGCTTGAACTAAAGGCTGCAAATGCTGCTTTCTGTTCTTCTGACTCTAGAACCATAGTAATTGGTTCAGATTTGGTGTTGCTTTTGTTGGTTGAGGATCCCTTTGCTACTTTAGCATTTGAGCTCTTTGAATCATCAGGTTTCCCTTTCACCTTCTTGTTAGAACTGCTTTGAAAGTTAGATTTAGAGGACTTTGCTGCATAGAAACCAGCTTCTTCTTCATCATCACTCTCAACTCAAGAGCTTTCATCATCATCATTGGAGATGAACGCACTTCCATCACCCTTTGTTTCTTTGAATTGATATGGTGCTATTGGTGCTTTTACACTCTTGTTTCTTGTTTTCTCATCCAACTCCAATGCTTCTACCTTTGCTACCAAAGTATCTAGTCCAATTGCCTTAAGATAAAGGGTATTTTTGAACATAGACACAGTTTGAGTCCAACTTTCAGGAAAGGAGTGGAGCATCTTTTTGTTCAACTCCTTATTGCTATACTTCAACTCAAAGATATTCATCTCAGTAATAAGTTGCATGTATCTGTGGAGTTGTTGAGGAACAGATTCACCCTGAATATGATAAAATGTCTCATACTGTGAACGGAGGGTATCCTTCCTGATGCTTCTGATCTCATCACTTTCCTCACACAAAGTGTGAAGAATTTTTCATAATGAGTTGGCTGTTTTGTATGATTCACATCTGATTAAGAGGTCTTCAGGTAAAGCCATAGTAAGCATACTATAGGCCTTGATATCAATTTTGACCTTCTTAACATCATCAGGAGACAGAAATTTCAAACTTATGGGCTAATTGTTGTTATTGTAATCAGGTCCAAGAGCAGGTGGAATGTAAGGACCTTTAGTAATGGAGACCCATAAGTCAGAATTAGTACAATTAACGTGGTTCCTGAATCTAATTTTCCATGTTTAAAATTAGCTTTGTTCTCCAACTTTGTGGGTTGGTAAGTTGAGCCAACAATGGAATTACTCATCTTAATTAACTTGTTAATTATCAAAATATCAACCGATCTAATTACCTTATGAATGTGAAATGTAAATGAAATGCAAACACACTCACACAATAGTAACAAATCACTGATAATATTGATATTAAATCAACTAAGACAGAAATTCCTTTGAATTAATGGCTTGTGTTGTGAATGATCTAATTACTGACAAACTCTTAACAATTATGAAGTTATGGTCAAAATTAGTCAAATATCTCAATGAATTCTCTGTGGATTTGAAATTTGAGATGTTAGATGATGAGATTTTGTTCAAATTTGTTTAAACAACCTTGAAATATCGAATCAACAGCACAAATCCATGATTCAAAATGATTCTGATGTAGATCAAGGTTAATCAATCAATGGAACAGTACTCGATGATCGATATAAAAAAGTTTTGATGATTTTAACATATTAAACCAAAATCGTTGAGTAAACCTTTGTTAGCTATTGATTACCTAAACTCAACTTATGTTTTGATTAAATCATTCACCATTCACGTTTAAATCTGAGTTATGAACTCTCAAGCTGTGACAAACACCCAAAAGCAATTTGAAGCTACCATAATCATATCTAATCAGAAACTAATAGATCTAATGAAATAAACAACTAATTCGACTAATCAAACTAATAGATCTAATGAAATAAACAACAAATTCGACTAATCAAACTGATAGATCAATTGATCTAGATCAATGAGCACGAGGCTCTGATACCACCTGTGAATCCAAGGATCAAAACAGAAATTATCAGTTTGATTGAACGAATGATGATCGCGGAATTATCATAACTCGATGTCTAATTAATTGTTTGATAAATGTAACTGTAACAGAAATTGATGAACAACAGATAATAGAAATGAAAAGCAAGATAAAGTAATGCGATGAACAAGTTTGATTCAATTGATTTCCATTAATAATGAATCGGTTACAATTGATTTTGATGTTTTGATGATATGGTAATTGCTAGGTGTACTTGGTATTCTTGGTATTTTGCTATAGCTATTGCTATTGTTTTTGTTGCTATTTGTTGTTCAATGTTGCCCTAAAAGTGTGCACTCATGCCTTCTATTTATAGGAAGAGGGATTCACTTTTTACATGGGTAAAAGAAAATAAATCATGACATGACATGAAATATTCGATTTTGACTAAATTGAAGTCTTTCGTAGATGTTGACTTGATGATATCACTTTAGTCAGCTTGACTTGTTGACTTCATATGTTGTACTTGAATGATTGGAGATCATGCAAGTATTTTGTTCTTTCATAGGAATTGGCCTTCCGTAGGCCATCCATAGGAATTGGCCTTCCGTAGGAGTTAGCCTTCCATAGGAGTTGGTTCTTTGCTAATCTTGAACTTCATCCTCAGGAGCAAGCTCTTCCGCAGCAACAACAACTTGATCTCTGAACTTGTTCTTTAGTAGATGTGATTGTGCTTCCGCAGGAGATCCACATGCTCATTAACTTGTTTATTTATGCTTCGTAGAACATCTACGGAATAACAAACTTGTTTATCCCCAGATAGTTCTTGTACTTGGTCAATTTTCCAATTTGACAAAGTATGATGTTTTCCTGCAATTTACATAAAATCAACACAAATAATATTTGGGTTAACATATATATCTTGCATTACATAAGAAAAGAGATTTATAAATAATCATTACAAGAGATGAATAAACATCTAAACCTATACATTAGATCTAGTCCTAACAGTGATGTTGTGATTCAGTCTGAATTTTAGGTTTTGAGCGGGCATGGAGGAATTTTGATTTTGAATTTTGGTAGGGTTTAAGAGATATGAACGTTTATTGAGGGATTTTGCTTTCAGATGATGGTTGAAGACGACAATGGTAGGAAAAGTTCAGATTTACTGTTTCTGGATAATATATAATAATATTATTTTAAATTTTTTTACCATCGTAACTTTAAATCCGATAGCTTGTGATGATGTAACAGTCTTTTCAGGCAACTACAACGATACCACTACATATCGATAGATAAAAGTGGATCCTACCGTATCCTTTCAATCTGTAGAATTGCCAAAATCGGAAGATACCCAGTTTTACTCATTTTTGTTATCAACAATGTATTTTTCACAATTTTTACTAGATTTCATTATGTAAATAATTTAATTATTCAAAGTTCATCATCCCAATAGCAGATATAAGATATTTAAACTTTGTTTCATTAAATGCATTTGTAAAATGATATGCATATTGTTCATTTGTATGGATAATTAATTTAATGATTTTTTTTTGCACAATCTTTAATGAAATGATACCTAATATCAATATGTTTTGTCTTTGAATGCTGAACCAGATTGTTGGTGATTGAGATGGCACTATTGTTGTTAATGTGAACTGGAGTATTCATGAAGGTTTCTCAATAATTTATAAGTTGAGTTTGAATCCATAACACCTGAGCACAACAACTAGATGGAGCAATGTACTCTGCTTTAGCAGTTGATGTAGACACACAGGTTTTCTTCTTGCATTGCCATGAAACCAATTGTCCCTTCAGAAATTGAAATCCTCCAGAGTTAGACTTCTTGTTAATGTTTCATCCTCCATATTCACTATCTGTATCCATATAGATTGAAGTCAGCAAACTTAGGGTACCATATTCCCAACTCCAAAATTCTCTTGGCAGCCATTAGATGTGACACTTTTGGAGCAGCTTGGAATCTTAAGCATAAGCATGTGGCAAACATGATATCTGGTCTACTGGCTATGAGGTATATGAGAGATCTAATGATGGATCAGGAGTTAATGAACATGTCTTAGACATAGGGATTTTTGCAGCCTTAGCATAAGTAGCTTGAAATCTCACTGAGATGTCTTGAACATACTTAGATTGATTTATGAAGATACCATTAGAGGTTTGTTTTACTTGCAGCCCTAGAAAGAAAGTGGGTTCTCCCATTGAACTCATGTCAAACTTTGACTTCATGAGACTTTCAAAGGCTTTACACAAGCTCTCCTTTGTAGACCCAAATATGATATCATCTATAGACACTTGTACCAAAATGATATCCAAATCAACTTTCTTGATAAAGAAAGTTTTGTCTATTGATCCTCTGGCATATCCATTCTTAAGAAAAGGTAGAGAGTGTCATATATAATTTCCTAGGAGCTTGATGAATACCATAAAGGGCTTTATCAAGTTTACATACATGATCTGGATACTTGGGATCTTCAAAGCTAGGAGGTTGGTGGATATAAACTTCTTCATCAATGTCACCATAGTGAAATACACTATTGATATCCATCTGAAATACCTTGAAGTCGATAGAGGTAGCAAAGAATTCATCATGATTAATCCCTTCTTCTTGTGTGTAATTTTGAACCACAAGTCTAGCTTTGTTCTTGATAACAATGCCTCTATCATCCTTCTTGTTTCTAAACACCCATTTGGTTCCTATTACAGTCTTCCCCTTAGGAAGTGCACATAGTTTCCAAACCTTCTGTCTGGAAAACTAAAGAACCTCTTCTTGCATAGCTTCTACCCTGATGTTATCTCTTATGGCCCTATCTACTTTCCTTGGTTCTAGTTGAGAAAGAAAGCTAAAAACAAACAGATGTTTGCTTTATTCACCCTCCTTCTTGTCTTGACACTAGCATCAACATTGCCAATGACATTCTCAACTGGGTGCTCATTATGAATTCTTAGTCTTCGGACACTTATAGTTGTTGAGATAGATCTAAATTGGAGTAGTTTGTTTCAGGATGTTCGACAGATGGATTGGTCGGATCAATTGGAGAATTGACTCCATCTTCAGAGTTTGTCACACTTGGTTCCTTTTCAAGAGATTGTCTAGTACCATAATGATCATAAGACTCCTCATCTAATGAGTCATCATGAGCAAGTGATGGTTGACCCACATTATTTGTGATACTAGCATCTGCTTCTGCTGAATGTGGCTGAACTATATTAGCAAATGACCTATTATGACTGAGACCCTGAGGTAGATCAACTCTGTAGTGTTCAGCACTTGGGACTTGTATGCCTGCTGATCTATTGAGTGAGTCTTCTGAAACATATTCAATCAAATTATTCAATGCATTTGTGAAACCATTCAAATCAAACATCTAACTTGGGGTATTTCCAACACTGTTTGAGGAATTTTCATTAGATATGAAATTTTCAGATTCGTCAATAGTCTGATCAAGTTTTTTGTATACTCTATAGGCCTTAGCTTGTGATGAGTGTCCTATAGAGAACCCATCTACGGATTTCCAGCAAATTTGGATAAATGATATTTGGTATTTAGAAGGGTGTATGGACATCCAAAAGGTCTTAAGAACTCCATGAATGGTCTTCTCTTATGCCATAATTCATAAGATGTTTTTACATGTGTCTTGACTATTAACACCCTATTCTGAACATAGAGCCTAAAATGTTATAGGAAGTTTGGAGTCAGACAACATTGTCATTGTAGCCTCAATAAGTGTACTATTGCTTCGTTTAGCAACTTAGTTTTACTAAGGTGTTCTAAGAGCACTATATTGCCTTGTAATACCTTTAGATTCATAAAAGAATTAAGGTGTGGTTTTTGAATTCAATGCCCTGGTCAAATCTAAATATTTTAACCTTTTGATCAATTTGATTCTCAATTATGATAATAATTGATTTTAATATTCCAGCAGTTTCAACTTTAGTTTTTAAAAAGAAAACCCATATGAATCTTGTAAAATCATCTATTATTAACAAGCAATATGATTTTCGTCCCAAACTCTTTACACATGTTGGGCCAAAAAAGTCCATATGTAACAGATGTAAAGGAGTTGTGACTGAATTCAATTCTTTGGACTTATGAGAAGATCTTTGTTTCTTTCCTTTTGACAAGTAAAACAGTTGTCAGCACATGCAAACTCCTTGTTCGGTAGTCCTATGACTTCTATGCTAATCTTCTATGCCAAATGGAGGATTCATTTATTGAAGCTTTGGAAATGAAACATGATACATTTCCTGGAGGTGATGCAATCTGCATGTTGAGCACATACATATTATCTTTCCTGAGAGCTCTTAAAAGTATTTTATCATTTAGAATTTCAAACCCATGAGATAGAACAATGCATTTATGCTCGGTGAAGAGAGTGTTGTGTTTTTTATCACATAGCTGAGACACATTGAGCATATTATAATTCAACTACTTCACATAGTTCACCTTATCATAGCTTACATTTCCATTGCTGATTGTCCGCCTGCTAGTAATGTATCCTAGTTTTGTATCACTACCAAAAGCAATAGATCTACCATCATATGGTTCAAGATTTAGCTGGCATGATCCACCACCTGTCATGTGCCGGGAGCATCCACTATCCACAATTCACAAGTTAGTTTTGGTCTACAGATGTTCCTGCTTATAAAAAAAATTGTTTAGTGATGAATAGGGACCCAAGCCTGTGTAGTTTTGGGTCTTCCAGTTTTTAGAAGTTGTTTTTCAATAGTAAATGCTGAGGGGGTGGTTTTTGGTTTTGGGTCATTTAAGGACTTGATAGTGTCTTTGGTTTCTAGGATTTTCTTTTGACGTATGCTTGATGCTTTAACATCATCCTTTATATGATGACCCTTTGAAGCTTTTGGATATGGTGATGATTTCCCAAAAGTCTTCTTCTTCTTCTTCAAGTTTGTAGCTGTTGATTTGTTCGGTAGATTCTTCAGGGGTGCTGACTTTCTCTTGGAATTAGCACTTGAGGGATTTGACTTCCAAACAACTTTATGATCACCATCTTTTCCTTTTGATGGTTGATTGATAGCTGCAGACTTCTTTTAGGGTCTAGGCTAGTTCGGATGGTTGCTGGAGTGTGCTAGAAGAATGTATTGACCGTCTTTTGCAAAGTGACTCTCTTTCCCACACATTAAGCTTCTGATCTTCTTCTGCTTCTTAGATGACTTGATCTTCTACCTAAGCTCTTCTAGCTCCTTCTTCATTACCTTCCTTTTACCTCTTATCAGCTGATGATCAATGAAATCTTTAGTTTTCACCTTCTATCCTGAAGATCTCATCAGCTGACTTACCTCAGTTCCACCCATCTTTTTGTTTATCTTGTGATCAGCATGGGTGGTTGGATCAATCTTCTTCCTTGGGAACCCCTTATTGTGGATCTTTATAGCTTCAAAGTAGACCTTTAAACATATGGTTAGGGTCTTACTTCAAAAGAGTTTGAGGTTCCTATATAGCAGCGTCTGTTGTGAGTCTTCTTGTTACAGTTGTGCTTTGTTTGAAGTTTTGTCTTAATGGAGGGGTTTGACTCGGCAGGCAGTTTAAAGTTTTGTTGTTTGAAGTTTTGCTTTAGTTGTAGTTGTGCTTTGGTTGAAATTTTGAAGATGTCTTTTCTTTGACAAACTCAAACTTCTGAATCATATCCTTTTTTGCGCTAGCCTTAAGTTCTTCCTTCCTCTTCTCTCTCTCTTCTTCCTTATCTATCTTCTCTTCCTTTTTATCTACCTCTTCAACTACTCCCTCTTTCTCTTTCTTCACTGTTTTCTCAGATTCTTCAGCAGTTGCTCTTGTACAGATTGGATCGGCAGATACTTGCTTTTTTACCACCAGGTTGCATTTAGGGGTATATGTGGAACATTCATTGGTGGTTCCATAGTATTATTCCCTAAACCTGTCTTAGTTTGATACAACTTTTGAGAGTTTTCAGTAAAAGCACGCAATTTTTTTAACTTTTCAGTTTGAATATTGTATTTATCAGTATAGGTTTTAGCTGTAGCTAAATCATATTGTGCTAACTTCAATATGCTCAAAAGATCATCAATTTGGGTCTTCAAGTTGGTTTGTTCATGTTTTAGTTGTGAAACAATTTTTTCTAGATATATTATAGTAAGGAATACACTTAGAGGCTGATACAACCAAAGAACAACTAGAGCTCTCAGCATGCACATGTGAAATACAAGGAAGTTACATCAGAAGATTTGATACAACTTAGTGAATTATGCTAAGTATCAAATCTTTCGAAGCCAAAAGACCAAATATTTCAAAGCCAAAGATGAAGTCTTCCGAAGCCAAAGACTGATTTCTTTCGAAGACAGAGAAGCCATGCTTTTTTTGAATCACGCTTTTGATGAAATCTGAACCACTTTCTACTACCATCTCTAAAGACTCACCAACTTATATGAGTTGTTGAAAAGTCCATACTTTTGTCAAATTATATATTAAGATCTTTGTCTGTAACTTTTTACTTTTATACTTTTATCCTTTTTGTAGTAGAAAAGGATGTGAGCTATGGCATGTCATTGTTACAAGTCAAAAGGCAATCTGCCTTTTGACTCTACATTGATCTTGTTTTCAAGATTAGTGTTTCCAGCTGACCTTCAAAGTATGTCCGACTGTAGGATGTAGTAGAAAGTATCTGAAGTACTTGTATCTTTAGATAAGCTTTGTAACAATTGTAAGAACTTCAGAGCAATATACATCATTCTTGAAAACTATATTATCTTATTTTATTGTTCTTGTTACTTGTGTTCATTGTTTCATACTAACGGTTCCCTATTTGATCTGTTGAGTGTTCTAAGTCTCTCCTCATCGTGAAACTGTTGCATTGACCCCCTTCAACGGTCCTGCAATTGGTATAAGAGTATTTTAGGCTCTTGATTGTAAGATCTCACCATCTTAAATCCTTTCAGTTTCACAAAACACTTAACAACTCAAATAGCAGCTCTTACCAAGGCTGATAAGGAAACCGGTACCAATGCAAAATCTCCACTGATCACTCCTAATGACTTTGATAATTGGTGCCAAAGAATGGAAGGCTTCATCAAGTCTCAAGACAGCATGATGTGGGGATCTGTTGTCTCAGGACCTTATGTTCTAAGCTCCACTTCAGCTGTTGCTGGTGGTGGTATGATTCCAAAGGAAGTGGCTGGCTACTCAGAGGAAGATTAAAAGGAATTGAAGTAGATCAGAAGGCAATGACCGCTCTCCAAACTGCTCTTCCTAACTCTATCTACAGAGGCTTCAAGAAGTGCAAAACTGCAAAGCAGCTCTGGGATGCACTTAAGCTTATGTATGAGGGGTCTGAGTAAGCCAAGGAAAACAAGAAAGACCTCATGAAGCAGCAGTTTGAGAACTTCACCTATAAGACAGGTGACACCATGACTTAACAATTCTTCAGGTATACTGAGATTATGGATACTCTAATGGATGTTGGAGTAAAGCTTAAGAATAGGGACATTATGAGGAAGTTCATGTTCTCTCTTCCAAGACAATGGACTCACTACTGTGTGGCCATTAAGAGAACTGCAGACCTCTCAACCCTTACTCTCATAGAGTTGTATGGTATCCTTAGTGGATACCAGATGGAGATGAACATGCAAAATCCATCACACAGCTCTTCCAATGATCAGTAGAGTTCAGCCCTTCATGTGGTTGAAATGGACTGTAGAGAACCTTAACGTTATCTTATCTACTACCTTGACAACTCAAAAAAGGGTCCTTTCATCACCTTCCTGGAGACACCAAGGGAGAGCTACATCCAAGGAAGCCCATTCCAAGAGACAAGCTCTGCTCAAGCCTTTGTGTTTGCGGATGAACGTAGTGGCAACTTTCTCTTCAATCTTGAAGACTTAATTGTATCCATCCAGATGATCTGAAGTACATGAAGATAGTCTAGCAAATGACTCTTCTCACTCACAGGGCCAAGAAGTTCTACAAGAGGATAGGTAGAAAATTTCCTAATAATATTTTCCAGTGGAATGTTTGGACTGGATAAAAGCAAGGTGAAGTGTTAGAACTGTAACCAAATAGGACACTTTGCTAGAGAGTGCAAGGCACTAAGGACAAATGGTGGCCAAGCACAAACCAGATGAAGAAGCCAAGGTATTAGAACATCTTTGTACCCCTTAATTCATTGCTAAAGTAAATAGATACAGGTCTTACAACTTTGAAATGAGATCTGATATTGAGTCCTTAAATATCTTAAAAGCTGATTTCAAAATAGCTGAAAATCATTACAAACTTAATATAGAAGATTTAGAGAAAAAAATTCAACTCTTAAGCAAGAGCATACAAATTACAGGACTCAAATTAAAGATCTCATTACCAAGTTAACTGAATGCCAGGCTGCGCCCAGGCTACGCTTGTGATCAGCAAAGCCAGGGTAGAAAAATGTGTTCTTGAAGAAGAGACCTTCAAGAACATTATATCCTCATCCTTGCATGTAAAGATTTGTTATCAGAACAAGCAGGGACTGGGATCTACTGAGATAGCTCTTACACACACACTACTATCTGTAAGATCTCCAAGGTGTTGAATTTATCAAGATGAGCTGCCTATCATAGATCATATTCAAGAAGAAGATGAGGATAAAGAGGAGATAGTGAAGGATGGATCTAAGGTGAGTGAAAAGGATCATCCTAAAAGGGTTACTATTCTCCTGAGGAGAGGAAAGATGCAAGGATGACCAAGTTTGCAAGAAATAACTTGATCAGGGCAGCCAAAAGAAAATCAAAGAAAGCCCAAGAGATCAAGGCCACCTTCAACTCCAAGCACAAATAACTATTCATATCTATTGGATTTGAAGTGGTGAAGACTAAAGACTTAACCAAGGACTCTAGTACCAGGAGTCCTAGCTTATGTCCAAATCATCCTTATCAAGAGAGGAAGGCTGATCAAATGGCTGCCACTGCTACACAGCCTAAACCATCCAGTTCCAAAAGCAAGCCTCACCCTAAGAAGCTTGCTACAACATCTATGAAGATGAAGATGGAAGTGGAAAGTGATCAAGTTCGGCCTTCTACTCAGAAGAAAACTCTTAGACATCATGTGTGGTAGTACTTCTCACTTTGCTAAGGATTTCATCTACAATCCCAAAAGTACTGTTCACATGATCAAAAGAAAAACGTTTGAGAAGAAGAAGAAAAAGAAGACAACTTCAAAATGAAAATCTCTTCCTTCCAAAAGCTCCAAAGTGAAGAAGAAGATAAATGAAAACTTCTCTTCAGAAGAAAAATTGGTCTCGAAAGAAAGGAATGCTTCCGAAGTACTGAAGTCTGCTATAATGGATGCAAACTCTTCTGAAGCTCCAGTCTCCAGAACTTCCAAAGTTATCAAAACTTCTTAAGTGTTAAAGGTTAAGTCTAGTCTTCCAAAGATGGTGTGGAAGATAAAGGAAGACCATATGACTGAAAGTTCATCATCAACAACAGCAAATGATCCTCAAAGCTTGCATATCGGATCAATTACTATTGCATTGTCTTCAGTTCACTTTGACAAGCCCAAAACCAACAAGGCTTGGGTTTCCAAATGTACTAACCATCTCTTTTTATGAAGGAATAGCTAAAGACCAAAGGAAATGTATGGATCATTGATAGTGGCATCCGCCATTGCACCTCAGGATGGGTCAGAACATCTTGAGGGTGCTCAAAAAGAGGCTGCTCAACAAAGTCCACTTATAGTATAGCCTCTTGCTGCTAAGAGACCCATCTTGTCCTAGATGTTTGCTACTAATCCAGACAGATGGTATGTCACTAGAGATTAAAGAGGTCAAGACATCTACTTTTGGCAAAACATTCTTTACTTTACTCTACACGATCTCTATGACATGAGGAGATACTTTGAGAGTCTGAGGGATCCTAACCAACTGATGATGAAGTGAATAGTCTTGATCCTGATGAGTACTGCTAATAGATGAAGATCAAGACTTAATGGTCTCTTTAGTTTTGGTAGCATCAGCTTATGGGAGTTTGTAAGGAATACACTTAGAGGCTGATACAACCAAAGAACAACTAGAGCTCTCAGCATGCACATGTGAAGTACAAAGAAGTTACTTCGGAAGATTTGATACAACTTAGTGAATCATGCTAAGTATCAAATCTTCCAAAGCCAAAAGACTAAATCTTCCGAAGACAAAGATGAAGTCTTTTGAAACTTCAAAGACAAAGTCTTCTTAAGCCAAAGACTAATTTCTTCCAAAGACAGATAATACATGCTTTTTCTAAATCACCTTTTGATAAAAGTTGAACCACTTTTCGCTACCATCTCTAAAGACTCACCAACTTATATGAGTTGGTGAAAAGTCCAAACTTTTGTCAAACTATAAATTAAGGTATTTTGTCTATAACTTTCTACTTTTGTACTTTTATCCATTTTATAATGGATAAGGATGTGAGCTATGGCATGTCATATTCATAAGTCAAAAGGCAATCTACCTTTTGACTCTACATTGATCTTGTTGTTTAGATTAGTGTTTCCAGCTGGCCTTCAAAGTATGGCCGGTTGTAGGATGTAGTATAAAGTATCTCAAGTACTTGTATCTTTAGATAAGCTTTTTAAAACTTGTAATAACTTGAGAGAAATATACATCATTCTTGAAAACCATATTATCTTGTTTTATTGTTCTTGTTACTTGTGTTCATTGTTTTATCCTAACTGGTTCCATATTTGATCTGTTAAGTGTGCTATGTCTCACCTCATTGTGAAATTGTTGCATTTGCCCCCTTCAACGATCCTACGATTATCTTTTCCTTTTGAGCTTGATCATTTTTCTTAAATTTAGTTTTAAGAGTATTGATTGATTCAACATACTTCATGAGATCTAAATTGTGATTTCTGTACAGGTTTACCTTAGCAATGCACTAAGGCGTATAACAAGGTTCACAAGTTACTGAGGTGAGGAGGATGAGCTTCCAACCTTGATGGGAGTGACATCTTCTACTTGGAAGCTCAAGTCAATCACCTATTCTCCTAAGGCTACAACTTCTGTATGTCTTTGGCTAGTAGAGGTAGAGGGACTTTAATATGTTGAGGGTTGTTCGAAATTTGATGAGCTTGGGGAAAATGGGTTTAACTTGATTTCTTTGAATTCTTTGGTAAAGTGTCCAAGCTGGTTGTAGTTGAAACACTTCACCTTGCTCTTTTCAAACCCAAAATCTAATCTTCTCTGCCTCAGGAACTTTCTTCTAGTTCTCTACTGAAACTGCTCAGCCTTGAAGGATATCATGGCTATCTGATAGTTAATGTCCATCTTCTCAAGATCATCTGGATGAATGCATTCTAGGTCTTCTTTAGAGAGTTGAAAAAATTTGGCCTGTTCACTAACAAAGGCTGAGTTTCAAGAGTAGGTTGGCGACAAAAATGGTGACGTCTGCTGATTCCATCTGCTGAAAGATGATGATAGCTGAGAAAGTTGGAGATCCAGGGTAAGTGATCATTGGTACTTGATGAGACACCATAGGAATTTAGTAGGCTTGGGAGTGGGAGTGAGAGTGAAAATATTCATGAATAGGTGCCATAAGAGCTGATGATTTTAAAGGGTTTGAAGATCTGTCGATTGATTCTTTATATACATTTATTTGAATCTGATAGGCACTCAAGATGCCATATAACTCCTCAAGAGTCATCGTATTTAGATACTTAGTTCTTCTAATGGACATAGTGTAAACTGTCCATGTTTTAGGTAGGGACCTTACTAATTTTCTGAGAACATCACTATTCTTCATCTTCACTATAGCTTCATTAAAAGAGTCTAGCTATTCATCATATCTAAGATATGTTGCCGTCATGGTTTCTCTTCTTGTGAAACCAAAGTTTTCAAACTTCTACTTCAAGGCCTCTCTTTTGTTATCCTTCATGTCTTTAGTTCCTTCAAATATGGCCTTCAATGCTTCCCACAACTAGTAAGCAGTTGTGAATTTCTTGAAGCCATGGATGATTTTGTTTGGTATGCTTATTTTGATCAGCTATAGAGCCTTTGAATACACATCCATCTTCTTCAGATCTTCATTTGAGTACTTGATGGCATCTTTGGGAATCATGACTCCACCTTCACCAGCAGCTTGAACCATAGAGACATATGGTCCATTTAGAAAAAAGAGCCAAAGTCTCAGATCTTGATTTCTTAGAAAATCTTCCATTTGGATTTTCCAAGTATCATAGTCATGTGGTGTGAACATGGGATGTTTGGTCTGAGTTTCATTCTCCAAGTCATGCTTATTGAGAAGGCTACAACAGTCATTTTAAAAGGATAGAAGGGTATGAAAGAGTGTGGTGTTTGATAGTGTGATTAAAAGAAATACAATTGATTTTTGAAAGGTGACTTTAAGAAAATCAAGAGCTATATCACTTGTTGGATCGGGTTTATGGATTAACAAGACTTTTCTATTTGATCAGTAGTTAACAAACAAATGCGGAATCTATATTAACTACTTACTAACAAACACAAATATTTTGAGTAAAGATAAGTGCACAAGTTATTGTTTCAATATATTCACTTTATTAATCGAAACTGAGTATAAATAGTTACAATCAGCAGATACACAAGTGGCTTAACAAGCTTACCTCTACTATACAAGTATGAGAGTTTTATACTATAAAATCTAAACAATAAAAACAAATTATTCTATGTTCAGAATGTACAGCAAGACAGACAATCGGCACATTAGAGCTAGGCAGATTACTATGTTGTCTCCACAAGACAGAACACAATAGCTGTCGGTACAGACAGTCTTGTCTTGTGTAATCGTTGATCAGCAACTCGTTCAGTTCAATGCTGATCTACAGTAGTCAATAAGCAGCACATCAGATAAGTGCTGATCGGAAGCGGTTTAGCATATGCTGATCGCACATCAGGTAAGTGCTGATTGGCAATAGTTCAGCATATGCTGATCGGCAGTCATTCGGTATATTCCGATTGACAATTGATTCAGCACTTGGTAGAAATTAGAAGTTGACAGTCAATGTTGAATTCTTGAGTTTTCGGTAGCTTTATTTTTTTCATAGATCAACATATATAAATTACATTTAGTTACAAAAATTATTTAAAAATTCATTTTTTAAAAAACAATTTTGAAATATCTTTTTTAAATATTAATAATCATTCAATTAAGCCAAACTTTCCATTATCATTTAACAATTCTGAAATTATAAATATCCGGATTCTCATTTTCATACAAAATTTGAATCCAATTATTAGATAACGATCTTATTTAAATTAGTTATCAATATTTTAATTTGAATGTTCCAAACTAATATTAAAACAAGTCAAAGTTACCCAAATTTTATAAATAATTTTCATATTCTTAATTTGAATTAAATTACTTGCATTTTTACTAGCTGGTAAATATATATTTCAATGCTAAATCTTTCATCATTTGTGTTAAATCACACCAATTCCTAATATCTTAACACGATATATCTCAAACATGAAAGTGGGAAATTCTCTCATTTACGCCTAATCGTTTCTATTTTTTCTTTACTTTGACACATAACTTTCAACAACATGTTTTGCAAATTATGTGAAGATTTATTATGTTACAATAGTCGCCACAAATAGATCTCATATTAGGTATCTGATTTAATTTCTATAGTTTGTCTTATACTCATAAAAAATTAAAGTGTTTTTTTTGTCTAGATCTTATATTACGTATCTGATTTATATTTTATAGTTTGTCTAATACTCACAAGAAACTAAAGTGCTTAATTGTCTTTTTCTCTTAATCTCACAAGTCTGTGTAATGATTTTACTTTTACTATGAAATCAATTTTCTTACCTTTTGATGATTATCTGATCCACCATAATTCTTTTCATTGCACACATTGTATTCATCATCAAACTTGTTACGACATCAATCATATGTCTAAAAGATCAAACATTTTTTTATTATACATATGAACTTTTGTAAGACTCCATTTCGATAGTTCTCATAGTTTGTTTCAACATCATAACGATAGTTTTTAGATTAAGATTTTATAATCACCGTAGAAGAAAAAAACATTGAACTAATGCAATATTCATAATAAAGACAACATTTTCTATTATAGAAGCAATCATTATCTTATATTTCATAATATAAACATTGAACTGGAAACTAGAATTTATTGCTAGGTAAGCTCTTTTTTGTCATCATGAACTGTAACTCAATTAATCTTTGATTCAGCTAACATGCATACTAAAAGGTCAGGGATGGCTGAGTGAGTCCTAGTTTTTAAAACATAAGCTTGTATACTTTGACGATTTATAAAATCTTTAAATAGTAAAAACATTGAAATTACGGTTACTAATGACCAATTAGAACAATGATGTAGTGACATTCATTGATATATCATTAATGTACTTTGATGCAACCAAATGAATCATCAGGCTACCTAATTATAATTAGTACAAGATTCCAATGACATGTTTGCACATAGCAAGATTCTAGTGACAATAGCAAAGAAATTAAATGCTTGCATATATCAAGAATCTAATGACCATGCAATAAACATAATAGAGCAATCAAATGCTTATATATAGCAAGACTCTAAGAACATGCTTGTACAAGACAAGACCAATGACCATGCAATGCATATTGCAAAGTAAGCAAATGCTTACATATTACAAAACTCTAATGACCATGCAATGCACATAGCAGAGCAATCAAATATATACGTGTATATAACAAAAATCTAATGACTATGCAACGCACATAGGAAAGCAAGACTCTAGTGACATGAAGACCGCGTAATAAGCTTTATATATACATATCAGTGTTGGAAAACTCAGCCAACTTGGCCGAGTACTCCTGGAGTACTCGGAACTCAGTCATTTACAAAAGCGACTTTCTTCAACTCGGTCCTATAACTCGGAATCGGTCAACCTCGGTCAATCTCGGAGAGTAATCGGAGCTAGGAGGCTCAACTAGGACCTACTCGAAGCTAGGCTTCCCAACTTGGCCCTACTCGGAGCTAGGTGGCCCAATCGGATTTTCGCTGTTTTTGGTCAATTTTCGTTAGTTTTCATCAATTTTTGTTGAATTTTCATTGTTTTTCATGTATATACATTGGAAGACGACTATTAAATGATTACTATGTCTATAATATTATAGAATAAATATTATTTTTTGAATTATTTTAGTATTTGAAATATGTATCCTTCTAATTTATATTGATATTCACATATATTGTTATAAATATTAATGAACTTACGATATTTGATATATGTATAATTTCTTAAAAATAAATTTCTTTATAATTTATCAAATCCGAGTACTCCCCTCGTAGAATGAGAACTCGCAACTCCCCAGTCGACCGACCTTGCAGCGCCTAGCGACTTTTACACCGTTGATACTTATAATGGAACACATTGAACATAGGCAGTGTTATATATTGAAACTCTACATACTTATATGTGATACATCTTCATAATCCGTCAAAATTGTTACGCTTTGAAATATCCTAAGTAGGAACATCTATGCATGTGTAAAAATATATGTATGAGTATAGGCCTCGTCATCAATACGTTCTTGCTCGTGAACTTCGTTTCCTGGGTTCACTCGGTCCGTTGGCTATTTCCTCTTTGCCATTCAACTACATAGGAGTAAGGGATTTACGTATGAGTAAAAGAATCTATGCATGAGTAGGAATTTCTAAGTATGAACAATGTTTACTAGTCATGAGCAATGATATCAACGTGTGAACAAGGATCTACTCATAATCAAGATTTACATATAGGTATTGGTATTTGCGCTTGAGTAAGGATCTTCTCAGGAGTAGGGTCATCTTTCATGAGTAAGGATCTACGTATGGGTTAGGTCACGTATGCATGAGAAAAGATCTTTACATAGGTTGGGTAATATGCGCATATGTAAACATCTACACATAGGTTAGGTCACACGCGTATGAGTAACGTTCCACTTATGCGTTAGATCATATCCGCGTTAATAAATATATGTGGATTGGTTAGGCCATCTACACATTCCACATGGGTTAGGTCATTTGCGCCTGAGTATAGATCTACACATGGATTAGGTTTATAAAGGTCAGACCTAAAGGCTCATGAAATAAAAAACTAATCCATGCGAAAACATTAAGTGATAAAAGAACTTCAGGGTGCGAGAACTTGGGGTTCGAAGTGAGAACTTGTGTTGTAGTATAAATAGTTGCTTAGCTTTGTATTTTGGATAACTTGTCAATTTCTATTTTTAAGGATTTTAAGCAATTTTGTTGAATGAGATAAGAAACATTTATTTACTTGATTGTGCATTGATCTTGACTTGCGTGTGTATCTTCTATTCCAATCATCATTCATTCCGTGTTTGATGGCTTGAGATCGATCATATTGTTATCCTTTCTTGGATTTTACAATTGGTATCAGAGCTTGGTTCTCTTGCTCGATTTGGTAACACTTTAGAGCTTATTTTGAAGATTTATAAATGATTTTGATGCTTGTTTTGGTGAAAAGATAGAACTTGATTGAGATTTGGTTGAGATGAAGCTAATAATTATGAAGAGAAGGCTCGTTGTGGGTTTTGAAACCATTGGACCTAAAATTGAACTAATCGAGATAATCTTAGAGAAAATTAGGTGATAAATCAAACATAATTAGCACTACAGAACTCTAAACAAGTTTGTGGACAATTTGGTTGGAGAGAACAACTGATTTTTTCTCGCGAAAACGTCAAAAATTTGATAAATTGTGTTAAAACTTAATATTTTCATGCGAGAATTAGTAGTTTTGCAAAAGACAGTTATTGAATAAAGTTTTCACTTGAGGTGGTAATATTCAGACAGTTTTCGCGTGAGAACTATCTGCGAACTCTTATGTGAAGTTGTGATCATAATTTCACATATCTTGTGTGAAAACTTAAGAAATTTTATGAGAACTTTAAAATTTTTAAGAAAATTTTCAACATCAATTTGATTTTAGAAATGACTTCCAACATCAACATGAGGAATATTAAGTGCTTCACTAAATCTAGATACTAAAATAGGCACCGGTATAAGAGTTAAGACACCCATGATTGCTTAATGAAGATAATTATGCCGACTAGGCATATTGTTTTAAGATCATCATGTCATTAATATTGAACCACACTGCAGGACCGGTGAAGGGGGTCAATGCAATAGTTTCACAAGATTGAGAAACTAATAACACTTAACAGATGAAATAGGGAACCAACTTATGATGAAACAAAAAACACAAGTAAAGAACAAAACAAGAACAAGATACTATGGTTTTTCAAGAATGATGTATATTGCTCTTAAGTTCTTACCAAGTGTTACAAAGCTTACTAGTGATTACAAGTACTTGAGATATTTTATACTATATCCTACAGCCGGCCATACTTTGAAGGTCAGCTGAAAACACTAATCTAGACAACAAGATCAATGTAAAGTCAAAAAACAGATTGCCTTTTGACTAGTGAATATGACATGCCATAGCTCACATCCTTATCTGATATAAAGGATAAAAGTACAAAAGTAGAAAGTTACAAACATAAGACCTTAATCTACAGTTTGACAAAAGTATAGACTTTTTAACAACTCATCTAAGTTGGTGAGTATTCAGAGGTAGCAGCAGAAGGTAGTAAGCTTTTGTCAAAAGGTAATTCAGAAAAAGCATATCTTCTCTGTCTTCAAAAGAAATCAGTATTTGGCTTCGAAAGACTTTGTATTTGAAACTTCAGAAGACTTCATCTTTGGCTTCGGAAGAATTGGTCTTTTGGCTTCAGAAGATTTGATAGTTAGCATAATTCACTGAGTTATATCAAATCTTCCGATGTAACTTCCTTGTACTTCACATATGCATGCTGAGAGCTTTTTGGTTGCATTAGCCTCTAAATGAATCCTTACAAACTCCCCCTAGGCTGATGCTACCAAAACTGAAGTGTAACTTTGAATTCTTGATCTTTATTGGTTGACATTCCTTATTAGAATCAAGACAATTCCCTTCATCATTAGTTGTTCAAGATTTCTCAGACTTTCAAAGTACCTTCTCATGTCATAGAGATCATGTAGAGGGAGATCAAGCATGTTTTTTCTAGAAATATATGTCTTGACCCCCTTGATCTCTAGTGACATACCATTTGTCTGTGTTAGTAGAAAATGCCCCAGATAAGACGGGTCTCTCAGCAGCAAGAGGCTCTAGAATGAGTGGACTTTGTCGATCAGCTTCTTCTTAAGCACACTCAGGATGTTCTGACCCATCCTGAGGTGTAAAAGTGGATGCGTTGGACTTCTTCTTCTTTTTCTTCTTCTTGTCCCTTCTGATGGCCATCGTCTTCCTCTTTCTATACTTTAACTAAGAAGGCAGGCCTTCAGTACCAGATGTTTCTTGTTTGTCCTTCTTAGTTGGGTCCTTTTTCTTCATAGGTTTAGAAGGAGAAAGATCGAGACCTTGTTATGGGTCAGAAGATGAAGCTAGTTATGATGCAGCACTAGGTCCTAGTTGAGTTGTCTTTTGTGGTTCAACCTTGACCTCAGCTTCAGGTGCAGCTTGACTTGGTGGAGAATGCAAGTCAACCAGCTCACCCCTCTTGATCTTCTGCTTGATCACCCTAATGTGCTCATCCATGGTGGATAGAGACATTGTCCCAAGCCTCCTTCCGAAGAACCCATACAGCTTCAAGATGCTCACCATCTTCTGTCTGGCAGTAGACTTCTTCTAATTTGCTCTGATGGTGGCTCCCTTATCTTCCTCTTAGCAGCCTTTTGCTCTTTTAGCACTTCTTGCTCAAGCTGCTTAAGGTATTCAAATTCAATATATTCATAGGATATGGGAAGAAGGGCTGCTGTTTGATAGAGGCCTGTGGCACTCAGGTAGGTTATCATGTTTTGTTTGTGTCACACCCTCAAAATCCGCGAGCGGGGTTTTACCGCGAGGCGCGTGACATACCAGGATCTCAGTCATTAGTTACCAAGAACGACTCTATATGATAAATAAACAAAACCAGAGTTACCGTTTAAAATACTGCGGAAGCGTTTATAAAACTAGAAAACTCAAAACAAGTAGTATGTAAAGAGAATGCGCAAAACATACGCGCCCCAAACACAAATGTTTAATAGGAAAAATAAACCCAAATGTGTAAACAAACAATGTAGACAACTCAACGATGCTGGTGTGCGTGCTCCTAGGCAACTGGCAACCTTAACCTGAGAATAGCATACTAAACAAGTCAACACATGGTTGGTGAGTTCAAGAGTTTGCGTTAAAATATAAACCAATCAATAGTTTCCAGAGCATAAGTAGTGTATTGCAATAGATAGCTAGTCTATTAACATAAAAATATTAATCATAGTGATTTCGCGATCGAAGCTGACTGTGTTACGTTTGTTGCCTCCCGTCACGACTTACCAGGTCGTGACGAATATGTGTTAGGACAAAATTGCACCCGTTTGACCTCGAGTCGCACAGGTGGGGCTCGTCAGACCCAGTAGTACTACCCAAGATTTCCCCGCTATTCAATATTAACAATCCGAAAGTGTGAGGACTTTCCATGGTAAACAACACTATATCAATATTATACACACTCATAAATAAAAGCGTTTGTGATCAACAGTATGCTATCTCCCCCAAAAGAGATGATGTAAAATGAGTGGGGCAAGAACTCACCTGATGCGCGCAAGAATTAACCTAGAGCTTAACTTGAAAGAAAAAGACAACCTTCAAAGGTCACCTAGAACACAAGAGTACATAAGTACGTGTATACAAAATCAACACGAAACCCTAAGTGCTCTACAAACCAAGGAACTCAAGGTTTAAGAAAGACAAGACACATTTGACCCAGTTGACCCGTTTGACCCGTTGGTGACATTATAGGTGATAATTCGTTAATGCCAACACAACAGTATGACATACATGATCAACATACAACTTGATTACATATAGCACATCATTAACCACATGTACTACCTAGATCATCATACAACCAATTATCATACAAGTCATGCGAATTACAACAGGCCAAAACAGGTAACAAACCAAATCAACATTCATATAACCTAGACAACACATTTAATCAACTTAGAAATCATCCATGAACACACTAGCATGATCCTAATATCCCAAACATGCTCAAATCATCCAATTCAAGGATTTGCACAATTAAAGTTTCCCTTTTGGGAAAGTTCATCCCAAATTCATCAAACTCACACTACATTCATGAATTCATCAATTATATACCAATTCAAGTCCATGACAACATCTAAACATGATCAACAACACCTAATCATCATGATTCATCAACTTTCATACCCAAAAGTTACTATCTTTAGTAAGGTATGAACTACAACATGCATTCTTGAATTCCTAACATTCATATCAACCATCTAGCATCTAAACATCATTACAAACACATTCATAACATTCATACATCAACCAATCATCAATTCATGCAAAATAAAGTTACTATTATTAGTAACCTATGAACAAAGTATCAAAATCATAGCTTTCTTGCATAATCGACGTTAACTTGCATATATACAATCCAACTAACATAATAACAACATCAAACAACCATCATTCAACATCCAATTTGATCCAAAATAGCCTCAAACTCACGGCCAAGATGATCATATGAACAAACAACCAAAATCCAAACTTTCTTGCATAATCAACGTTAACTAGCATCAATACAACCTAACTAACATCATAACATCACCAAACAAACAAGAATTAACATCCAATTGCAGATTTTCGAACTAGGGTTCGGCCACCTTGAAAAACCATCAAAAACATGTAAAAATCTAACCTTTAAATGTGTAATGGCTTGCAATTGATGATTCTAACTTGTTGTGTGCCTTGAAATCGATCCAAATTCGAATGTGAATGGTTGTTCTTGGCTGAATTCGCGATGGTGAGGGTGAGGGAGTGCAGGTAGCGGCCGAATGGGGTGTTTAGGGTTGGGTTTTTGTGTTTTAATCAACAAAGTTTTGCATAATTACCTTTTAACCCTTGCACTTTGTATTTGTAAAGATTAAGCTTTTAACACCCTTTTAAGATGTTTATAACCACAATAATAAACATATGAACTAATAATAACAATTATATACTTTATCTTTACTAGTCACACAATGCACGAATTAAATACACACGTTTCCACGTTATGCGATAAAATTTACAATAAAATTTAAATCACATAATCACGACTAATAATCAACATAGTAATTATTTGTTTAACATTATTAATTATTATTAAGTCACCAACGTTCAACGACAACTAGTGTGTGCTCCCGACACGTGTATGCAAGACTTAACGGAACTAACGGAGTTTGGTAACGGAAATTTACCGGATGTCACATTATCCCCATGTTGAAAGAATTTTCGTCCCGAAAATTGCGTTACATGGTGAGTGTTCCATTACTGGTCTACTGCATTGGCACATGGAAATCGAAATCGTGTGAGTTTTGGATGAGTTGTCACATCATCCCCATGTTGAAAGAAATTTCGTCCCGAAATTTAATCAGTACCTTCGCCGGCTGGCATCGTCCTTTCGAATAGCTGAGGATACTTAAGCTTCATTTGGTCTTCAAGTTCCCACGTGAATTCTGGTCCACGTCTCGAGTTCCAACGAACTTTGACGATGGGTATCTTGCTTTGCTTAAGCGTTTTCACCTCACGATCCATCACCTCGACCGGTTCCTCAATGAAGCGTAGTTGTTCATCTACTTGAACTTCTTCCAGTGGTACGACCATCGTTTCATCCGTTAAACATTTCTTTAGGTTTGAAACATGGAATACATCATGGATTCCACTCAATGAGTCAGGTAAGGCTAGTCGATAAGCCACTGGACCTATTCTTTCCACTATCTCAAATGGTCCAACGTATCTCGGATTTAGCTTTCCTCGCTTACCAAACCGAACTACGCCTTTCCATGGTGAGACTTTTAATAAAACCTTGTCACCTGTCTGAAATTCCAAAGGTTTTCGTCGTTTGTCAGCATAGCTTTTCTGTCTGTCTCGCGCTGCGGCCATGCGGTTTCTTATCTGAACAATCTTCTCAGTTGTCTCGTGTACTAACTCGGGACCCGTAATTGACTATCACCAATTTCAGCCCAGCAAACTGGCGATCTACACTTTCTCCCATATAAAGCTTCAAAAGGTGCTGCCTTTATACTAGTGTGATAACTGTTATTGTAAGAAAATTCCACCAATGGTAGGTGAACTTCCCAGTTATTCCCGAAGTCAATCACACAAGCACGTAACATGTCCTCCAAAGTCTGTATAGTACGCTCGCTTTGACCATCAGTCTGTGGATGATAAGCAGTACTCATATCCAATCGTGTACCTAGAGCTTTCTGCAACGACTGCCAGAAGTGTGATGTGAAACGAGAATCGCGATCAGAAATAATTGAGATCGGTACTCCATGCCTCGAAACGATCTCCTTCAGATAAAGTCGAGTTAATTTCTCCATCTTATCAGTTTCCTTTATTGCTAGGAAATGAGCAGATTTTGTCAATCGGTCCACGATAACCCATATTGTATCACAACCCGTAGAAGTGCGAGGTAACTTAGTAATAAAATCCATTGATATTTGATCCCACTTCCACATAGGGATCTCGGGTTGTTGTAGCAGACCAGATGGTTTCTGATACTCCACTTTAACCTTCGAGCAGGTCAAACACTTGCTCACATAAGTAGCTACATCTGCTTTCATGTTAGGCCACCAATAGTGCGCCTTCAAATCGTGGTACATCTTGTCAGATCCAGGATGTATAGAATACTTGGACTTGTGAGCCTCACTCATGACCAAATCTCTCAGATTTCCATGTAGAGGTACCCATAGTCTATCCATGAAGTAACGAATTCCATCCGCTTTTACTTCCAATTGTTTTTCCATACCCCTTAACGATTCAGACCCAATGTTTTCTGCTTTCAAAGCTTCTGTTTGAGCCTCTCGGATTTGTTCAGGTAATTGCGTACTAATGTTAGTTGCAGAGCTCGCACACGTCGAGGTTTAGCAGTCTCTTTTCTACTCAACGCATCAGCAACTACATTTGCTTTCCCCGGGTGGTACTTAATAGCACAATCATAGTCGTTTAACAATTCCACCCAGCGTCTCTGTCTCATGTTCAACTCTTTTTGCTCAAAGATGTGCTGAAGACTCTTGTGATCGGTGTAGATGGTGCATTTGGTACCGTACAAGTAATGTCTCCAGATCTTTAAGGCAAAAACTACCGCACCCAGTTCCAAGTCATGTGGTATAGTTCTTCTCATGAATCTTCAATTGTCTAGAGGCGTAAGCTATCACTTTATCCCGCTGCATCAGGACGCATCCAAGTCCTTGAATAGAAGCGTCACAATAGACTACGAAATCATCACTACCATCCGGTAATGCTAGTATTGGTGCGCTACACAATTTATGTTTCAGCAACTGAAAAGCAGATTCCTGACTCTCACCCCATTTGTACGTCGTTCCTTTGTGAGTCAAGGCTGTGAGAGGTTGTGCAATCTTAGAGAATCCTTCAATGAATCGTCGATAATATCCCGCTAATCCAAGGAATTGTCGTATCTCACTCGGTGTCTTAGGAACAGACCAATTCTTTATCGCTTCAATCTTAGCAGGATCAACATGTATTCCCTTCTCGTTGACAATATGACCCAAGAATTATACCTCACGTATCCAGAAATCACACTTAGAAAACTTTGCGTACAGTTGTTCCTTTCTAAGTAATTCCAAGATTAAACGTAAGTGCTTCTCATGTTCTTCCTCGGTCCTTGAGTATATCAGTATGTCATCAATAAAGACGATAACAAACTGATCAAGATAGGGTTTGCACACGCGATTCATGAGGTCCATGAATACTGCTGGTGCATTCGTCAACCCAAATGGCATGACCAAAAATTCATAATGACCATATCGTGTACGGAAAGCAGTTTTCGAATGTCCTCTTCTCGAACTCTCAGCTGATGATACCCAGACCTCAGATCAATCTTAGAGTAATAGCTTGATCCTTGCAGTTGATCAAACAAATCATCGATACGAGGTAAGGGATATCTATTCTTGATAGTAACCTTGTTCAGTTCCCTATAGTCAATGCACATTCGAAATGTACCATCCTTCTTCTTCACAAAAAGAACTGGCGCTCCCCAGGGCGACGAACTCGGTCGGATGAACCCTTTATCCAACAACTCTTGTAGTTGAGCGGATAATTCCTGCAGTTTGTTCGGAGCTAATCGGTACAGTGCTCTCGCAATTGGAGCGGCTCCTGGAGTCAACTCAATCTGAAATTCAACTTGACGATGAGGCGGTAATCCAGGAAGGTCTTCCGGAAACACCTCGAGAAACTCACGAACTACGGGGATATCCTCTATCTTCTTTTCCTCAGTCTGTTTATCTGTGACGAGTGCTAATATGGCTAGTCGACCCTTTCGTAACAACTTTTGTGCCTTCATAAATGAGATGATGCCTATCACCGCACCACTCCTATCACCTCTGACCGTAAGGACTTCTTCACCAATGGGAATCCGTATGATCTTCTCGTGGCATATGACTTCTGCTTGTTTATCGGAAAGCCAATCCATGCCTACTACCACATCAAAGCTTCCTAACGTAACAGGCATGAGATCTATAGTGAATGTATGACCAGCAAGCTCTATCTTGCAGTCTCTAAGAATATGCGTTACGTGAATCTGTGTACCGTCAGCTAACTCTACGGTGTATTTAGATTCTAAGGCTGAGGGCATATCACTTAAAAGACTACAGAACCTAGTGGACATGAAACTTCTATCGGCTCCGGTATCGAATAATACAGTAGCAAAACAACCATTAACCGAAAATTTACCAGTTACTGTTGTAGGATCGTTTAGAGCCTCACCTGAGCCAATGACGAAGGCTCTTCCTTTGGCTCTATTGTTGTTATTGCCTCCATTGTTGTTGCCATTACCATTGTTGTTGTTATTGTTGTTGCCATTGTTATTATTGTTGTTGTTCCTATTGTTGTTGTTACCATTACCATTCCTCTTAAGCTGGGGACAGTTGCGTTTGTAATGGCCTTCTTTTCCGCACTCAAAACAACCTTTCGGAGTTTCTTGTGATTGTTGAGGCTTCTTCATCAGTTCACCCCGACAGTCTTTGGCTGCATGACCAATCTTCCCACAACGTTGGCACTTGAAGTTATCACGTCAACCCACATGGTGGTAGTTACACCGGTTGCACTTCGGCAGTCTTCCACCATACCCACCGGGCCCTTGATTTGAGTGCGCCTGGTTGAAGCTTCGGTTGTTATCGAACTTCCGTTGCTGTTGCTGACTTTGCTGCTGTTGTTGAGGTTGAGATTGGCTACTGGATGACGATCCCTTGTTGCTTAAACCATCCCACTTGCGTTTCTGGTCGGGCACGCTTGCCACCACACCCCGTTTAGGTAACCGTCCTTGCTCAACTGCCTGGTCAGTCAGCCTGTGGGCTGTTCGGATAGCTTGTTGTATGGTAGTGGGGTTAGAAGCAGTTACCATACTTTGAATTTCGGGCACCAATCCCCGTATATAATGCTCCACCCTCTTGTGCATTTCATTCACCATCCCTGGGCATAAAGTGGCTAACTCATGAGTACGAGTCATGTAGGCTTCAATTTCTGAGCCTTGCATTTTGAGTTGCCAGAACTCAATCGCCAGTTTCTGCACTTCATTTCGGGGGCAGTATTCTTCCTCATCAGGTTCCATTAAAGGTGCAGGGGCTTCAGCAACCTGAAGTGCTGTTAGCTGTGCCTCTAAATCAGCAAACCTATTATCGATCTCCATATTATGGTGATCCTGTGCGTCCATGCGCTAACTAAGTGCTACCACGTTGCCTGCCAGCGTATGATGTCCACCAATGGCCATCGAAAGTCGCTCCTGAAGCGTATCTACCTGGTAACGTAGCTGACGCATCTCAGATCGTATTGCAGAGTTCTCATCAGTGAGTCCTCTAATCCGCTGTCGCTCTATGTCCAGTGTGGCTACCAGAGCTGCAAATGCCTGCTCCAGAGGGATGCTCAAGGTAGGAAGTGTAGGCAAAGTAGAGGCGGTTGATGACCTAGTCCTAGGTCGCGTAGGTGCTACTGGTGGTACGCGTTCTCTATAAGCCATACGGTTTATGTAAGTGGGGTAGAAATCCCAGTTATGCGGAGGATCGAGCTCAGGAGGTATGAAAGGCTGATCCCAGTCTATCTCGCTAGGAGGATAAGGATGTCGTGGCCAGTTAAATCCCCTATCCGGTACGGGAGAAGTAGGAGGTGAATCAGATCGTGCAGGTCTCTTGCCTAAATTCCTGGACGTCGATGCCATGCTGCGAAGTACGTGTTGCGTATGCCAATGAGTATACAGTAAGGAGAGTAAGCGATAAGTAACTAACAACTATGCGGTTATAGTCTAGTGTGTGTATGCAACCTAGTTCCATATAACCAATGGCTCTGATACCAATCTGTCACACCCTCAAAATCCGCGAGCGGGGTTTTACCGCGAGGCGCGTGACATACCACGATCTCAGTCATTAGTTACCAAGAACGACTCTATATGATAAATAAACAAAACCAGAGTTAACGTTTAAAATACTGCGGAAGCGTTTATAAAACTAGAAAACTCAAAACAAGTAGTATGTAAAGAGAATGCGCAAAACATACGCGCCCCAAACACAAATGTTTAATAGGAAAATAAACCCAAATGTGTAAACAAACAATGTAGACAACTCAACGATGCTGGTGTGCGTGCTCCTAGGCAACTGGCAACCTTAACCTGAGAATAGCATACTAAACAAGTCAACACATGGTTGGTGAGTTCAAGAGTTTGCGTTAAAATATAAACCAATCAATAGTTTCCAGAGCATAAGTAGTGTATTGCAATAGATAGCTAGTCTATTAACATAAAAATATTAATCATAGTGATTTCGCGATCGAAGCTGACTGTGTTACGTTTGTTGCCTCCCGTCACGACTTACCAGGTCGTGACGAATATGTGTTAGGACAAAATTGCACCCATTTGACCTCGAGTCGCACAGGTGGGGCTCGTCAGACCCAGTAGTACTACCCAAGATTTCCCCGCTATTCAATATTAACAATCCGAAAGTGTGAGGACTTTCCATGGTAAACAACACTATATCAATATTATACACACTCATAAATAAAAGCGTTTGTGATCAACAGTATGCTATCTCCCCAAAAGAGATGATGTAAAATGAGTGGGGCAAGAACTCACCTGATGCGCGCAAGAATTAACCTAGAGCTTAACTTGAAAGAAAAAGACAACCTTCAAAGGTCACCTAGAACACAAGAGTACATAAGTACGTGTATACAAAATCAACACGAAACCCTAAGTGCTCTACAAACCAAGGAACTCAAGGTTTAAGAAAGACAAGACACATTTGACCCAGTTGACCCGTTTGACCCGTTGGTGACATTATAGGTGATAATTCGTTAATACTAACACAACAGTATGACATACATGATCAACATACAACTTGATTACATATAGCACATCATTAACCACATGTACTACCTAGATCATCATACAACCAATTATCATACAAGTCATGCGAATTACAACAGGCCAAAACAGGTAACAAACCAAATCAACATTCATATAACCTAGACAACACATTTAATCAACTTAGAAATCATCCATGAACACACTAGCATGATCCTAATATCCCAAACATGCTCAAATCATCCAATTCAAGGATTTGCACAATTAAAGTTTCCCTTTTGGGAAAGTTCATCCCAAATTCATCAAACTCACACTACATTCATGAATTCATCAATTATATACCAATTCAAGTCCATGACAACATCTAAACATGATCAACAACACCTAATCATCATGATTCATCAACTTTCATACCCAAAAGTTACTATCTTTAGTAAGGTATGAACTACAACATGCATTCTTGAATTCCTAACATTCATATCAACCATCTAGCATCTAAACATCATTACAAACACATTCATAACATTCATACATCAACCAATCATCAATTCATGCAAAATAAAGTTACTATTATTAGTAACCTATGAACAAAGTATCAAAATCATAGCTTTCTTGCATAATCGACGTTAACTTGCATATATACAATCCAACTAACATAATAACAACATCAAACAACCATCATTCAACATCCAATTTGATCCAAAATAGCCTCAAACTCACGGCCAAGATGATCATATGAACAAACAACCAAAATCCAAACTTTCTTGCATAATCAACGTTAACTAGCATCAATACAACCTAACTAACATCATAACATCACCAAACAAACAAGAATTAACATCCAATTGCAGATTTTCAAACTAGGGTTCGGCCACCTTGAAAAACCATCAAAAACATGTAAAAATCTAACCTTTAAATGTGTAATGGCTTGCAATTGATGATTCTAACTTGTTGTGTGCCTTGAAATCGATCCAAATTCGAATGTGAATGGTTGTTCTTGGCTGAATTCGCGATGGTGAGGGTGAGGGAGTGCAGGTCGCGGCCGAATGGGGTGTTTAGGGTTGGGTTTTTGTGTTTTAATCAACAAAGTTTTGCATAATTACCTTTTAACCCTTGCACTTTGTATTTGTAAAGATTAAGCTTTTAACACCCTTTTAAGATGTTTATAACCACAATAATAAACATATGAACTAATAATAACAATTATATACTTTATCTTTACTAGTCACACAATGCACGAATTAAATACACACGTTTCCACGTTATGCGATAAAATTTACAATAAACATTCAAATCACATAATCACGACTAATAATCAACATAGTAATTATTTGTTTAACATTATTAATTATTATTAAGTCACCAACGTTCAACGACAACTAGTGTGTGCTCCCGACACGTGTATGCAAGACTTAACGGAACTAACGGAGTTTGGTAACGGAAAATTACCGGATGTCACAGTTTGTCTTGTTCCCTACCTACCTGAGTTTGTTGCTCAGTAGCCACAGCTTCTGTCTCAGGGCTTTCTTGAACTGGGGAGAGGGTAGGAGCTTTGCACAATCTATTTCTTCTTCTTTCTTCTTTGATTTTGAGGAGCAGTTCTGCATCCACAGCTTCGTTGCTCTCCTTTGAAAGTTCCATCTCAACCACTTCATTCAGTTCTTCCAAGGGAAGAGAGATGAGTTCATCAATATTGTAGTTCCTAGACCACAAATAGTTCAATCTGATTTCCCTCAATTCATCCTCTTGAATGCTTGGCCTTGGGGCAGCCCTGATTGCTGCCTCCATAAAGCCAGGGGTCTCACTTGAACTTTCTCCCCTTGCCTTCCTCTTCCTTTCTCTCTTCTCCTCCTCAGTGTTCTTAGAGGCCATCTTTCTCTTCCCATTGTCAGTGACTGGCCTGTGTGACTCAGGGTGGAGCACTTGAGCTCTGACCAAAGAGAGGCTGTAAGACACATTCACCAGCTCGTGCCTTATTAAGGGCACTGGGTGTTGAAGTAGTTACTGTCTCAAGGTTCACAGGTTCAACTACTTGACCTTCAACTAGTGTTTTCCCCTCAAAGCTAACCTTAGGGTCCACCTCAATATCTATTTGACCAACAGTCTTACCTGCTAGCCTTTGTATATATAGGTAGGTTCTTAGTCTAAACTCTTCAACCACCCTTTGTTGAATCCTCTCAGCTTGCCTGTTTTGACTTGGGTTGGCAAGTGGCAGATGAACTAGAGAAAGACCCTTATAGTATTTCAGGGTCTGAAAGTTGAAGACTTCTTACTACCCCTGAAATCTAGAGAGTACTAGGGCTCTTCTATCAACATCATACCTCCATCCTATAATTTTATTTTCAGCAGGGTAGGATGGGGTAGACATAGCCTTTGGTATACCCTCCTCAAATAGGCTTTGAATCAGGGCTTCCACATTAATATGGTCCTGAGGAGGTTGTTAAGTATGGACAACTGCAAGTGAGGATGTTGAGTCCTCTATGTCCATACACTGGGAAGAACCCCTAGGTTCTGTGATTGTAGGTAGGACTTTCTCTCCTTTTTTGGTGGTATCACCCTCTTGCACCGGGGAGCTAAGGGTTAGGTCCACCACATCCATAGGTTCTTGTGGACCTGGTTGAGTTTGCCTGACAGGTCTCTCAGCTAACATGCCCTTGAGATTGATGATCTCAAGTTACTAGTCACAGACTTGTCTTTGTAAGGTAGCCACTTGAAGTTCTAGATGACATGCATTTGAAACTAAATAGGTGCATGTTTTTGACATTTGTTGAACCTTTAGTTGCAAACTCCCCTCATCTTCATCAGAAGAATCATAGGGGGATGAGAGAATATGACCAAAGTCTTCTTCCTCATCACCAGCATGGGTTCTTGGCTGCTGGATTTTCCCTGCACCATGACAGCTTCAGTAGAAGTATCAATAGGCTGGGTTACCATGGTTGAGGTGTTAATGATGTAATCACTTACAAAAGTGAGAGCCTCTTCCATATGGACTTTCGGAATATATTTCAGAGAGTCCACCTTAGTTAGGGTTGGATTATGAGGGCTGAATATTGGTGATTTGGGACCACTCATCTCTCCTTGAGTAGGGGTGGAGAAGAGAGAGTCATGGTACTCACCAAAACCCATATCCTCATCATCATAGAATTGAAGGTCATGGATGGGTTGGTGAAAGTCTAATGGCTGGAGATGGTAGCTTTCCCCGGATGGTTAATCACTTGAATTTTGAGACTCTGAGTGCTGGCTTAAGGCTTTGGCAACAAGCTTATCAGGCTGAGCATGAGTAACCTCAGTACTGATCAAAGAAGTAATGGGAGTGGTCTGCTCCTCAGGTGAAATGGGAGCTCTTGGTTCCACTTCCTCCTATATGGGTGAGTGTATGGGCGCATGCACATCCTGAGTAGTTTATGCAGGGGTTTGTTTGGATATTCTTGAGTAGGTGATGGTTATTTGTGGCTGTGTGGGTGGTGCAGATGTAGAAGGTGTGGGTTCAACATTGGTTGGTGCTGCCAAGTTGTCACCTTGAGCAATTAGCTCTAACATTTCTGGGACCAGGGTTGTTTCTACCCCTGAGAAGCCAACAATGGTCTTTCTCATAGTCTTAAAGATGTCGGGCTTCATCTGTCCCAGTTTAAGAGTATTACATGTTCCCCTTAACTGTGTGCCCAGTTTAGAGTTAAAAATGTGTTGAACATATCTAGGGAACATATAATACTAAAAGCAGTCTAAGTTAGCAAGCAAGTTTTTGTAAACAAACTGGGAGTACTTGAACTTGACCCCTTAAACCATCCTATGAACTATAAAGGATAAGTCCTCAGGAATCTATTCTCAACCTCTATGTTTGTTAGATAGAGAGTGGATTACAACATGGAGTAGGTACTTACATTGAGAGGAAACCTTACCCTTTTTGAAGGTTCTTACTATGTAGTCCCCGTCATAGCCTATATGCCGGAATGAGTTGTTAATAGCAGACTTTGGGAAAGACAACTCACCTGCTTCATCATCCAGCCTCAAATGAGAGTTGATGGTGGCTGAAGTGATAAAAATTGTCTTCCCCTGCACTATGGCAGACAGTGCCTTCTCACCGTCTAAGATGACATTTTGGTAGGTCCTCTAGAACTCCAGGAGTTGTTCTTAATATAGTAGAGGGTCTATTGTGAGGACAGTGAGGTAGTTTGAGTGAGTTAAGAAGCGGCAAACATCTGAGAAACCTAGATCTTTCTCAGATGATAACAAAGCAACTTGCTTGTGTTGCCTGTATAGATGCATGGAAAATCTAGTTGGTTTCGGGGATCAGGGTTGGCCATTTTGAGTAGCATAGAAGTGAAGAAAGCTAAGAACAAAGGCGTTTTATCAGTGAATTTAGGTTATAAACTTTTGCAGATGAAGAAAAAGGTGAAAGAGGGGTAACAGTTGTGGGTATATTTATATGGTTGGATCTAAGACAAAGTTAATACAAAAGGATAAACTTTGAAATCCGGATGTCGGTCCCACCTCTTGAAAAGTGCCCAAAAAGGTAGTTTTCTTGGAAGTCTAAAATATTCCGAAGGTAATTTGTCTTCGGATGTTTTGAGAAAACTTCCGAGGCCAATTTGACTTCGGAAGATATTCATTAGTTTGATAAAACTTTGCTTTGGAAGAAAAATATTTAGAGTATTTTTCCTTCTGAGATATATTTGGTTTCGGAATATATTAAACTTCAGAAGATTTATTCAAAGAATGAATAAAGCTTCTGAGACTTAATTGCTTTCGGAAGAAAAATGTTCTTCAACACATATAAGTACTTACAAGCATATTTAAGCTTCGGAAGATATATCAGAATTTCTTCCAAAGGTAATTTTCTTAGTAAGTAGTTATTAGTTTTGAAGATATAACTTTCTTCCAAAGTCAATTTAATGTCTTTCGAAAGAGAATATATCTTTACAGTTTTAAAATTCTAAGGAATGTCATTTTGAAAAATTTGCTTCCAAGGTAAACTTGGCTTATATAGGTGTTGATATAGACAACTTAAGACACACATACTTGAAAAAGTAATCTTGAATTTAGTTTAAGAAAAATCTAATCAAAGTTAATCATTCCAATAATTGATACAAGATACTTAAATCTCTGTTAATCAAAGCTTTTATGAACAGATCAGCATATTGTTCATTTATGTTAACTTTGACTAGTTTTTCAATCTTTTTTTCAAAATTATCTCTAATCAAATAATACCTGATGTTGATGTGTTTTGTCTTTGAGTGTTGCACAGGATTCTATGTAATAGATATAGTAGTATTGTTGTCTATGTGGATGGGAGTCTTTTTGAAGTTGAATCCATAGTCTAGCATCTGATTCTGAATCGAGAGTACTTGAGCACAGCAGCTTCAGTAGCAATCTATTCAGCTTGAGGAGTTGATGCAGACACATAGGATTATGTCTTGCATTGCCATGAGACTATCCTTCCACCAAGAAATTAACAACCCCTTGATGTAGACTTTGCAGTCATGTTACAGCCACCATGGTCATTATCTGTATAAGCATACAAATTGAAGTCAGAATTCTTTTGATACCAAAGACCTACTTTGGGAGCACCTTTGAGATATCTGAGAATTCTTTCGACAGCAACTAGGTGTGACATCTTTGGGATGGCTTGATATCTTTCATAAATACATGTAGCAAACATGATATCAGGCCTGCTGGCTGTGAGGTACATAAGAAACCCAATCATAGCCCTGTAGAGATTTTCATCAACACACTCTCCCTCAAGATCAGTTCCTAAGGAGTGGTTTTTAGCTGTGGGTGTCTTAGCAACCTTGCACTTAGTCAGATAAAATCTAGTAAGTATGTATTGCACATAGTTTGACTGGTTTATGAAGATGCCATTATCAACTTTCTTCACCTGAATTCCTAGAAAGAAATCGAGTTCCCCTATGGCACTCATTTCAAATCTATTATTCATTAGCTTCTGAAAGTCTCTGTAGAGCTTCAGATTAGTTGACCCAAAAACGATGTCATCTACATAAACTTGAACCAGCATCAAGTCATTTCATGTTCCTTTAATGAAGAGTGTTCCATCAATAGTACCCTTTTTTAACCATGTTGACAAAGGTACTGTGATAGTGTCTCATACCACTTCCTTGGAGCTTGGTGCAGCCCATAAAGAGTTTTATCAGGCTTGCAGACATAATCATGATGATCTAGATCTACAAAACCAGGTGGTTATTTGACATACACTTCCTTATCTATCACCCCGTATAAGAATGCACACTTGACATCAAGTTAGTAGACTGTGAAAACCTTAGAAGCAGCAAAAGTAAGGAATATCCTAACAGTTTAAAGTCTTGCCACAGTAAGTTGGTTGGACAGATCTAAATTGGTGAAATTCAGATATGGTAATGGAGTATCACTCACCACATCAGCACACTTATCAAGAGAAACTTGATCTAATGAGTGTGTGACAGCATTGATGTTGTCTTCTATGGAGTGATTATCAGCATCAAAGAATTCTTGATCACTATCACCACCTCTATCTCCTCCTACATTGGAAACCCTTTCAATTGTGTTATATGCCTTAATGCTGGAATTGGTAGGCATCTCAGATGTATCAGCTGAACAGTTTGTCATAGTTGTGCTGACAGGATTTTAAACTACAGGGTTTGTTACCACTAGACTTGAAGTAGTCTTCTTACTTCGTCTTCTCAGCTCATATCTTGGGTCATGATCTCCTGTTGATAGTCTACCTGTAGATCCTGAAACATCTCCACAAGATTTGTTAAATACAGTTGGTAACTAAATCAAGATCAAATAGCCAATAAGGACCAGAACATTGCACACTTGGTGTGTGCTCATTGAAGGTCATATTGGTTGACTCCTCAGCTACTCTAGTTCTAAGATTGTATACTCTATAAGCCTTAGCTTGGGAAGAATATCAAGTAAAGTGTCCATCATCAGATTTCTCAGCAAATTTGGCTATCTGATCTTTTGTATTCAAGATGGTGCATGGATATCCAAATGACCTGAGGAACCCAATGAAAGGTCTCCTTTTGTGCCACAACTCATAAGGAGTCTTACCATGAGTCTTGACTACTAAAACTTTGTTCTACCCAGAATATGATGGGCAGTTTAGAGTCAGATAGCATGGTTCTTGTAGCTTTAATAAGTGTCATGCTTCTCCTCTCAACAACACCATTTTGTTAAGGAGTCTTGGGAGCATTATATTGTCTTGTAATACCTTTCTCATCACAAAATGTATCAAGGATTTGGTTTTTGAATTCAGTTTCTTGATCGTATCTTATGATTTTGGCCTTATGATCACACTGATTCTTAATTTTCAGAATGAAATTCTTCAAGATCTCAGAGGTCTCATCCTTATATCTAAGGAAGAAGACCTAAGTGTATCTTGTGAAGTCATCTTTGATCACCAAATAATATAAGGTCCTTTCTAAACTTATTACACTGATGGGGCCAAAGAGATCCATATGTAATAAGTGTAGGGGAGTAGTGATGGAGTTCTTTTCCTTTGGCTTGTGAGACACTTTATGTTGCTTTCCTTTCAGACAGCAACATAATGATCATCACTTGTATACTCTTTCTTTGGCATTCCAGTTACCAAATCATATTTAAATAATATATTCATGTTTTAAAAGATTACATGCCACATTCTTTATACCAAAGGAATGACTCATCACTATTGTCATTAGATTAAAAACAAGAAACTTCTCCTGATGGGGATGTTTCCTACAAATCCATTTTGTACATGTTCCCTTTCCTGGGGGCTCTGAGAAGTATATGCTCTTGAGGAGTGACCATCCTAGGGTTGAAAACAATGCACTCATGTTAAGTAAAGAACATGTTATATCTCTGGTCACAAAATTAAGATACACTCAGAAGATTATACTCAAGCTCTTTAACAAAGTTTACCTTCTCAATGCTAAGCTTACCATTTATGACCTTGCCTCTTCAAGTGATGTATGTCACACCCTCGCTAAAGCGGAAACACGAGGATGCGACGGACGGGATCGTCATAACACATTGGGGGTTCAAGAGAATATCTAAAGGTATTCTCCGTACATGGGTCATGACGTCGCCCGACACATAGGAACACATGTCAAGGATAGTCACTACCAGAACGTCATACCAAAATGCATAATCATACCAAAGCTCCAGACAGAAACAAATCAACACAATTGTCAAACAAAAAATCTCAAAATCCTCAAAATTACAATCCATAAAACCCAACAATCCACAACATGTCCCAAAAGTCTCTTGAATGTCTAATGCTCCTAGTGGAGCGGTCTCGTCTAAGTCCACAGCCATACACCTAGACTTCATTACCTGAAAAGACATGCTCTAAAAAGGTCAACATACGTTGGTGAGTTCACAGGTTTATAAGTACAAATATTTTGCCGTGTATAACATGTATAGAAAATTGTATGTGAAAGAGATACATAGCAGTCAAGATATCAACATAAGTTCGAATGTAACCCAAGTCCAAGACATTCCAAAATTTGCACGCAACCAGATTATATTCACCCAAGGGCAAGCCCCGGCCAAGTCGGTCTCGACTAGTATACCGACAATATGGGTGGGAGTGTCAACCCGTTAGTACTAACAATATCTCTCCATAACATCCAAGTACACAAGTTGAAGCACAAGCACAAGTACACACTCATGATTGAATATCAAGACTCATACCATGACCCAAACCACATACAATATTTCAAAAGAAAATCAAACACGGCATAGTCCAAAACCATGAGCATGCTTTTCCCCCAAGTAAAATATATTAAAAAGGGGCCGTAAAACTCACCTTGAAATGTCACAGTTCAAATTCCAAAACACGCAGAGGAAGCTCTAAAAATATATAATTCACACAAGGATTAATATAACACCAAATATCGATGACTAATATGGGTGCAATCCTGTTAGTCCAGCCCTTAACACTAATCAAGGTTTTCCATCGTCACACTTATTAATTTAATTCTTTTGTAAAGAGTTTTAATCAATATTATATGCAAAACTTGTCTTAATTTAGACTATTTAATCCCAACCCTTATTTTTAAGTTTTAACAAAATAATTCAGCATACATATCTGATTGCGCATCAGTCTTGTATAAGCTGTTAGGAGATCGACACGACCACGAAACATCACGTACGAGGTGTCATTTGAAATAAGAGAGTTTAAATTAACTCCAGAAAAAGAATCAGGTTCATTTGACAAAATATGAGTAAGTTATGACACGAAGAATAAAGACCAATCTGCTGCCCAGATTCATCAGTTTTGACCTTCAGTTTTGTTTGCTACGTTTGGAGGACCAAACGATGTCGAAACGACATGAAACCAATTGGGTTAGTTAGAGGACTCATAGGGATTAAATTTAGACCCAGATTTTTCCCCAATTGGGCGTGTTTCGACCAAGTTATCACACGAACAAGATGACCTATTTTTCTGACATCAAGCTGCCCAGATTGTTAGTTTCGTTATTTCGATTTGTTCAACACACCAGTACTTTCAAGGAACAATTCTAGTTATTTCAAAACGTTTTATAGGTCCAAAATCTCGATTAAGGGCAGGTCATCCAAGATTACATCCCAATCTTTTAGATTCGATTACCATACAAGACCAAGGATTAGGGTTTTTACCAAGTGACGAACCCGACAATCGTAACGCTTAGATCTTCACGATCTAGCACCAAAAACCAAGAATGAGAGATCATTAGATGAAGATTTTGAATATAGATGATGAGTATCATCGATTTTAGAGTGTAACCAGAATTAAACTTCATCAAAAACGAATTTCGCTTACCGTAGCTTTGAAGACGAATGTTTCTAGCCGAGTTTAACATTCTTGGATGACTTGGTTGCCAAAAACTCGATGGATGCACAAGTGATTTCAGAATTTTCGATGGCCATGTGGAGAAGAAGAGAGAATTTTGGAGAAGGAGGTGGCTAGGGTTTCAAGGGAATTCCAAAATTTGTGAAAGTGAGGCCAAGGCAAAGGGGAATACCCCCCCTTAATCCTTGCGGCCGAAACATAGGAGGAAGAAGGGCCTTCGGGCCCTTGGCCTGTCTCGTGTATTCCGTCACGTCTCGAGCAGCGTGTCGTCTAATTTTTACGCTTTCAAATTCCGCGCGCAATAACTGTTCGAACGAACTATCACATGCCCTAGGATTTGGATAAATTATATTTTTAGAACCAATTTAAGTTGTTTTAACAGGCTTTAGGCAAAGCCTATGGATGTAAGACTAATTGAGTTATGGTGAAGTTTTCGTGTTTTACATTTTAGAAAACTCTCGATTGGGCTCAATACATAGAACCACATACGGCGACAAGCCCAATAGTCACATAAAGATATAAACTCCAGGCCCATTATAAAAACGTAGGCCCATTAGACCAAAATTTGGGCCATCAAGAAAAGAACCATAAATCAAGACCTAGTCTAATTAAAGAAGAAAGTCAAAGTCAAAAGTCAAAATTCAAACTACTGCCAAGGCCAATGTACCTATTTTGGTAACGGATGTCACAGTATCCCCCAGTTGAAAGAATTTCGTCCCGAAATTCAACTAGAGTCATCAACTACACTGTCATCCGCAAATAGGTGAGGGTACTTAATCCTCATTCTGTCTTCTCTTTCCCAAGTAAACTCAGGGCCTCTCCTTGAGTTCCATCTTACCTTCACAATCGGGATCTTGCTACGTTTCAACATCTTTATTTCCCGGTCCATGATCTCTAATGGTTCTTCGACGAATCGAAGTTTTTCATCCACTTGAATTTCCTCGAGTGGCACATGTAGCGTCTCATCAGCGAGACACTTCTTGAGATTTGAAACATGAAACGTGTTATGTATGTCGTTCAACTCTTGCGGCAATTCCAGTCGATATGCAACAGGACCAATTCGTTCAATAATCTTGAACGGACCAACGTATCTCGGTGCTAACTTACTCCTCTTGCCAAAACGAATAATGCCTTTCCAAGGTGACACTTTCAATAGAACATTATCCCCAACAGTGAACTCTAATGGCTTCCTTCGATTATCAGCATAACTTTTCTGACGGTCTTGGGCTGCCTTCAATCTATCCCTTATCTGAAACACCTTGTCGGTAGTCTCTTGTATAATCTCGGGTCCAATCATCTGACTTTCCCCGACCTCTGCCCAACACACCGGCGACCTGCACTTACGCCCATACAATGCCTCAAATGGTGCACATCCAATACTTGTATGGTAACTATTATTGTACGAAAACTCCACCAATGGAAGGTGAGTGTCCCAGTTACCGCCAAAGTCAATCGTGCAAGCCCTCAGCATGTCTTCCAAAGTCTGAATCGTACGCTCACTCTGACCATCGGTCTGAGGGTGATAGGCAGTACTCATGTCAAGACGTGTCCCCAGTGACTTCTGTAAGGATTGCCAGAATCGGGATGTGAATCGTGCGTCCCGATCAGATATGATTGACACGGGTACCCCATGTCTAGACACAATCTCACAGATATAGATCCTTGCCAACTTTTCCATTTTGTAGTCTTCGCGTATAGCCAAGAAATGTGCAGATTTGGTCATTCGATCCACAATAACCCAAATCGTATCATGCCCACTACTAGTCCTTGGTAACTTTGTAATAAAGTCCATCGTAATATTCTCCCACTTCCATTCAGGGATTTCAGGTTGCTGCAATAAACCTGATGGTCTTTGATGTTCTGCCTTGACCTTCGCACACGTTAAACACTTACTAACATATACCGCTATATCCCTCTTCATTCCGGGCCACCAGTATAAATCTCTAAGATCGTGGTACATTTTATCCGCACCAGGGTGTACCGAATACCTCGTCGTATGTGCCTCATCCAATACGATTTCCCGAACATTCCCCGTTATGGGTACCCAAATCCTACCCATAAGGTATAACCCTCCATCATCCTTTTGTTCGAACTGCCGGTCCAGTCCTCTCAACCCTTCACTCTGTACGTTTGTTTCCTTTATTGCTTCGACTTGAGCAGCAATAATATGAGTCTTAATATCCGAATGAATGGTCATTTGTAGGGCCCGGATGCGTACAGGTTTGACTCTTTCCTTTCGACTCAAAGCATCCGCTACTACATTTGCTTTACCCGGGTGGTACCGGATTTCACAGTCGTAATCACTAAGCAATTCCATCCATCGACGCTGTCTCATGTTCAATTCCTATTGGTCAAAAATGTGCTGGAGGCTCTTGTGGTCGGTATAAACGACACACTTTGTACCATACAAATAGTGCCTCCAGGTCTTAAGAGCAAAGACCATCGCGCCTAACTCCAGGTCATGGGTGGTGTAATTCTTCTCATGATTCTTAAGTTGTCGCGACGCGTATGCAATCACTTTATCTTTTTGCATGAGCACACAACCTAAACCTTGATGCGACGCGTCACAATACACAATGAATCCGTCTGAACCCTTAGGGAGTGCCAATATCGATGCATTACACAACTTATTTTTCAATGTATTAAATGCGTCCTCTTGTTTAGCACCCCATTCGAACTTCTTATCCTTCTGCGTCAATTGCGTAAGTGGTTGTGCAACCCTTGAGAAGTTCGCGATAAATCGCCTATAGTAACCTGCTAACCCAAGAAATTGTCTTATCTCTGAAGGCGTCTTAGGTGCCTCCCAGTTTTTAACTGCCTCGATCTTTCCAGGATCCACATGAATTCCTTTTTCATTCACTACATGCCCAAGAAATTTCACCTCTCGCAGCCAAAACTCACACTTGGAGAATTTGGCATAGAGCTTCTCTCTTCCCAATAACTCCAAGATTGCTTTCAAGTGTCCCTTATGATCCTCCTTCGTCCTTGAATAGATCAAAATATCGTCAATGAATACTATGACAAATTTATCCAGATAGGGTTTACACACCCTATTCATTAGATCCATAAATACCGCGGGTGCGTTTGTTAGCCCAAAAGGCATAACCAAGAATTCATAATGCCCATAACGCGTCCTAAAAGCCGTCTTTGGTATATCGTCCTCGTGCACCCTCAACTGATGATATCCGGAACGAAGATCAATCTTAGAAAAATAGGTCGCCCCTTGAAGTTGATCAAATAGATCATCTATCCTTGGCAAGGGTAACGATTCTTAATAGTTAACTTGTTCAATTCTCGATAATCTATGCACATTCTGAAGGATCCATCCTTTTTCTTAACAAAGAGCACTGGCGCTCCCCACGGCGAATGGCTTGGTCGGATGAAACCCTTGTCTAGCAACTCCTGGAGCTGACTAGACAGTTCTTGCATTTCTGACGGGGCTAGTCGATAAGGAGCCTTAGCCACAGGCACTGCGTCCGGTATCAAATCGATTCGAAAATCTACCTGTCTTGGTGGTGGCAATCCTGTCAAATCATCCGGAAACACCTCTTGAAAATCCTGCACAATAGGTATGTCTTCGATCTTCAATTCCACCACTTTCATACTCATTATATATTCTTTCTTCACTTCCGGCTTCTCCCCATGTACTTCAAGTGTCTTGCCACATGGTAAGGGTATGCGCACAATCTTTTCGTTACAAATGATTTCGGCCCTATTCCCAGTTAACCAGTCCATACCCACCACTACGTCAAAACTTCCAAGCCCAAAGGGTATAAGATCTATTCTAAAAGCATGATCGCCCAAAGTTAAGGTGCAGTTCCGTATTATATCCCTAGTCTCTACTAGGTTACCGTTGGCCAATTCTACTACATAGCTTGATTCCATACAACTAGGGGTCATATCCATTAATTTCACAAACTCGGATGATACAAAACTATTATCGGCACCCGTATCAAATAAAACTGTAGCATAATGTTCATTTAAAGTAAACGTACCCGTCACCACTTGTGGTTCCTGGCGAGCGTCATTGGCACCGATTACAAACGCCCTTCCACGAGCCGGGTTACCATTGTTACCTTGTCTAGGATTTTCGCCAATCGCTAATGCTTGATTTTGGTTGTTGTTTCTTGCATTCGGGTTGTCCACCCGTCCTGGTGCTCTGTTTAACTTTGGACAAGTATTACGGTAATGGTCTTGGCTCCCGCACTCGAAACACACGCGTGGTGCCCCCGCTGGTTTAGCCACATTGACTGGCACCGTTGGGTTCACGAGTATCCTGCAATGCTTAGCTAAGTGCCCGACTTGCTGGCAAGCATAGCACACAGTACATGGCACTGTAACTGGATGATGCCAGCCGCACTTGATGCACTTCGGATGAGTACCAACATAATCCTTCTTTGTAGGCACCGCAGCAACATATCCCTTCACCACCTTTGTTTTCTTATCCACTTTACTATTGGTCGATCTGCTTGACTCCCCAACATCCTTTCGATTTTCTCCAGTCTTTCCCAAAACTTCAGTTCGCACCATTTCATCAGTCAAAGTGCCTGCTTTCAAAATTTCACTTTGTATGGTTGGGGGTGCCGCGGCCGTCACCATGCCACGAATCTGTGGTACCAGACCCCAGATGTACCGCTCAATTCTCTTCGACTCAGGTATTACCAAGTGTGGCACCAGTTTTGCCAATTCATGAAACCGGTCGGTATATGCAGCATGACCCGACCCTACCATCGAATGGTTCCAGAACTCGTGTTCCAACTTTTGCATCTCATTCATAGGGCAATACTCCTCAGCTGCCAACGCCTTAAATTCAGCCCATGTCATGGCCACAGCTGCCTCTCTACCCCGAGCCTGAACTTGGGTGTTCCACCATGTCAATGCCTTTCCTACCAATGAACACGTCGCATACTTCACCTTCTGATTCTCAGCACAGTTACTGATATCCATCACAGTTTCCATCTTCTCAATCCAACGGGTCAAAGCGATAGCTCCGCCCTTTCCATCAAACTCCTTCGGTTTACAAGTTATGAATTCCTTGTAGGTACATCCAACCCTACCCCCAGTACCATTCCCCACGACATTCACGTTCCCACCATCTCCAGCTTCCATCAACACCTCGCCGCCATTCGCTCCTTCTTCACCTCCATGATTGCCATTGTCCCCTTCATTCCCATTATCGTTCCCGTTTACTCCGCCCATACCGCCCCCATTGTTCAAGATGTTGTTACTCACTTGCGTAACAATAGTAGGAATTAGCTCAGCTAGCTGTTGAGCAATAATAGTGGCGATATCTGGGTTACCAGCCCCATTATTTTCATTGTTCGTTCCACCTTGACCTCTTCCACCTATGGCTCCACCACGGCCACCAGCACCTCTACCACGTCCCCGTCCCCTCGGGGCTGCACCTCCACGGGCCGAGCTGCGGGTAACTCTTTTTGGCGGCATGTTCTAAAAAAAATAGGGCAACCCGTAAATAATTATAATCCAACATCGCATTAGTAATAAGGCTAGGAATTATTCCAGAAAATAGGCACGTATATGATAGCACTTAATTTGTCAATTCGACACCCATATTCCATAATAGAAATACTTAAATAATATCCAATCCTAATATCCATAACATTCCAATGTCAAAACTCAAAGTCAAAATATACTAATCCCAATAATCAACAGTCAAGATACTTAAGAAAAGAAAAGGAAAATAATAAAAAGGCTAATCAGTAGCAGTGTGGAGTGTCCCCAATTCAATTCTTCTTTTCACTCCACGAGCAGGAAGCAATGAGTCCGCCTGTCATACGTCGCGCGAACTCTCTCTTGCCCTTTAAGGTTGGAGGGGCAGGTATATTGCCACCATCATCGTGAATAGTCGGTGGGAGCATAGCCACCTCCGGTAACGGTCCTACATGGCTCTCACAGCTGCTGGTAGACCTAGGGGAATCCGGTGGTGACCCATGAATATCTCTAACGTCCTTTGAATAAGGAAATGGGTTCCTCACTGCATGTGCTCTCCAGGGTGCTCCAAACCCATATGGCCTAAAGCATCCCGTCATAGACCTCGTCAACGGTCTACGTCCACGCACCGCTACTGCTTGCTTCACCAGCTTCGGCGGGCCTGGTGACGCCTCTTCATTCTCCGAATCAGATGAAATATCAATAATAGAAGGGGGAAAGGAATGAGTACCAGAAGTCATGGCCTAAAAGAATAAAAACATAAACACTTTTCTCAAAAGGACAAGAAAAAAAAAAGAAAGAAGCAACAAGACAATCCAAAAATCAAAACAATTAACACAAATATTCACATGTATAAAGTACACATAATCCTATTATGCATACTACATGCGGGTACTTAGGTTATAGTCTAGGTCGAATAATCCACCTAATTCTCTATAACCAATGGCTCTGATAACAATCTGTCACACCCTCGCTAAAGCGGAAACACGAGGATGCGACGGATGGGATCGTCATAACACATTGGGGGTTCAAGAGAATATCTAAAAGTATTCTTCGTACATGGGTCATGACGTCACCCGACACATAGGAACACATGTCAAGGATAGTCACCACCAGAACGTCATACCAAAATGCATAATCATACCAAAGCTCCAGACAGAAACAAATCAACACAATTGTCAAACAAGAAAAATCTCAAAATCCTCAAAATTACAATCCATAAAACCCAACAATCCACAACATGTCCCAAAAGTCTCTTGAAAATGCTCCTAGTGGAGCGGTCTCGTCTAAGTCCACAGCCATACACCTAGACTTTATTACCTGAAAAGACATGCTCTAAAAAGGTCAACATATGTTGGTGAGTTCACAGGTTTATAAGTACAAATATTTTGCCATGTATAACGTGTATAGAAAATTGTATGTGAAAGAGATACATAGCAGTCAAGATATCAACATAAGTTCGAATGTAACCCAAGTCCAAGACATTCCAAAATTTGCACACAACCGGATTATATTCACCCAAGGGCAAGCCCCGGCCAAGTCGGTCTCGACTAGTATACCGACAACATGGGTGGGGGTGTCAACCCGTTAGTACTAACAATATCTCTCCATAACATCCAAGTACACAAGTTGAAGCACAAGCACAAGCACAAGTACACACTCATGATTGAATATCAAGACTCATACCATGACCCAAACCACATACAATATTTCAAAAGAAAATCAAACACGGCATAGTCCAAAACCATGAGCATGCTTTTCCCCCAAGTAAAATATATTAAAAAGGGGCGTGAAACTCACCTTGAAATGTCACAGTTCAAATTCCACAACACGCAGAGGAAGCTCTAAAAATATATAATTCACACAAGGATTAATATAACACCAAATATCGATGACTAATATGGGTGCAACCCTGTTAGTGCAGCCCTTAACACTAATCAAGGTTTTCCATCGTCACACTTATTAATTTAATTCTTTTGTAAAGAGTTTTAATCAATATTATATGCAAAACTTGTCTTAATTTAGACTATTTAATCCCAACCCTTATTTTTAAGTTTTAACAAAATAATTCAGCATACATATCTGATTGCGCATCAGTCTTGTATAAGCTGTTAGGAGATCGACACGACCACGAAACTTCACGTACGAGGTGTCATTTGAAAGAAGAGAGTTTAAATTAACTCCACAAAAAGAATCAGGTTCATTTGACAAAATATGAGTAAGTTATGACACGAAGAATAAAGACCAATCTGCTGCCCAGATTCGTCAGTTTTGACCTTCAGTTTTGTTTGCTACGTTTGGAGGACCAAACGATGTCGAAACGACATGAAACCACTTGGGTTAGTTAGAGGACTCATAGGGATTAAATTTAGAACCAGATTTTTCCCCAATTGGGCGTGTTTCGACCAAGTTATCACACGAACAAGATGACCCATTTTTCTGACAGCAAGCTGCCCAGATTGTTAATTTCATTGTTTTGATTTGTTCAACACATCAGTACTTTCAAGGAACAATTCTAGTTATTTCAAAACGTTTTATAGGTCCAAAATCTCGATTAAGGGCAGGTCATCCAAGATTACATCCCAATCTTTTAGATTCAATTACCATACAAGACCAAGGATTAGGGTTTTTACCAAGTGACGAACCCGACAATCGTAACACTTAGATCTTCATGATCTAGCACCAAAAACCAAGAATGAGAGATCATTAGATGAAGATTTTGAATATAGATGATGAGTATCATCGATTTTAGAGTGTAACTAGAATTAAACTTCATCAAAAACGAATTTCGCTTACCGTAGCTTTGAAGACGAATGTTTCTAGCCGAGTTTAACGTTCTTGGATGACTTGGTTGCCAAAAACTCGATGGATGCACAAGTGATTTCAGAATTTTCGATGGCCAAGTGGAGAAGAAGAGAGAATTTTGGAGAAGGAGGTGGCTAGGGTTTCAAGGGAATTCCAAAATTTGTGAAAGTGATGCCAAGGCAAAGGGGAATACCCCCCCTTAATCCTTGCGGCCGAAACATGGGAGGAAGAAGGGCCTTCGGGCCCTTGGCCTGTCTCGTGTATTCCGTCACGTCTCGAGCAACGTGTCGTCTAATTTTTACGCTTTCAAATTCCGCGCGCAATAACGATTCGAACGAACTATCACATGCCCTAGGATTTGGATAAATTATATTTTTAGAACCAATTTAAGTTGTTTTAACAGGCTTTAGGCAAAGCCTATGGATGTAAGACTAATTGGGTTATGGTGAAGTTTTCGTGTTTTACATTTTAGAAAACCCTCGATTGGGCTCAATACATAGAACCACATACGGCGACAAGCCCAATAGTCACATAAAGATATAAACTCCAGGCCCATTATAAAAACGTAGGCCCATTAGACCAAAATTTGGGCCCATCAAGAAAAGAACCATAAATCAAGACCTAGTCCAATTAAAGACGAAAGTCAAAGTCAAAAGTCAAAATTCAAACTACTGCCAAGTCCAACGTACCTATTTTGGTGACGGATGTCACAATGTAACCACCTGATTGTCCTCCAAAAGAAACTGGCCCTCCATCAAAAAATTCAAAGTTCTAAAGCAAAGACCAGTGACTGTCATGTGCCTAGAACAGCCACTATCAATGATCCATACATTTCTTTTAGTCTTCAGCTATTCTTACACCAAAAAAGATGGTTAGTTACATTTGGAAACCCAAGCCTTTTTGGTCTTTGGCTCATCAAGTTAAAATGAAGATAAATTAACAGTTATTGATCCTATATGCATGCTTAGAGGATCATCTGCTATTGCTGATGGAGAAACTTCACTCACATGGTCTTCTTTCATCTTCCACACCATCTTTGAAGGACTAGACTTGACCTTCAAGACCTTAGAAGTTTTGACAACTTTGGAAGTTTTGGAGACTGAACCTTCAAAAGCTTTTGTATCCACTACAGCATACTTCAGTACTTCGGAAGCGTTCCTTTATTCCGAGACCAAATTTTCTTTCGAATGTAGTTTACCACCTATCTTCACTTTGTTCAACTTGGATCTTCTGAAGGAAAGTGGTTTTCCCTCTAAAGTTGTCTTCTTCTTCTTCCTCTCAGAAGTCTTCTTCTTGTTCATGTGGATAGTGCTTTTACAATTGTAAAGGCAATCCTTTGCAAAAAAGAGTAGCATTACTACACATGATGCACTCAACTGGTATACTTCTGAGAGTGTTCTTCTGAGCAGGTTGTTGAGCTTGATCTCTTTCCACTTCCTTCTTCATCTTCACAGATGATGTAGCAAGCTTCTTAGGGTGAGATTTGCTCTTGGAACTAGATGGTTTAGGTTGTGCAGCAGTGGTGCACACTTGATCAGCCTTCTTTTCTTGACTAGGATGAGTTGGACATAAACTAGGACTCCCCGGTACTAGAGTCCATAGTTGAGTCTTCAGTCTTCATCACTTCAAATCCAGCAGAGATAAAGACTTGTTTCTGCTTGGAGTTAAAGGTGGCCTTGATCTCTTGAGCTTTCTTTGACTTTCTCTTTGCTACCCTAATCAAGTTCTTTCTCTTAGACTTGGTCATCCCTGGTTATTTCCTCTTCTCAAGAGAATAGTGACCGTTCTTAGGATGATGCTCATCACTAAACTTAGATCCATCCTTCACTATCTCCTCGTAATCTTCATCCTCTTCTTGAATGGGTTCTATGAAAGGAAGCTCATCTTGACAAGTTCCACACCTTGGAGATCTTACAAATAATTGAGTGTATGGAGGAGCTATCTCACTAGATCCCAATCCCTACCTGTTTTGATAACAAATATTTGCATGCATGGATGAGGATATGATATTCTTGAAGGTCTCTTCTTCAAGAACACAAATTTCTGCCCTGGCTTTGCTGATCACAAGCTCAGCCTTGCATTCAATTAACTTAGTAATGAGATCTTTGATTTGAGTCCTGTAATTTGTGTGCTCATGCTTAAGAGTTGAAATTGTTTTCGCTAAATCTTCTATTTTGAGTTCATAGTTATTTTCAGCTCTTTTGAAATCAGCTTTTAATTGAAGGACTCAAGGTAAGATCTCATTTCCAAGTTATAAGACCAATATATATTTATTTTAGCAATGCACTCAGGTGTACAAAGATGTTCCAATACCTTGGTTTTATCATGGTCAGCCATCAAGGCATGGTTTGGAGAGACATCATCAACCTAGAAACTCCAATCAAAGCGTCCTTCTTCCACATCAATTATAGCTTGCTGCTTGGGCTTCTCAGTAGTTGGAGCTCCATTAGTGTAGTTTGGCCTGGGTTGTGTAGGACCACCATTTGTCTTTAGTGCCTTACACTCCCTAGCAAAGTGGCTCATCTGGTAATAGTTGTAACACTTGACTTTGCTTTTATCCAGCCCAAAGTTTCCACTAGATGCATTGCTCGAAAACTTTCTCCCAGTCCTCTTGTAGAACTTCTTGGCTCTATGAGTAGAGCCATTTGTTGAACTATCTTCATGTACTCTAGGTCATCTAGATGGATGCAGTCCAAATCTTCAAAAGTGAAGAGAAAGTATCCACAACTTTTATTAGAAGACATAAATGCTTGTGATGAGTGTGTCTCTTGGAATGGGCTTCCTTAGATGTAGCTCTCCCTTGGTGTCTTTGGGATGATGAAAGGGCCCTTCTGTGAGTTGTCAGGGTAGTAGATAAGATGATGTTGTGGTTCTCTACAGTCCCTTTCAACCACATGGAGGGCTGAACTCTGTTGATTGCTGGAAGAGCTGTTGGATGGATTCTGCATGTTCATCTCCATCTGGTACCCACTAAGAATACCATACAACTCTTTGAGAGTAAGGGTGGAGGGGTTTTCAGTTCTCTTAATGGACACATAGTAGTGAGTCCATTGTCTGGGAAGAGAGAACATGAACTTCCTCAGAATGTCCTATTGTCAAGCTTTACTCCAACATCCATGAGAGTATCTATAATCTCAACATACCTAAAGTATTGTTGAGTTATAGTTTCACCTGATTTGAAGATAAAGTTTTCAAACTGCTGCTTCAAGAGGTCTTTCTTGTTTTCTTTAGCTTAATCAGACTCTTGATACATAAGCTTCAGTGCATCCCAGTGTTGCTTTATAGTTTTGCACTTCTTGAAGCCTCTGTAAATAGAGTTTGGAAGAGCGGTTTGGATGGCGGTCATAGCTTCTGATCTACATCAATTTTCTTCGAAAATTCCCCTGAGTAGTCAGCCACTTCCTTTGGAATCATACCACCAGCAGCAGCAACTGAAATGGTGCTTGGAACATGAGGTCCTAAGACAATAGATCCCCACATCCTGCTATCTTGAGACTTGATAAAGCCTTCCATTCTTTGGCACCAAGTATCAAAGTCATAAGGAATGATCAGTGGAGATTTGGTCATGGTACTGGTTTCCATATTAGCCTTTGTAAGACTTGCCATTTAAGTTGTTAAGTGTTTTGTAAAACTGAAGGGATTTAAGATGGTGAGATATTACAATCAAGAGCCTAAAATGCTCTGATACCAATTGCAGGACCAGTGAAGGGGGTCAATGCAATAGTTTCACAAAATGGAGAAACTAATAATACTTAACAGATCAAATAAGAAACCGGATTATAATGAAACAAAGAACACAAGTAAAGAATAGAACTAGAACAAGATAATATGATTTTTCAAGAATGATGTACATTGCTCTCAAGTTCGTACCAAGTGTTACAAACCTTACTAGAGATTACAAGTGCTTGAGACACTTTATACTACATCCAACAGCAGCCATACTTTGAAGGCTAATAGAAATACTAATCTACAAAACAAGATCAATGTAAAGTCAAAAGACAGCTTTCCTTTTGACTAGTGACTATAACATGCCATAGCTCACATTCTTATCTAATACAAAAAGGATAAAAGTACAAAAGATGAAAGTTACAGACATAAGACCTTAATCTACAGTTTGACAAAAGTATGGACTTTTCACCAACTCATCTAAGTTGGTGAGTCTTCAGAGGTGGCAGCGGAAAGTAGTCAGCTTTTGTCAAAAGGTGATTCAGAAAAAGCATGTCTTCTCTGTATTCGGAAAAAAATAGTCTTTGGCTTCAAAAGACTTGGTCTTTGAAGCTTTGGAAGACTTCATCTTTGGCTTTGGAAGATTTGGTCTTTTGACTTCAGAAGATTTGATAATTAGCATAATTTACTGAGTTATATCAAATCTTCCGAAATAACTTTCTTGTACTCCACATGTGCATGTTGATAGCTTTTTGGTTGTATCAGCCTCTAAGTGTAATCCTTACACACACATGTGGAGGTCAATTAAATTTGGATCTTATGTGCCAATGTACAAAAAAGACAAAAGGGAGATGATAAAAAGTTTGAAGAAGTTTGAAGTGGATGACAAAGCATATGTTGCAATCATAATTGCATTTTCTAATGAAATTTATCATAATTGTAAGGAGTTTAGAGGAGCCAAAGTTTTATGGTATGCTTGGAATCTCAAATAGTGGGAAACAAAATATGCATGAAAGAAAGAAGGATATGTTAAATGAAGAATTCAATATGTTTAATCATGTCATTGGTGAAACTCTTGAAGCTCAAATTGCCAGGTTTGTGAAGCTTATTATGAAGATGAAAAGTGCTGGAATCATGTTGAATAACATTGTTGTATTTAAGAAGCTGATTAACTCATTGACTTACAGTTGGAACAACAACTGTACATCCATCAAAGAACTAAAGACTTTTTTACTCTCTCCTTAAGCGACTTAATTTTTACAATGTAATCTTATGACATGGATTAAAAACAATGAGAAGCTAATCATCTGTATTTAATAGGTCCTGAAGCAACTACTTTGTATGCTAAGATGGCAAGTAACCCTAATTACTACATGAACTATGCTCAAATGTGTCAACAACAACAGACTAGTTTTCCAATTATTCAAGAAGTTAAAGAACCTTAAGTTCCATACTAATCATCATCTACTCAAGCACAATAGTCTCCAATTCAATCATAACAGAATGTGCATCAATCTTATGATTCCAAACAAAGCTTTAATTTTCCTAAGCATAAAGTCCAAATAATTGGAGAACACTTAGCTTTATTCACTAAATTTATGTCAAGTTATGAAGCTTTTAGTGTTCCTATTATTATGGTAGATGATGTATAATAAGTGAACCCTAATGATGTGGAGTAGAATAGCCTTAAATATCAAATGGCCATGGTGGTTTACATGGCTAAAAACTTTATGAAAAGAAAAGGAAGAATGTTGTTTGGTCTCAACATTAATAGTAAGGTTAGTTTTGAAAAGTCGTCACTTCGCTACAATAATTGTGACAAATCAAGGCACTATGCTCGAGTATGCACAGATCCAATGATTAATCAAACTAATGGAAGTAAGAAAATGGTGGTTAAGGTAGAATCATCAGCTAATAAGGCAACCTCTTCAAACGATAACACAGCATTGGTTTCTTAGACTATAACTAATTATTACTAGTCAGATCAGATGGAGATGTTGGAAATGATATAACAACTGCTTTGTTTGCTAAGATTAAAAAGGAAAAGTTGGTTGGAAAAAGTGATACTTTGTTTGATGAATTCTCATCTCAATTTTTTGAATGATCAAATTGAAGCTACTCCGGAAAGAGAGGTTGATCAAACATCAGAAGTTAAGGATGAAAAAGTCAAAGAAAGGTTGGTTGGAGCAGTTAAAGTAGAAACTAAAGCTAATCAAAATGTGAGTAAAGAAGATATGAAGTTATGGTTGAAAATGAAGAAGTTTCTTATGTTGTTTAAATTGAAGCTATCAATGATCCAGTTGCTGTTGAGATTACTCCAACCCAGTTTAATATAGAACAAACTATGAAAGATAATGTTTAAAGGCATTCATGGTGAATGTAATTCTAGATATTCTTGAAGCTTTAAACAAAAGTATAAACTTATCTTTATTCTTCAAAATTTATTAAGAAAGTTTAACGGTATTGAGCTCATAATGAAAATATGATTTTGGAGATTGAAAAACATCAATATTTGAACAAAAAATAAAAATCAGTTAAAAAATTCTTAAAGCCAAAATTGATGGACATTGTATAATAATTTATGAATTACAACTAAATTTGCATGACAAAGAATGTGTTAAAACTGATTTAGTCAATGGAATGATAAGCTCGCATTAGAAATTAATCGACTTAACAGTCACCGTAATTGGACAAAGTATGAAAGAGATATGATCTTATGAATACAGACCAACATTTTGCCCGAATTTAACAAGTTTGACATGTGATTTTGCCTATTGCAGTTGGAGATGTTGGATTGATGCTAGACCACTTAGGTTAGTTAAAGGACTCCCTGAAATTGTTCTTAGACATGAAGTTGACACATTTGGACTTTGCATGACCAAGTTATGATGTGAAAAAGGTCATATTTTTAACAACAAGTTGTCCAAAATCCCAACCTTCTCCTTTGTACCCCAGATCCATAATTTTGACCACCATTAACCGGAGACCTAAAGCAACATTTATTCCATGAACCATTTGATCTATCGTTTGCATTAGACCCTTAAATTATCATTCATTCAAGTCCCAATTCGAGTAGTCGTGTTTTTAGTTATTCAGTTTGTTTTGCCTTTTCTATTGATTCATATGGATTGGATCTTCCAAGATTATCAATGCACAGATCATATTCCTAACATGTTTATTGATTTATGAACATAGGTTAACATTTTTAACAAAAAGATTTTGTTCCAAAAATGTCCATTATGACTATATTAAGCAAGATTACAAATGAAAATCAAGAATTCTAAAAAATACAAAAACAACAATAACCAAGGTTTACCGGCTTGTGATGACCAAACCCTTAAATACACGAGTCATTCTCGATCCATCACAATAATAAATAGATGATGTATGTTAGATAATGGTTTTTGTAAACGATGATGAATATCATCAACAACATGAACAAACAAATGTCAAAATCATCAATATAAAGCATTAGTCTTACTAGAAAGCATAGATGATTAGGTGTTGATACATCTCAAAACTTGATCAACAATGCTTGACCAAAAATGATAAAGATGAAGGATTGTTGGATCGATGATGATGAAGAACAAGGGAAAGAGAGATGGAAGGTAGGTTTTCATATTAAGATAAAGTTGGAGAAGAATTCACAAGTTGTGAAAATAAGGCAAAACAAGGGGTTTCCCACTTTAATGTTCTTGGTAAACTCTAGGGACAAGGGAGGGCCTTAGGTCTCCCGTGAAACTTCTCATTTCATGATCCATTTGTATCCCATCCTTTTCTTGAAATTCACGTCTTTGATTTCGTTTACGTTTTTACAAGTTCTTTGATCTATTATATGATATATAAATCATTTAAATTCCATTTTTGACCAAATTATATATTTTTAGTCGACTATAGGAAAAGTCTACTGGTGTTCGGCTTTCGATGTGTTTTAATGTAAATTTTATATTTATGTTTTCTAAATACTAAATCCAAGTCTAAGCATAGAACTATCATGCTAAGTCCAATCCGATGAACATCCACTGTCACCATGTTTGAGGCTCACTAGGTCTTTGTAGCCCCAAATCATATATTACAAGTATCTCACATGTATACACGTGTCTCTAGTACTATACATAGGCCAAGTCATGTTAAGTCAAGTTCTAAGTCAAAGTCCACATTTAAGTTAAAACCAAAATCTATGGTCAATGTCAAAATCAAAGCACCCGTTTGATGATGGATGTCACACAACGTGTGTGAATTCAATACATAGATGAATTGATAATTGTGTGAGTGAGCGAGTCTTAAAAGATCATTTCATAATTATCACTTTAATCAAACAATTTTAATAAGCCATGTCTATGTGATTCCTAGTCAGTTCTATGAAATCAATGTAGATCTTTGAACTTAAATCCAGGAAGTAATTACCCTTATCTCATAGTTTCAAAAACATCAAACTCATTGCTTTTTTAATTGTCTTGGTTTAATATAACTTACACTTTAATCAAATACCCAAATTCATTTTCCTTTTTGTATTTTTGTTTTGTGTTTCAGATTCTTCGATATAAAGTTTTACACGTTCCATATATTTTATGTGGGGATGACCCTTACCCATACTAGTTATAGGTATTTACAATTTTTTTATTATAATTTTTTTAATTCCATATATTTAATGTCGCTGTGCAGCATGATGCTGTGGAAAATTGAAGCTTACATGACCTACTCACTTATCCCACATACCCATGTGGGGAGCAGAATCGGATTTTTAAGCTAATTTTACCCTCGTTTCAACATAACTTTCCAATTGTCTTAAACCCTAGCCTCTCTCACCCTTTTAGGTGATTTTGGGTCTACTTTAAGACTTTTTGAGAGATTTGAAGGCCAAGATTGAAGATTTCACACTTTCAAGGAAGATTTAACATCGTCCACCCCATTTCCTCTCCAATTGGTTTGAATTCCTATAAATCTACTATGAGTTCTTCCATGTTATTGGGTTTGGGTGTGTTTATTGTAAGCCTCATGGGCTAAACACTTATTATCACTTGGATTAGATGAAACCTAGCATGATTTAACAACTTGTACATGATTCTTGATGATGTTTATGCTGATGCTATGATGAAGCTTGATTATTCTTCAATGATTGTGTGTTTGTTCTAGTTTGATGAAATATATTACCTTGTGAGTGTTGTAAGCATGTTATGTTGGAAAACTTCATGTTCTTACAAGACTTATGCATATAATTGCATCTTTTGTATGTAATCTTGTGACATTTGACTAGGAATGGTAAATGAAGGTTGAAGGTTTAGTAAAATTGGTCAATTGTGCATCCTTATGTTTATGTTTAATTCTTGCCTGAAAATACTACTATGCGATAGGTGCACTTGCCTATTGTGTGTAGTTGGTTTAAGAGTGATAATCGTTTCTTAAATTAAAGCTCAATTGTTTAAGAAATCCTTACTAAAAATATATATAACATCTTACCACCCACAAACGATTGGTCAAGTTAGATGATGCATTATGGGCTTTCCGAACTTCTTACAAAACTCCGATTGTACCACACTGTTTAAGTTGGTTTATTGAAAGTCTTTTCATCTTCCCGTTAAAGTCGAACACAAAGCTTATCGGGTCTTAAAGGCCATTAACCTTAAAGTCGATGAACTTGTAGAATTGAGAAATCAAGCATACGAGAATTCTACAATCTACAAGGAACGGACAAAGAAAATGCATGACAACCACTTGAAGAACAACAAACAATTCCAAGTGGGGGATCGTGTATTGCTCTACAATTCAAGACTTTGCTTATTTCCCGTTCAACTAAAATCAAGATGGATGGGTCATTACACCGTAAAGCAAGTATTCTCATATGGAACTGTTGAAATTGAACATTCGGATGGGTGAAATTTTAAGGTCAACAGACATTGTTTAAAACATTACATTGAAGGCTCGAGAGATGAGAGGAGTTTGATGTTATGGAACTCCACTCCAAGGACAAGTGAATGTGGGGTCGAGTCAAGCTAATGACTAGTTAATAACAAAGCGCTTTCGAGAGGCAACCTGAGATTTTATAAGTTTTTCGTATCTTCATTTGATTTTTCATGTTTAATTATTTAGTTTACTTTTAACTTTTGGTTGAAAATCAAAGGTGGAGGCGTTTCATTTTGAGTTGGATGGTTCATGTCACAAGTTTAGTATTACATTTTCGCAATGAAAATGTGTTGGAAAATTGATGGTTTGGATGGACATAGGCTTCTGAGATAAAACAAAACAAAACATTGAAATAACCCAGCAACATAACCATGTTGACTATGAACATGGATATGTTAGTGAGCTTTAAAAAGAAAATAAAAGAAGGCTTTTTAATCTGAAAAAAAATTGACCAGCTTTGACTACTTTACTTTTCAAAAGGGAGAAAAACTTTATTTTCACACAAACCCTAATTTCCACCCACCTCAACCATCAGATCTCCATCGCCCCTCCCCATCCCTATCGACCTACACCATCAACCACCCGACCCCTAACTCCACCTCCATCCCTCTCAACCTCCACCACCAAAACCATCGCCACCCCCTAGACATCCCCACTTGTTGCGACCACCTCCGAGAAGCCCACGCCTGTCGCGACCACTTCCGAGAACCCCCCACCTGTCGCGACACCATCCCCATTTACCTACTACGAATCGAGTTCTTAAACCATCGACCACCGCCTTTACCCCATGATTGTGACCTCCAAGAATGTTTCCCTTCCCCAGTCGGTTTATTTCTTGTCGTTTCTTCAGCTTAGGTATGTGTTTCATCTCTTTCTTCATCTAATTCGGGATTAAAAATAGTCTTTTGGTCAATTTTGTTAGATTTAGGGTTCCCTTTTGACAGCCTCGATTTTGGTTAAGAGAAATTACTGGTTCTTTGGCACATTCTTAGTTTTCTTTTATTACCATTCGGTTAGCTAAGGTGTTTTGGGTACTGCATTTTGTTGAAATTTAGGTTTGTTGGGCTACTGTTGTGAAAGAAGAAGCTATAACTTTGAAGTTGAAACTATTGAGGTTGATATTACTTGTTTTAACTTGATTTTGTCAAACAAATTTGGTCAACAAAAGTAATTTCAACCTAAAACCCTTTCATTCTCCGGGAAAAATCTTGCAAACTAGGTTAATTTTTGTTCTAGTTTAGTAGTTGATAAATATTTTGGTGCTTGCAGTTCACATACCCAAGTGGGGCTTCCACACAACCATGTTAGCCGACTATTTTGTGTTTTAAGTTAACGGTTTCTTCCATTATTTGTCATAAATCCTTCCAATGTATTACTAACTTCAAGAATGTTGTTTTTGGTAGGTCAAGGCAGCAGGACATTTACATGATTTTCTTAATTTCGCATTGGGTAGTGAGGCAACCATAATGCTCAACTGTATCATCCATAGGCCGTTAGCAAGCATTCGTACTCTAGATTGGGAATTCCTCAATAAGCTCAGCGAGAAGAAACGTGTTGAGGCACTTCTTCCTCGCCCTTGGCATCGTTTTGTTAACATAGAACAACCATAATATCAAGAGCTAGTTCTAGAATTATTCTCAACATATCGGTTTGACCATTCTATTGATGATCTATTTGATGAGGAGGCAATATCATTCAGAATGGGTGGAGTTGATCATCACATGTCGGTGGCTCAACTAGGAGTTGCCATCGGTTTTTATAACGCGAGAGAAGTGAATAGGCCCGCATGGACAAAGGGACTTAGGAAAATTGAATATTATCTCATTGGAGAATTATGGAGGGAAATTGGCATGGGGAATACCACTCTACATCCACTAAAGCCTGAAAAATGAATGATACCCTTTATCGATATCTTCAGCATGTGCTTGTGCATACCATTTCAGGAAGGGGACTAAGCACTGGTGTTGTTTCCTATCGTGACATGTTCTTTATGCATTGTCTAATCAATAAAGAGCCTTGTAATTTGGCATACGCTCTGGCCTACTTCTTCACAACAGCTTCCCAGATGCACGAGTTCCATTTATAGTGGCTCGTATATCACTCAGCTTGCAGAACATTTTGAGATCTTGACACCAGAAGTTGTTGCTAGTATGGCTAGGGGCCTGGACCCCAAGCGTGTGGATCTAAGGATGGCACTAAATATGCATCTTGTTTTTCGCGAGAATGAAATTTAATGTAGTTGGTAGGATAGGAATGAGAACCCATAGGTGTATCAGGCACCTAATGGTGAAGGAGAGGACAAAAGTGAGGAAGAGTAGGCGAATGATCCCCCAGAATGATAATTGTAAGGAAGAAGTGTTAGCAAGCAGGATTTGATGAGGGAGCACATCCCCCCTTACAAGAGGCGGGAGCACAACCTCCTCATCCTTATGCTGATCTTGTAGCTCGTTTTGAGCATATGTCTTTGATGCACGAAACCATATGGTCTTATATTCAGTGGATGACACATGAATATCAAAAGGCATCCCATGATACAGGCAGGGCATTACCTCCGCCACAAGTGATCCCACCAGGTGTGCCAGTTTACACTCCACCTCAGCCAAACAAGCATGGCAATGATGACATGGAAGACTAGACGGCTTCCCTCCTATCATTTATTTATTTTGTTTGGCTTATGAATTGTACACTTTTGGCTTAAGTTGTACAAACTCTTGAACTTGCACTCTTTACTTTTGATGTTTGTCTGTGGTGGTGACTTTTTCTTTCGTAAGCTTTATCTTGCATGTTTATTGTCTATTGTTCATACTTTTTCTTTTGTCCTTGAAGTATGACAGTAAATCTTGGATGGAAATGTCTCGCTTTGAATGATTTTGAAGCTTTGAAGAACTTCTTGTCAATTTTCATCAAATCTCATCAGGGGTGTTTTTCTTTTTCTTTCGTTCCACTTTTCCCCTATTTAATTGTATATTTTTGGTACATTGACGGCAATGTCCAATTTAAGTATGGGGATACTGGGTTTTCTTTTGTTTTTGTGAACTTTTTGCCTGTCCTTCTAACATGCTCTCATTTTGACAAGTTTTTTTTATTTAAATAAATTGCTTCCATGTATATTTGTTTTAGATCCTCGAACATGATTGCGTTCATTGGCATCATAGAATTACAAGAAACCTTGTGTATTCGGATAAAATGTTATGGAATATTCAGTAAGCATTGCAAGTTTAAAATATAATATTTATGTATGTGTCTGAACCGTGCCTTTATCCCTCCATTTTCGTAAGCGTTTTGTGCCCTTATCACATATGATAACATGATTACACTACTTGCTTACATATTTGTTGGTTCTAAGTGTGCCAAATGTGCATCTATGTGAGAACTTGCCTAGAATATGCATTTCAAGACCATAAACTGAGTTTTCGTATGAAAATGATAGAGGCATTAGGATAAACCATTTTTTGTAACCCCTTTTCATTTCATTACCCCTGCCCTTTCATTTCCACTAGTTACCATGTTGAGCCTATCCTCTTTTTGTGTTTTAACCCACATGTTAACTAGTGGAAAGGAAAGGGTAGGGGTAATGAAATGAAAAAGGGTTACAAGAAATCGTTTATCCTAATACCTCTATCATTTTCATACAAAAACTCAGTTTATGGTCTTGCAATGCATATTCTAGGCAAGTTCTCACATAGATGCCTAGAATATGCATTTCAATTTGTAATTTAAACCTTTATGTTAAATCAGGTTTTTGTTAGTTGTTTAATTTGTAATTTCTAGTTATATTGTTAGAGAATGTTTAAGTTAATTGAAAAAAATAAATAAAATACGAGAAAAATATGAAAATAAAGAAAAGAAGAAAAGAATATTGTATTAGTTTTGTTACTTCGTTTTAGGAAAAAATAATCAAAAGTAAGCAATTTTGTGCTTTAGAAAGAAGAATCATAGTATGAGCTCACTAATTGAATATTTTGAATTAGTTGTCAATTTCTTTTCCATGTAATATTTGTAATTATATACATTTAGAATCTAATAAATCCGAATATTAACTGTTTAGCCACTTTTACTAAAATTCCATACCTTATAACCCAAGCCCCATTACAACCTGTCGAAGTCCTCTTGATTCATGTAATTGTTCATGTTAGTTGGTGGAGATTTGATCGCTTTGCAAGCATATTACTATGTATGTCTTATCGATTGGCATTGAGTGATTCACTTATACACTTATACATACAAATAACCGAGTGTTGAGTGATTTATTTATTTATACACTTATTTTTATTATATTTTAGTGTTGTAGTCCCCGGTGGCCATTTGATGATTTTTGATGGAAATTTGAAGAAAAACTAGAATTTGTGAAGAAAAGCCCCTAACACGGGCATGTAGGCACCCCTACATGGCCATGTCGCTGTGCAGCCCATGTACGGAGCAGAATCGGGTTTTTAACCTAATTTTACCTCCATTTCTCACCCCTTTAAGTTATTTTGGGTCTACTTCAAGAGTTTTTGAAAGATTTGAAGGCCAAGATTGAAGATTTCACACTAACAAGGAGGATCTAACATCATCCACCCTATTTTCTCTCAAATTGGTTTGAATCACTCTAGATCTACTATGAGTTCTTCCATGTTCTTGGGTTTGGGTTTGTTTTTTATAAGCCTCGTGGGCTAAACACTTATTATCACTTGGATTAGATGAAACCTAACACGATTTAATAACTTGTACATGATTCTTAGTGATTTTCATGTTGATGTTATGATAAAGCTTGATTATTCTTCATTGATTGTATGTGTTTGTTCTCGTTTGATGAAATGTTCAACCTTGTGGGTGTTGTAAGTATGTTATGTTGAAAAACATTATTTTCTTACAATACTTATGCATATAATTGCATCTTTTGTATGTAATCTTGTGACATTTGACTAGGAATGGTAAATGATGGTTGAAGGTTTAGTAAAACTGGTCAAATATGTATCCTTATGCTTATGTTTGAGAAAACCATGATGTATGTCATGAATCTCTCTTGTCATTGGTTATGAATTGTTTTGTAATCGTGGTATGATGTTTATGAGTTGAAGAGTAATTGTAGTTGATGGATATTATGATCATATTGGTTATTAGTCAATCCAATTACACTAAAATATCTAACATTCCTCTCCTAGTTTAGTGTAATCCTTGATTAACCAAAAAAAATAACACAAACTACAAAATTATGCATAAATGAAATATCATGATGGTTGAATTTCATCTTGGTATATTACACATTCCAAATATTCGAATATCATGGTATCACTATGGATTGAACCCTTGCTATTCATAGTGAATACATGAAGATAATATACATAAAAGTTTACATACTTATATATTCTTACTTGACACTATATTTTACTAGCCTTGTGCCCTTATCCTTCATAAGCATATCAAAGCCAAGTTCAAGCTTCTTGAAACAGCTAAACTTCATGCTCATATAGGTAGCTCTCTTCCTCTTGCACCTGCACATGCAATTTTTCAAAATAACTATTAAGAAGTTAGACTAACCTCTTCAACTTCCAGGTCTAAATATATACCTTTGGATGTTACTTCTAATGTGTTCCAATCTCTAGATATTAAGCTTTCCATATTGAATTCAACATTTAGTGCTAGATGGGAATCGGGTATCTTAACATGAGAGATTTTTGGTGGACTTCAATCCCATCCCTAAAGCCAACTTGTGCAAAAGGTCTCTATTTAACCCTTTGGTTAAATGATCGGCTAAATTATGTTGAGTTCTCATAAACTCCACAGATATCTCACCATGCATGATGAGCTCACGAATCATGTTATGCCTAACACCTAAGTGTCTAGACTTTCTATTATATACTTGACTATAAGCCTTAGCCAAAGTTGCTTCACTATCAAATCTAATAGATATATGTGATATCGGTTTAGGCCATAATGGAATTTCATAAATCAGATTTCTTAGCCATTTAGCTTCTTTACCAGCTACCACTAATGCCACAAACTCAGATTCCATTGTTGAGTTAGTAGTGCAAGTTTGTTTCTTCAATGCCCAAGAGATGGCACCTCTTCCAAGTAGGAATGTCCATCCACTTGTGGGGGAATAATCCTTTATCTTTGTAATCCAATTTGCATCTGAATAACCTTCAATAACATAAGGAAATCCAGAATAGGTTAAATAATAATTCATTGTTCCTTTCAAGTACTTAAATAACTGATTTATAGCTTGCCGGTGATGTGAACTAGGGTTACTAGTAAATCTAATAAGATTTCCAAAAGCATAGACTACATCAGCCTAGTGCTAATCATGGCATACATGAGACTTTCAATAGCTTTTGAGTATTCAAGTTGAGATACTACAATACCTTTATTAGGCAGAAGCTTAAGATTAGGATCTATAGGAGTGCTTACGGGAGAACAATCTTTGAAGTTAAATTTCTTTATAATCTTCTCAATGTAATAAGATTGAGAAATTGAAATACCATTATTCCCACGCTTGATTTTTATACCAAGGACCATTTCAGCATCCCCCATGTCTTTCATAGCAAACTTAGATGACAAATATTCCTTAGTTTTATCAACTTCACTTTGGTTAGTACTAAAGATTAATATGCCTAAGAAAATTATAACACCTTTACCAGAAGTATCAAACTTGCTATATACACACACTTGTCTATTTGGTTTAGCACAAAACCATTAGATAACACAACATCATCAAACTTTTGATGCCATTGTTTTGGTGCTCGCTTTAGACCATATAAAGCATTTATCAACTTACAAACTTTGTTCTCATTACTAGGCATAACAAAACCTTCAAGTTGTTTCATTTAAATCTCCTTATCCAATTCACCATTTAACAATGCAGTTTTCACATCCATTTGATGAATCATAAGATTGTATATAGCTATAAATGCTAATAACAATCTAATAGTAGAAATCCTAGCAATAGGAGCATAAGTATCAAAGAAATCAATACCTTCTTTCTGTCTAAAACCTTGGATAACCAATTTAGCTTTAAACTTATCTATGCTACCATCCACCTTTATTTTCTTTTTAAAGATCCATTTACACCCTAATGGTTTACATCCAGGAGATAAATTAGCCAACTTCCAAGTATTATTTTTCATAATGGAATTCATCTCATCTTGGATTGATTCTTTCCAAAATACATCTCTAGAAGCCATAGCTTCACTATAAGTCTTTGGATCCTCCTCAATATTAAAACAATATTGATATTAAGATTCAATCTTATTTCTTGATCCTTCAACTAAATAAAGTTGAAAATCATCACCAAAATACTTGGCTTTTGTTGCTCTTGTATGTTTTATGGGTTTAGTTATAGTGGAAGGTACATCTTCGGTATTAACCGAATTAATACCAAATGTGATATCAGTTTAAGAAACCTTCAAATTAGAAGTCACGTCCTTTGGTCTAGGTATACAAGTGAATCTTTCTTCATCAAATATTGCATCTCTTGACTTTATAACCACGTTTACAGATACATAATCATTAGGTTATAAGACATTGAACCTATAAGCCTTAGAATGCTGAGCATTTACAATAAAGATGTAATCTATACCTCTTTACCCAAAGTTTTCCTTTTGGGTAAGGTAAGCCTCACAATAGCTCTACATCCCCAAACTTTAAGATAACTTACGTTTGGTGGCTTTTTATACCAAAGTTCATATGGGGTAGTCTTATTCTTCTTATTAGGAATTCTATTCAATATATAATTGCCTGTTAACATTGCCTCAACCCAAAATCCTTCACTCAAACCCGAATAGGACAACATAGAATTAACCATTTCTTTCAAAGTACTATTCTTTTTTTCTGCTACACCATTTTGTTATGGTGTATAAGGAGCTTTAGGTTGATGTATTATACCAGTGGATTGGAAATACACTGGGTCATAGTACTCACAACACTATCGGTATGAAGAGTTTTAATCAACCCATTTGATGAAGCTCTACATCTTGTTTACAAATTTTAAATTTATCAAGAGCTTCATCCTTAGCATGCAATAAATAAACATAACAATATCTGGAGGCATTATCAATAAATGTAATAAAATACTTTTTATTACCTAACGATGGTGTAGTATGCAAGTCACATAAATCACTATGTATGAGATCTAAAACTTTACTTTTCCTATTAACATCTTTAAAAGGTTGTCTAGTTATCTTAGTCAACATATATGTCTTTCATTTTCCATTGTTCATATTAAAAGCAGGGATTAAACTCCTTTTAGACATATCTTTAAGCCTTTTATAATAAATATGTCTTAGTCTGGCATGCCATAATTCTAATTTCTTCATATTATTACTACAACTAGTTGAAACCATACAAACAAATTCATTACCAAAAGAAATATGCAAATTCAACATAAATATACCATTACATAGATAATCAAATCTAACAAAAGTACCATGTCTTGACAAGATATACTTGTCACTTTCCAACACTTGTTTGTAACCACAATTATTTAAGACAATACCAGACAACAAATTCTTTTGAATCTCAGGTACATACAACACTTTATTTAATACTAAACATTTTCCAGAAGTAAACACAAGATTCATATTTCCTAGTCCCTTGATTGGTTCGCATTGCCCATTTTTAATAATGATCCATCTTCAATTGGTTAAAAGTTCTTGAACCAACGAAGATCTTTACACACATGACTAGTTGCTCCCGAATCAACCCACTAAGTAACATCATCATCCTGCACATAAAATGTTTCAGAAATTAGTGATACATAATTCTCTCCTGAATTATAATTTGGGACTAAAATCTCACCTTGTTCCTTTCCTGGATCCTTAGGTCCACTTGGGCCAGCATCATTCTTGACTTTACCAACTCGACAATCCCTCTTAAAATAACCAGGTTTGCCACACTTCCAACATGCTAACTTTGGGTTCTTGTTGGGGCCTTTTTTATTGTTACCTTTAAACTTTTGTTTGCCTTTAAACTTGTTGGCATTCTTGGATGATTCACCTTCTTCCACCATGTTCACTTGTGAAGGTCCAGCCATGTTTTTGTCCTGAACTTTCTCACCCTCTTGATCCCTCACGGACTCTTTAATTCTAAAGTGACTAACAAGTTGGACCAGACTCAGTTCCTCCTTCTTTATGTTTCAAAGTATCTTTGAAATCTTTTCAAGAAGGAGGCAGTTTGTCAATGATACTAGAAACTAAAATGGATTCATCCATCTTCATATCATGTTGAACAAACTGTCCTAAAATCCTCAACAGTTCATTGTACTGTTCCATGACAAGCCTTCAATCCACCATCTTGTAATTAATTTTGCATCCACCATCTTGTAATTATTAAAATTACTAACCTGAAATTTCATACTAGAAGAATCTTCTGCCATGTATTTGGATTCAAGGGAATCCAACAGTTCTTTTGCAGATCCAACATTTTGATAGATATCAAATAGAAAATCAAACATACCGTTTAAGATTTGATCACGACAGATGTAGTCATCATTCTTCCATTTGCATCGCCTCCTTGTCTGTTCCAAACTCTCGTTTTCCATCAATTCTGGCATGGGGGTACTCAAAACATACACAACCTTCAGAGTGGTCAACAGGAAATGCATCTTCTTATACCATCTTCAAAAGTCCTGTCCTTCAAACCTGTCCAATTTCGCAAACTTGCTTGTCATGTCTTTCACAGATTCTACGTCCGTCATCTTCAAAAGTAGATAATTTTGATCTTTATAGATTACTTGAAATCAAACTTGGATAATCTGAGAATCGTGAAGATTATTTTCAGATCGAATTATTCGGTGGTTCACCAGAAGAAATCAATCGGATATAACTCAGACGAGATCAAGAACTAGTATGTTTTGTTGTGTGGATTTTGTGAACCAGAAGAAGAATTCGAGAGAGAGTGACCAAAATAATGATGCAATTCGATTTTAGGGAGAGTCTAGGAAAAAACTGCCATTTGACAGTTTTGTTTTGAATTTAAAATGACAAGTAAAAAAATATGTCTTTTTCACTCGAATTTCACATGTGAAATTCAGGAAAGTCGATTCGAAATGCATTTTTTAATGAAGCATTTTTTAGCAAAATAAAAAAATTTCCATCAAGCGCTCTACCCTTTGGACCCCGCCTGGGGCTGCTAGTCCTCGCTACTAGGGGCGCTGCCTCCGGACCCCCTCCAAGGGGGCGTTGCCCCATGGAACCACCATTACTTAGGAGTTTCACCACTAAGAAGGTTTTTAATATAAAAAATCATAATAAACTCAAACAAACGTGCACCGCCCACCTCCTAACTTGTTTGATGGATATTATGATCACCATAGGTTATTATTCAATCCAATTACATTAAAGATCTTTTATATTTATGTGACCCTTTTATTATTATTAAACTTATTGGAAATACACAAAGCCACAATGGGTATTCTTTAACTTATAACAACAACCACCACCACCTTTGAGGGTATACACAACAACGATGATGACGATGAAAACAAATATAACAACTATGATGATGACAGCAGCGAAAGCAATAGTAACAAATATTAGCAAACAAATATTAGTACTTAACCACTTTCATATACACGAGTTTCTAGCCTTGGCTTTGGGTGTACCTTCAAGGGTTGAGCCCTTTGAAGGGTTAACCCATTGGCTTCATCCATGTTGAGATTCTGCGGCTCTAACCCGTTAACCGATTCCCAATCAAAGGCTTGAACCAATTGTGCAATAAGCAACTGGACCATTCGTAGTCCTAGGTTCATACCCACACAAATCCTTCGTCCAGACCCAAATGGTATCACTTCAAAATCTTGTCCTCGAATATCAACATTAGACTTTTCACCTCCAGACATGAAACGTGAGGGCCTAAATTCAAGTGGGTTGGTCCATACTTTTGGGTCACGGGCAACAGCCCACAAGTTAAATAAGATTGTGGCTCCCTTGGGAATGTAATATCCATCAATTTCACAACTATCTGATGCAATTCTTGGTAAGGACAGTGGTGATGCAGGGTGGAGCCTAAGGGTCTCCTTTACAATGGCTTGGATGAATGTAAGTTGGCCTAGATCCAATTCGGTTACAAGTCGGTCGCGACCAATTATAGTGTCCATTTCTTCTTGGGCTTGTTTTAGAACTTGTGGATGTCGAATAAGCTGAGCTATTGCCCATTCAACAGTAGTATTTGCTGGGTCTGTTCCTGCAGTGAATAAGTTCTGGATGATTCATAATTTAAAGTTAGTCATCTATCAACAATTACTTTATTAACCGGTATGAGAACTATTGATTCAAAGATTGTATGTTGACACGTAGTATTATTATAATATATATATAAAAACATGTGCTCTGTCACTACATGATTTTTTTAGGATTTCTATATTTAACCACTAATGTTTTAAAGATTAAAAAAAAAGCAAAAGATAGGCGGTGTATTTCCGGAAAAGAATGAGAACTTGAACGGTTCGTTTCTCAGAGTGAGTATAGTGGTTGACATTAATCTTTTAGTTAGAGTGTCACCTAAATGTCATGTCAGTATAATTAATTTCATTAAAAACTATTTTAAATCAAGTGTAGTGGTTTTAACTAATTACATAATCATCCGAATTAAATAAAACCACACACTAAAATACTATAACATTTTAATAAAATAAAAGTTATTAGAATATATATAAATAAAAGACGACATTTAAAACAAGAAAAAAAATAATTGAAACAAAATCAAATACTAGAATGTTTCAAATAAACGACTACCCGTTGGTACGATATTTGGCACGGATTTCATTCTTCCTTCGCTCGAAAATAGCACGATCTTCGGGTGGTAAATAATAATAATAATAATAATAATAATAATAATAATAATAATAATAATAATAATAATAATGATAATAATAATAATAATAACAATAATAATAATAACAACAAAAACAATAATCATACCTTCACAAAAATTGTGAATACTATCTCTGGACGTTTTTTCTGACATTTTCAAATACTCGCCCCATGAATCTTGTGAAGTACCATACGCTAGTTGACGAATTGCGGAAGTGCATTTTTGAATAGAACTAAATCCAAACTTATTTCTAGCATCTTCCCTTTGTTGAAAATATGAAAACTCGCACTTTAAATCACCGACGATTCGTAAAAATAGTTGACGACTCATACGAAAACGACGTCGAAAAGTAACTTTATCATACAAAGGTCTTTCAATAAAATAATCTTGCATCAGACGGTTATGCGCCTCCGCACGACCCCGTTCTAGTGGTGGTCGTCTTCTACGCGGTTCCGGACGTGATGTTTGAACATGCTCGACTAAAAGTTTTACCCCCACTCGAACACACTCAATAATTATCACCTCATCAACCTCCCAAGATCTAAATCGTTAGGTAGTTGATTCATATTTAGAAAAAGATAGAAAGAGATAGATGAAGGTGTGATTTTAATCTTTAATTTATGTGGAATGAGTCCAAATTGGAGTAATTATATAGTAAATTTAAATGGATGAAGGAAACATACAGATGAGAACAAGATTGATATTATTATATATATATATATATATATATATATATATATATATATATATATATATATATATATATATATATATATATATATATATATATATATATATATAAAAGAAGTGCAATTGTGAATAGCACAATATTGATATTATTATTATTTATTATATTTATATAAGAAGTGCATTTGTGAATAGCACCTTTACCACAATGGCGTAAAATGTAAATAGCACCACTTTTAACAAACATGTAGTGGGCTTGGCGCCCCTTATCCCAGCCACATCACTATTTTAACGCCTCCTCTATAAACCACTACGTTAAGTCTTAGTTTAACATAACTGTAGTATCATTTTGTATGATCTAAGAATATTAAATTTTATTGAAATTATAACCTGACATAATTGATGAAGTTTTATGTATAAATATTAGAAGTAATTTGTATATAATAAATCATAACTTAGAAGTGTATAAATACTAGAAGTAATTATTATAATCATAACCATCAGAAGTGTAATTGAGGTATAATATATTTTCTTATTTTTATGCTTCATTTACTGATATTAACTATATATATGTTAAATATTACCATTAAGTTATAGTAAAAATGATATTTAATAAAAAAAAAAAAAAAGGGTTTTGCTTTAAATGTGTCCATCTATTGTTTTTTTTTTTAAAATAAGGTTTTGATTATTCTGTCAAAGAAATCACTTATCGTGTTTAATACGACTTATGTCATTGTGCCAAATAATTTTTATCATTTGTTATATCTATTCATCATTATGTTCTTAGATTTTAGATCCTTTCATGTTATTTTGTCATTATGTTTTACAATTAGATTTAAACAATGATGCTATTCCATCAATATGATTTATAAAACTTATAGTATTTAGAAAAACACAATAAAGAACGGAAAAAACACAATGAGACACTTATAATTGTGTTTTACGTTTTATTGTATTTTTGTTATTTTGTCATTGTTCTTATATTATTAGATTAAGTAGTTTTTATTTTATCACTGTGTTTTTCATAATAGAAGTACACAACAATATCATTTTATCATTACATCTATTTAAAATTCATCATTCTAGAAAAAAACATAATGTTAAAAAAACACAATAACAAACAAAATTACACAATAAACTACATTAAATACACAACGATGAACAAAAATCATATGGGCAGAAACAATACTTTTTTTATATATAACAACTTGGTACTTGCTTTAAACATAAAAGAACGCTCGTTTTATTGTGTAAATTTTATAAAAAATGGCGTCGTATATAAAAGATATTAACGTTTAATAAAATGGGGAAACTTGAATATAAGTCAACAAAAATAATTATGTCTAAAATACCCATCTAACAATTTTTTTCCTTATAATTTGATTTCACCAATTGATTAAATAGATTAATGATTTTGATTACTTTTTATAGTTTTTAAATTTAATTTTTTTTTTAATTTGAACCCTTACCTAAACATTAGTAACTTATTACAACAAGTGTCACAATATTGTCTAACTAGGTTAGTACCCTATTAATTACACGGATTTAATAAATAAAATATCAAATAAATAATAATAAACATTAAAATGATACTTTGACATAAAATATAATTGAAACAACATACAAATAGGTAATTTAAGTAATTAAACTATAATATCTTTTTTATTAATTTATGATTTTAAAAAAATGATTTTAATTTCTTTTTAAGTATATTTTTTTTGAAAAGTGAACTTTTTATGAAAAGTTCATTGTATTAGAAAAGTTAGTATTTTATTAAAATTTTGCTTTTTTAAATAGTGTGTTTTTAAATAAAAAATGATCAGATTTTTAATATATTAAAAAAGGTTATGAATAATATCTTTAATATTTAATATCATCAAAATATAGAAACTAGAAAATTAGAATAAGAAGACTTAGAATTGTACTACGAGTTTTGTTAGTTATTTTTTATTATATACAGATAGATATAGATTTATAAATCTTATTATGTTTTGACTTTATGCAAAAAAATCTAAATAAATTGTATTCTATTCTAGAAATAAAACAATTATCTTACTATAAACAATTATAGGTTTAAAACTTTAAGAATAGAATCTTCTCAAATAAAGTAACTTTTGACACATATAATTTTCTCATAACTGTTCTACCACAAGTTATTTTCTCACAACTATTTTGGCACATCATTATCATAGGAAGTGATATTATATATTATTTTCAAAATATAAAATAATTTTTTACTAAATAAAAAACATGTATCTTTTTATTGAAAACATACTCTTTCTTAATAAAAAAATTTTAAAAAATATGAAAAAACATGTTTCTTTTTATTGAAAACATACTCTTTCTTGATAATAAAATTTTATTGAATATGAAGTTTTTTAATACAAATAACTTTTTAAAAAAAATAAATTGTTAAAAAATATATTTAAAAATATAGAATTTTTAAGAAAACAGTTTTTTTAAAAACAAAAGTTTTTTAAAGATGAAAGTTTTTAAAAAAATGTTGTTATTGTTATATTGCTTAAGTTAGTTAATAATACATAATTTTAATCATATAATATCTAAAAAATAATTCTATAATTTCTAAATATTAATTATTAATTATTAAGTTAATATTTTGATTCGATCAACTCCTACACGAGTTTTTAAACTAGTAATTAAATATTATACGTCCTTATTTGCATGAAATCCATACCAGAAACAAAGCTTTGATTTCAATCTCTGAAAGCTTCGTCCCCTCTCCATCCGCATCATCCATCAACGTGCTCAACAAATCAACATGACCCGACTCCCCGCCACCGTTGCCTAATTTATGTTCTTTGAGGATCGTGTTAAAGAAGGAGTCGAATCGAGCGTGTAGTTTCATCATCCTTTTCACCACTCCTTGCAGGTCGAGCCTGCCAATCACAGGGATGAAGTCACCGATGTTGAACTCTCCGCCCACCTCCATCAGCTCCACCACCATGTCTTTGAACTCATCCGCCTTTCGATCACCACCTCCGAATACTCTCCTACCTAACAATACTCGTGCTAATGCGTTTGTGGTGCACACGTTAAGTACTTGACCTAATTGTACCGTTGATTCTCCGGCATCAGCCAAAACGCGTGTTAGCATCGCTACCTCTTCCTGTAAAAATATAGAAGTTCCCCGTTGGAAAAGGAAGCACAAAAGTTTTAAAACAAATGATTTGAAATCAAATTTATACAGAAACTATCATTCTTTGGAAAACAATACTAATTTGAAAAAAAAAAAAAAAAAAAAAGTTGGCTTGGTGCCTATGAGCCAATAATAAAAAAAATAAAAATAAAACCTGGCGAACATGACGAAAGTTAGCGAGTGCTTTGGAAGAAAAAAGGTTCATAGAGCAAATCTTCCGAAGCATCCGCCACCTTGGACCATATGTTGCGAACACCAGATCATGGTAATTATATGCCAAATGCTTGGCTCCTGAGGTAGCCGGTCTACTAGCAAAATTCGTGTCATGAACCTTTAAAAACTGTGCAGCAACTGACCCAGACGATACGACCACCACATCAACGAAGCCAAACCGGAGGTGCATCAACGGGCCGTACTTTGCTGCCAAGGCTGCAAGTGACTGATGCGGGATCCTACCGACGTGCGGTAGGTTTCCAACAATCGGCCACGGGGCCGGGCCAGGCGGGAGACGTTTAGGGTGAGGTCGGCGCCAGTAATTAAATGATACATAGCATAATAGTAACGCAGCTAAAAATGTGCATAGTAGGATGGTCATTTTTATTAATATAAGAAAGGTTTGAGATTGTGAGTAGACCTATGCACAAATCAAGGGTATTTATATATACAAATAACAATAAGCATTTTGAAACGTGCATAATTAAGAGTTAAGTATGAGTAGATGTGCATGGGTCCATTGTATTATTACCACCGGTCAACAACTACAAATTGATATATATAGCCATAGGGTATGATTCTTAAAACAAATAATTACGTGAAAAACAAAGAAAAACATGAAAATCAATAACATAATTCATAAATTTTATGTTATTTTAATTGTTAAAATATTATTTAAGTATTTGTTACATATACGTTGAACATAAATACGAGAATAAAGAGTTTTACGTATACGTAACACTATGTCGAATGAAAATAATTACATATACGTAACCTATATGTGAAGTATATGTAAAACCATACTACGGTTTTTCATTTGACCCATACCCTTATTTATATACACACACAAATATAAATGAAAGTGATAAAAAATTTATAAGTTATGTAACCAGTTTAATTAGTTTTATCTAGTTTTTAAATAATATTGTGGTTTTCTTAAGATACTCCTCTATAGCCATGGCCCATATTGTTGATGCTGATTCATCGAAAGACATATTGACAGCCCCAAAACATAAATGCATATTGACATCCCCATCAATAATTACAAACGTGCCTTTTCTAAGGTGATGGGGGCGTATTATGACCAAGTATTACTAAATAAATGAGTACCACATATCGACTTATTACTCACAGATAAGAACTACAAGCAATTTTCGGATGGATTACCAACATAATGCAATAAAATCCAATTATATAACTACTTAAAAGAAAACTTGATAGACTACCGATGGGTATCTAACAGTACCTGTTTCGGCTATTGGTAATTTTGATGATGAGAATTTAGATGGACTTTCCGACAATGCTTTTTAAAGGGTTGTCGGTGTGCTTGTTTCCAGCAGACCTATCGTTTGAGAGGCATCGCTAATGGTTTTTCCTAATAGAAACTTGATGCCACCCATTAGTAGCAACCTTAAATATCATGTAGTTTAACTATTGCAACTAATATGAAGACCACTCCAAATTAAAAAAAAATAACAAAATATGAAATTTGAACAATAATAATATATAAGCGAACTAAAAATCAGAAGACCAATCCCACCTCAAAGTTATTTCACGTTTCATTCGTATTGTTATTGATTTAATATGTTCATCCAAATGCTCATGGGGCTCCATAAACGTTTTGTAAATCGTTTCTTTCCTTCTCGTGCTTGAATCAACATCTACATTTGATCTTGTCTTAGTTTGTTTCCGTCACCATGTGTCGAAGATCATGTTTATCTTTTTCTTCTTCTTCTTCTTCTTCTTTCAAGCTCTTGTACTCGAAATTCTTTATCTTTACTAGAGGACTTAGTCGATTTCTTGGCATTCCGTGGCGGTCTTGTTGGTTTTGTATTTTCGTTGTGGTCGGGTAGGTCATTTGAACTTGTGTAGTTTCCCGACTCAAACGATTTTGTTCTTTTTTGTGAGCGCTCTTTAAACTCTTCACCCATCAACCCAACGACTTTCCGTTTCGTGTGGCTTTTACAACTTTTCATGCCTCCTTGTGCTGGAATGCTTTGTTATAATTTACTTTGTCCCATGTCGTCGACTTTTCAATAATATTTGCTTACGATACACCACTACCCCACGATGTTTCTACATTTTTATTAAAACAATTATGCAAATATAAAATAAAATATACAAAAAAATAATAAATATAACATAGAACTAAAATAATAATTTTATACAACATAAAATAAGTATACCATTATGTTGTAAATCCTTTGGAATGCATTAAAATAGTAATCATCTCCTTATACTCTACCTAACGAATACACCAGGCGAGTTGTGCGGGAATTTAGTTTTGAAATATTCTTGATGACCCAAAAGTTTTAGCCTTTTGATGGTTTCCAACTTTTGGGTGTTCGGAAACCAAATATGGCGGTTATTAGATATAATAAGGCGGATTCAAAAGCGTTGTATATTATATAGCTGTTTTTGGTATAAACTGGTGTAAATTTGAAACACCAAAATTAAATTAAAAAATCTCATAGCTGCTTTTGGTTGGTGACTCATAGTTGTTTTTGGTCATTTTAAGGCGGTGGTAAGTCACAAGCCATAACTGTTTTTGTTAACTTATAAGCATTTAGAGCATTCACATTTGATTTTCCGTTTTTATCTATATAATTATAATAAAATTCATTACTTTTTATTTATGCTTTTCAATTAAATAATATTTTTTATATCATTACCATTATTGTTTTCTCTTTACTACACTTACAACCACTTTGAAAGATATTAAAAAATTTATACAAATTCAATAGTAATTCTTCAAATATACCGATAAACAGTAACAGTTTCTCTTTTTCTTCTCTCACAACCACTCAAAACCATCCCTCTAATATAGGAAACATACTCACATAATTTTATGAATTCCACATATATCATTGTTTTTGTTCACAGCCCATAGCTGTATTTGGTCCCTTTTTAGGCTTTTTAGTCGCCGCTGTTTCTGGTCCTCTTAAAATGATATAATCAATGTAAAGAATCACCAAAAAAAATCTTACTAATTAATATACAGTTAATCACCCCATATATACTTTATAGTAAAACAATTAATTAATTATATTAAATTTTCTTCTTCTTAATTAACTCAAACTAGTAATATTCTACTCCGCACAGTTTGATTTTCATTCGAAGCGTGTTATAGATACAAAAATGTTATTTAATTATGACCATTACATACATACCGGCCTAATTACAAAAGATTTGGTGCAAGCAGCAGGCTTGCATAAGTTTCTTAAGCTATATTTCACCAAAAGTTATGGCCTCATACCAAGTCAGTTTCAAAAGATTATGTTCAGCTAAATTTCACCAAAAGTATGTTGCTTTGGGGTGCGCCATCTATCTTGCTTGTTATCTTTGGTTTCTTCGAGGTGTTGCATTCAGTTTCTGTGTAAATAAGTGTTAGGTTTGTTGGGTTTTTGAATTTTTGTGTGTGTTATTTGTTTGTGAATACCTGGTGTGTTGAAGGTAAGCTTCCTGCTTGTTGTGGCTTGCTGTGTTGTCTTTGGTGATGTTGGTGTTGGAGTTGCTGGTGTTGTTGCAATTAAGATGTTTGTTGTTGTTGAAGTTTCTAGTTGATTGAGTTGGACGACATTGCTGCTTGTTGCTCGCATCGTCCCTTAATGTGAGTCTCTTTGTGCCCGCATTTGAAATCTCATTTTCCTCTTGGGTTGGTGCTGGCATTCCTATTGTTGTTTCGCAAGCATCTAGGATTCGTAGATCCGAGCATTCAATGGCAAACATCTTGGTGACAGCCTCATGAGAGATTGTCGCTCTACTTTCTTCTATGCCGTCTAAGATCATTGCTGAGATCCGATACCCACGTTTGAAATTTTTGAAGCATTAGTTGTTTGTTTTACATTTTATATAAGCATTAGTGTTTTGTAATTTAATATTGAGTTAATAACAATTAACAAATTAATAGAGACCTAATTTAAAATGTAGCACCAGATTTTTGACGCAATATGTTTCAATATGCACAACATATGCAACATGTAATATTATAAGATTCTAAGATAAAGTAGAATGATGCAAGGCGAGTTTGAACCCAGAAAGGTGAAGTAGTTAAGCTATATTTAAAAGTGTTTTTTAGTGTGCAATGATAGTGTAACTCACATGTGCTTTGCGCTCTCAAATCTACCATGGCTTGGACAGAACCAGGTTTTTCCGCTTGGATATATTGTGTAGGAGCAAACATGGCATACATCTTCGTACCAGTCCACGGTTGGAAGTATGTCAACGATTATCGCATCGCACGTGAATGTCTTTCCCTGTATTGCATTTATGATTATAGAGATTTATGAGTACCTTCTTTTTTATATAATTTATGTATTTTTTGTAAGAACGTGTTTTTGGTTACTTACTGTGAGCTCTGAGTTCTATGTCTTGGATGTTGGTGTCCCTGTTTTTGTGATTGTTGCAAGAAAGTTTTTTATTTTAGTATTTGATTTTAATTTGAATTTTTGTGTTAAGGTAACTGGTCTGAATTATTACCTGTTCAGGAGAGCCTCACTTGCAGGGTGGTCGGGATTCATAAACAAGAAAGTTGCGAAATTAGAGTTCAATCATGGTTTACCTATAGTTTTGTGCAAGCCATGTTTAGGAGCCGGTGTAACAGGTAAACATATACGTGTGTGTTTACCTCAGAAGTTAGAAGCTTTCATAGCTGTGACAGCTATAACTGTTAGTCCATCGGCACTGTCAATTAGTTGTCTGTCATAGCGCTCCTTAGATGTTGAGATCTCTTCCCAAAGGGTTGCTTTAATTTCTTTATTGCTGTGTAAAAGTTAACTTATTTATTTTTAGTTCCTATTGTTACTATTGGATATGAATTTAGGTGTAATCATTGACAACACCTTGCATCCAAGAGAGTTAAAACCATAAAGGGGTTGTCATTTTTAGTTCTATCTTCATTTCCTTGCAGGAGTCCATAGTAATCTATTGTAATTTGCACAGTGTGAATTATATATAGTATGAGGGGTGAAGAAAAGAATATATGAAACGAATTAATTCATTAAATTATAAGCAAGAACGACCAAAAGAAGTAAGTTCCTTGTCTATTAACACTCAAAAATTGAACTTGTAATTCTAATTAAAGTACTTTTGATCAATATAGAGAAACCATGCTAAAGAAGTTTACTTTCTGAGAGCCAAATCAGTCTTCATGGATGAAGAGGTAACAATAAAACTTTGTGTAACCTATGCTGATAATAATAGCATTGCGAAACAGCACTTAAGTGACAGCAGAAAATCATAAAAACTGCACATGATATCAAATCAAATCTTGTGTAAAAGCTGTGTATACTCGACATTAAACGTTGATGAAAATATATACAAAGCTACACTTATTCCTATTTCAAAACCAGGGCCGGAAACTATCAAAAACAACTAATTGTCATAGTTTAAAAGGTGTCTATAACAGGTAATATAGAGCAGTAAAAATTGGACCGGTTTAGGGCTATATATATAGTATATATAAAATTCAATAAATAGTTTATAATAAAACTAACCAAAACAAAAACACATTACAATCCCATTCATATATCACACGGATTAATAACTAATTCGGGAATCTCAGAATGTGAGCAAAGTTCTCTAGCACCCTTGAAAAGCTTCACATATTCATTGATATCATTTAATGTAGAAGCAATAGCCGCGACGATATCCGCAGAAAGTCTATTGTCTAACCCAGTAGAAAAGAAACTAAGTCTATTAGAGACTTCATTACTAGAGTCGAATATGTACATCTGGAGAAATCTAGGGGATTCACCAGGAGGTGGGCATAAGGAACCTAAACAATGAGAAATTTGATCAGTCACCTTGAATACAATAGGACCGCCACCTTTATTAATCCCCTCGTCAATGAGAACATCAAATTTTACGTCTGAATGTTTGCCATAAACTGTACATCATCGCAAAGGTGCCTAAAGAGGTCAGGCGGTTCAACAGGCTAGTCAATGGAAACTCGCCCAGCTTTACAGCAAACAGAATATCTAGGATGGTAGATCAACAGAGACGACGTCAAAAAAAGGAAAACGAAAACAGAATATCTAGGATGGTAGAATATCTACCTGACTTCTAAACTAGAAGATTAGAACTATCACACCAACAAAAAAAGGAAAACGTAGAAGATTATAAACACACAAAACTTAATCTACTTATAAACACAAGAAGTCCATTCTACATCCTGAATAAATGCAAAAGACAAATGTAAACTACATGAAGCCACGCCAAACTTATTATTAGTATGGATAGTTTGAACATACTAATGTCAATGATCTAAATAAGCTCCACACAGAACTAAAATGTAAGTGTCAAAATTCTAACCATAAGCCTAATATCATGTAAAATAAGCGACAATTAAATATTCCTCGCATACCTGCATAGGCTAGAGATAAAGACCACAAAAGTACCTGCACACCAAAAAAAGGAATTTAAAACTAAAACTCGAATACAATACATCAGTAAAGCAACAATAAATCAACGAAAACAAAGCACAAAACCATTTAAAATCACACCAACAATTAATGTAGTAATATATATATATATATATATATATATATATATATATATATATATATATATATATATATATATGTATGTATGTATGTATATATGACACTATCAAACTAAAGCAATGATCATGTGGTCGGTGTAAAAAAACGACAACAAATTAGGAACGACAATACAAATGTTTCAATTTTTTAAATGATAATAGAGGTTAAAACAGAAAAAAAATGTATTTGCAGGCTAATGGAAGACCATTAAATTATGCCAAAATCATGCTAACAATGACTCTAGCCATGTATATGGTTGTTAATAAACAGACTAAAATTCGTATATATATAATAATGAGTCACGGAGCTCTCAAACGAAGTGGTTTAGGTTCTGAAATTCCGTCTCTAGTTAGGGCTATTGCTTGTTTTTTGATGCAATGTTGCAGCTAAAGTCTATAAAGAATGTCAAGATTTGTTATGCAATGTCTACAAAATTTAAAAATAGTCAATAAATGAGATAGTCAAAGTTATATACATAGGTTGAGTTTTAATTGCATTTCATGAAACTTTATATGCATACTAATAGATTTTGAAATCTAAAATGAAGAAGCAAAATCACGTACTTTAGGATCGACGCAGGGGATCAATGCAACAGTTTCACAAGATTGGTGAGACTTGAACACGTAACAGATCATATAGGGAACCGGCTAAATGAAACAATGAACAAAGATAAAGAACACAAGCAAAAAAAGTAATTGATTTTCAAGAATGATGTATATTGCTCTCAAGTGTTAACCAATGTTACAAGGCTTAGTCAAATGACTGGTTACAATGAGATACTTTACACAACATCTTACAGCCCGCCATACTTTGAAGGCCAGCTAGAACACTAATCTAGATAACAAGATGAATGTAGAGTCAAAAGGCAGATTGTCTTTTGACTAGTGTTAGGGATAGATCTCTTGTAGAGGTTTAGATGATAAAGATCACTCTTGTAATCATGGATGTAATTATTGTTCTTGATGATATAATATGAATATATTTGATTATAATTGTGTTTATGAATTAAATAACGTTTATTTTACACTTAATTTAATATATTCATCTATGATATAATATATTTCAGAATGTATGTGTGAATGTGCAGGAAACATTAAACTGTGTTAATTTGAAAAATTGACTAAGTATTGGAACAACTGTGGATGAATAAAGTATTCTTCCGTAGATGTTCTTAGGAACATAACTGAAGTGTACATCCGTGGATCTCCTGCGGAAGAACAATTTAGCTGAACAAAAAAAGAACAAGCTACTGAAGGAGGGATTGCTGCGGAAGACAAGAACTCCTGCGGAATCACAAGAAGAAGTACTGAAGAACAAAGTGTTGCTGCAGAAGACTAGTTACCTGCGGAAAAGTAAATTCCTACGGAAGACTAACAAACGTGTATGATTTCATATCATCAAGTACGCAACATAGTCAACAAGTCAACATGTCAGAGCAATAACATCGAGTCAATGGCGAGGATTTGGATAAGTTTAATTAGCTTAATTATAGCAACAAAATAGCTAGCAATAGAACAGAATTAGATCTCTATATATATATATACGAGATCAACAACATAGATCATACATAACAACAGTTGAGAATCATTAGAATCATCAGTAATCATTATCTGAATCATTGTATTCAAGATCAACAACATCAATAGCAACAAGAAAGCATTACGATCAATATTATTAAGTTCTCTCGGTTTGATTATTCTTATTTTATTTGTTTGATTGGTTGATTTTAGTATTATTAATAAATTAAACACCAAGTATTGATAATTCCACGATCAATACTTGTTCAAATCAATTCTGATAATTCCTGAACGATCCTTGGATTCACAGGTGGTATCAGAGCTTGGTGCTCATTGATTCATATCAATTGATCATTCAGCTTTGATTAGTTTAATCGAATTCTATTTTAAAACAAAACCTCTGCTCTTCAAAATTAAATAACATGAGTAACTCAATTGTTGGTGCTTATCAACCTCCTAAACTGGAAAACAAATCTGATTTTAAAACCTGGAAAATCTGTTCAGGAATCATATTAATTACACAGATTCTGACTTATGGGCTTCCATTACCGAAGGACCTTATATCCCACCTGCCTTAGGAGCGGATTATAAGGATAATAATCAACCCATCAGTTTAAGGAATCTATCACCTTATGATGCCAAGAGTGTCAAGATTGACATCAAAGCTTATAGTATGCTTACTATGGCTTTGCCTGAAGAACTTTGATCAGGTGTGAATCATACAAAACAGCTAACTCGTTATGGAAAATCCCGCACACTCTGTGTGAAGGTAGTGACGAGATTAGAAGCATAAAGAAGGATACTCTCCGTGCACAATATGAAACTTTCCATCATATTCAGGGTGAGTCAGTCCCTCAACAATTGCATAGATTCATGCAACTTGTTACAAAGATGAACATCCTTGAACTTAAGTACTGCAATGAAGAATTGAATAAAAAGATGTTTCATTCTTTGCCTGAAAACTGGACACAGACTGTGTCCATGTTTAAGAATACTATTGATCTAAAAACAATAGGTCTAGACACTCTAGTGGCAAAAGTAGAAGCATTAGAGCTGGATGAAAAGACAAGAAACAAAAGTATGAAAGCACCTATAGCACCTTATCAATTCAAAGAACTGAAGAATACTGGCAGTGCATTCATCTGCAATGAAGATGAAGACAACTCCAGTGATGAAGGTGAACAGGAAGGAGAAACAAGTTTCTACGCAGCAAAGCCTTCAAAATCAAGAACTCAAAGCAATCAGCACAAACAGACAAAAGGAAAGGCTGATGAATCCAAAAGCAAGAAGAATAACAATCAAACAGAACCAATTACTGTGGTTTTGGAGACTGAAGAACAGAAAGCTGCCTTTGCAGCTTTCAGCTCAAGCTTTCAGGCTTATCTGGGAAGCACCTTGACTCCTGCTCACTTTTGTCAACAAGATCTAGAAGATCTTCATCCTGATGAAGTGAAAGAGATGGATCTGTAATGGAAAATGGCAATGATTGCCTATAGAGCCAACATGTACATGAAAAGAAACAAAGGATTGTCTGTTGGAGGAAGAACAACAAAAATTGATATAGATAAGTCCTAAGTGAGATGCTTTAAGTGCAATCTGATTGGACACTTTTCAAGGGAGTGCAATAACAGCCAACAGTAGTCAACTGACTCAAGACAGCCTACTCAAAGGAGTTTCACACAACCACTATTAACCAATACATCCCCACCTAACAATACAACAGTTATCTCTAACACTAAAGAAACTGGTTTAATTATTTTGCAGGATGGTACTTGTGATTTGAGCATGTATGAGAAGGAAGTACTTGCTGAAAACCAAGCTTTGATAGCCAATATGGAAAACAAAGTCCCTCGAATGGCCACTGAGTTAAGAGAAAGGTTGTGTTCCCCTTCTTGCAGAGATGAAGTAGAAAGATATAGAACACATGCTCAACAATTGGCTGACAAAGTAAAAGAAACCTTACTCTTAAATGAATCTCATGTTAGAGAACACAAACTTTATCAAGTCAAAATTAATTCTTTACAAAAGGATTTAGATAAACGTATATCTGAAAATTACAATCTAAAAGCACAAGTTGAGCATCTGACTACATCTTTAACCAAATCTATGTCAGAACATGCATCTACCAAGGTGAAACTGCAAAAATTCCAATTGTCATCACAACAGTATGAGAAACTGTTAAACTCTCATATTGAGTCTAAGAACAAGTCAGGATTGGGATTTCATGCAGTTGCACCACCAGTTACCAACAATTATATTCCTTTACTTGAGTCAATGACCAACAGTTTATCTAATCACTTCATACCTGAGTCATCAGATAAACTTAATAATACTGGGTCATTTAAATCTAGTTCATCAGACTCCAAGCTGTCAAAATTTGATTATGACAACCGCTGAATCAAAAATTTCAGATTCATTGAGCTTGGATCTTAGGATTCATCATTTTCAGATCTGAGAAATCAAAATTAAAGATGGGTGGAAGTGTGTGAATCGAAGAACAAGGATGTGTGTGTAATGTATAATGTTATGATTTCATTGATATTGAATAACAAATTACAATGAAGAAACATATACAAAGACGGATAAACATCAAACCTACCCAAAGGAGAGAAATTCTCCTTGGGTGGTGATTTACACCATGAAATACACACACATAAGAACTACTAGCCACTCACACACTTTGCAATAACCACCCCACACAAAGTAGTACTAGTGGTTCTATTTATAATGTTTTTACATCATGACCTAATTTTGACTTTTCTTGTGGTCTTGATGTTGACTTTGTCTTATTGACTTTGTCTTGTGTTTGTTTTGTTCTGTTTATCAACTTGGTCTCTGAACTTGTACAATGAGATCATCAGTTGGCTTTGATTGTGTTTTGGAAAGCTTCAGTTTATCTATTATTGAACCCAACAATACTCCCCTCTAAACTGATGCTTGCCAAAGTTTGACTTGAAGATCTTCTCTGTCACATGTCTTCTTGATCAACTGATGTTTTGACACAGTTCACTGTAGTTCTCCCCCTCAGATTAAGCTTCTCCCAATGTATTTCTGATAAATGATAGAATCTCTTTGATAATACTTAACGTATTGGATATGAGGTGTATCACTTTTGGATTACTATTTGTTCATATCACACTCAAAGGATTAGAATGGATTAGGCATATGATGAGGCTTTGAACTTCAATAAACAACATCAGGAACATAAGTCAGTCTTGAAGACACTTCAACTCTTTGAATCTCTGAATTAACATGATAATGGATGGTTTCAAGTACTTCAGAAAGAGTTTCTAACAGTTGTACAAATCCTTGATTGGATCAGTGATTATGTGACCAAGGTTGATTTCTTCATTTTTGTTGAATGTGAAAATGGATGTGCCTGTTAGTTGCAATCATCCGTATTCATCATGTGTCTTGCTTTTCTTGTTTGTTGTAGTCATCTATTCACCATCTTTCTTGTATTTCTTGTTTGTTATTATCAACTGTTCATCATCTGTTCATTGATATTGTTGTTGTTGATGATGTTGTTGTTGATGTTATTGTTGATGTTGATGTTGTTGATGTTGTTGTGGTTGATGGATGTGCATTTTGTTGATAGCATCAGCAATGTTTAAAACAAAGGTTGAAATTTGGATATAACATTCGCTTTAGATGAATCAGTCATAAGCATTAGATGCCTTGACATCCGCATTTGTTGAATCAACATAAGCATTAGCTGCCTTAACATCCGCATTTGTTGAATCAAACAGCCGCATTAGATGCCTTGACATCCGCATTTGTTGAATCAACATAAGCATTAGCTGCCTTAACATCCGCATTTGTTTCAAACATGCTCATTTCTGGACAACATCCGCATTGGATAACTCAACATCCGCATTGGATGACTTAATATCCGCATTGGTTAAGTTGATCAGCAGCATTGGTTTTGTTGTACATCCATATTAGATGTTTAACATCAGCATTTGTTTAGTTGCACATCCGCATTAGATGTGTAACATCAGCATTTGTGATGTTACACAGCCGCATTAGTTATGTCAACACTGGGACTCATCCGCATTGATGTAACAAACAACCGCATTTGTTTAGTTCTCACAGCCGCATTTGTATGCCCTTTATTAGCATTAGTTCTGTTTGAACATCCTTTTGATTGCCTTAGTGACAAATGCGGATGGCTTCAGTAGGAAATGCGGATGCAAGTGAGAAATGCGGATGGCTTGTGTTTCATCCGCATTTGGTCCTTTAAACAGCCGCGTTTCTTTAAGTTAACATCAACATTTGTTTGTTCTTCAACAACATTTGTTGAAATCACATCCGCATTGAAGCACATAACAGCCGCATTTCTTTGTGAATTCTTTAACTCAGCCACATTGGGGCACAAGTCAGCCGCATTTGTTTTGTGAACATAGGAACTCATCCGCATTGAACCACAAATCAGTCGCATTTGTTTTGTTAGCTGGAACTCATCCACATTGAATCACAGCCGCATTTGTTTTCCCTGTTCATCGATCTGAGTATCGATTTCAGGTTCAATCCGAATCATTTCTGTTCGAGATCTTTGTAGTTAGCCTTGAAATCATGTTAATTGTACACTGGTGGTCTCGGATTTGTTGGTGGATTTGATTCAACAACCCATTGATTAACCACCAGTTCGAGATCTTTGTATTTTGAATCAACCTGTTTGAGATCTGAATGTTCTTCTCAAATACATGTTGTTGTCTTGAAATCATGTAATTGACTCGACATCAAGTAATTGGCTCGATTTACATGATGGTGATTTTGGATCGGCAGTAGTATCGACCAAATTTTCATTTTTGAAGTTTTGATTTGAAAGGATTCTGCTCGATTTGATTTTCTTGTTAGAATGGTTGAATCGAATGTATTCTATTGAATGCTTTATCATCTTCAATTCGAACCCATTTTGAACATATTTGTTGATGTTCTGTGTATTTTGTTGATGAACAGATGATTGTTTGATGAACAGATGCTTATTCTTCAATTTTCTATGATTTTATTCTTTGTTGTAAACATCTTTAAAGTTGAACTCAGATCTGGAAAATACATGAACCCAGCAACCAACAGCTCTGATACCATTTTGGATGAATCAAAAATTTCAGATTCGTTGAGCTTGGATCTTAGGATTCACCATTTTCAGATATGAGAAATCAAAACTAAAGATGGGTGGAAGTGTGTGAATCGAAGAACAAGGATGTGTGTGTGATGTATAATGTTATGATTTCATTGATATTGAATAACATATTACAATGAAGAAACATATACAAAGATGGATGAACATCAAACCCACCCAAAGGAGAGAAATTCTCCTTGGGTGGTGATTTACACCATGAAATACACACACATAAGAACTACTAGCGACTCACACACTTTGCAATAACCACCCCACACAAAGTAGCACTAGTGGTTCTGTTTATAATATTTTTACATCATGACCTAATTTTGACTTTTCTTGTGGTGTTGATGTTGACTTTGTCTTGTTGAATTTGTCTTATGTTTGTTTTGTTCTGTTTATCAACTTGGTCTCTGAACTTGTACAATGAGATCTGCAGTTGGCTTTGATTGTGTTTTGGAAAGCTTCAGTTTATCTATTGTTGAACCCAATAACAACTGTAATGACTTAGATGAAGAGGCTGAGACTAATAATGCTGGGTTGGGTAAGGATAAAACTGTGTTAATAGAATTCTCAATTCCAAATGTACTAAATGAACTTAAACTACCCTATCCACCAAAACAAAGAAATCTGCTAAAGACAATCCACACAAGGATTGAGCAATTAAATGAAGGCATACATGCATTTAATAAACTAAATAAAGAAAAGTCAGCAAAAAGAGGATCAGGAGAAAAGAACTTAACTTCCGCAGATCATCCGCGGATGAAATCAGAACAGACTAAGAAAAAGGACACAAAAGATACAACACAAATATCATGTCTGGAAGAGGAAAAGACTCATCAGCAGCTAAATTTGAAAAGGAATTAAAGAAGCAAAAACTAATGAGCAAGAAGAAGGCAAAGAAAAGGAATGCATCTGATAGTGAAGATGAAGTTTACTGTAAATGGTGTGACATGCACAACCACAGCACAGAAGAATGCTACTTCAGCAGCTATTGCTCAATATGTAACATGAACAATCACATGACTTTAGATTGTTACTTCAACAAATATTGTGCAATATGCAACAAAACAACCATACTACAAAGGAATGCTACTTCAACAAGAAAAACAAAACAAAGATTGTCAAGACAAAGAAAGTAGATACCTCGGAGTCAGACTCACAATCTTCAGAAGATGATAGAGATTCAAACCAAAAGAAACAATAACAAGAACAGAAAGTTACTAAGAAAGAAAACAAAGTTGCTGAGGTGCAATTAAAGAAAAAGAAGGAGAAATCATAAGTGCAAAAGAATGCACCACACAAAAAGGTAGCACTTGAGGAAGAAGACAACTTCTTTGATCACTTTGACAAAGGCAATGATGTGCCTAAGTCTAAAGCAAAGGATGCAGAAACATTTTTGGCAATTCCTCATCATCCACATCAAAGAAGAAGTCTCAAACAAAAATGACTAACCAAGTCAGTATAAATCAAGAAGACATCACCTCAACTTCATCAACCATTACATCCTCACCCCAAACTAAACATAATGAATTAACAGACTGTACAGCTAATCTAGAAACTTCAAGTCTTATTCATGAGAAAGTTAATACATTAGATAACAATGCCAAACCAGAAAGGCTTGGGCTCCTAAGTCTAACTAAGTTCATTTTTGTTTACAGGAACATCCAAGGAGGGCTGACAACAAGTGGTATATTTACAGTGGCTGTTCCAGACATATGACACGAGACTGCACCCTCTTGCAGGACTTCAAACATAAGAATGTTTCATATGTAGCATTTGGTGGGGATAAAAAGGGAGGTAAAATTACTGGTGAAGGAATGGTAACAAATGGAGTTTTAAAGTTTAAAAAAGTTAACTTTTGTGAAAACTTACAGTTTAACTTACTAAGTGTATCATAAATCTGTGACCAACACTATACTACTTTCTTTGATAACTCTGATTACTACATTCTTAAGCCAGGTTTCAAAATTCCAAAAGACTGGATCCTTCTTAAAGCACCAAGAAAAGGTAACACCTATGTGTTGGATATGAACAACACAACACTAACAAGCAAAGAAACATGCCTGATCTCTAAATCATCAGAAGATGAAGCACAAGTTTGGCAGAGAAGGATGGCTCATTCCAACATGAAGAACATGAATAAATTAGTGAAAAATGACTTAGTCATTGGTGTTCAAAAGAAAGAATTTTACTATTCTAATCACTGTTTATCATGCTATAAAGGCAAAGAACATAAAGTATCACATAAGTCCAAAACAAGTAACACAAACACAACACCACTAAAGTTACTGCACATGGATCTTTTTGGTCCCACCAATGTGTTAAGCATTGGTAAAAGGTAGTACTGTTTGGTGATTGTTGATGATTTCACTAGATTTACTTGGGTATTTTTCTTAAAACATAAAAGAGAAACATCAGAAATTTTAATGGAGTTATCACTAAGATAGAAAATCAACTTGATATAAGAATCAAGATACTAAGAAGTGATAATGGAATTGAATTTGTTAATTATGTCTTAGACTCATTTTGCAGGGATAAAGGCATAGCTAGGCAATTTAGTGCTCCAAGAGCTCCTCAACAGAATGGAGTTGGTGAGAGGAGAAACAGAACTCTAATTGAAGCAGCAAGAACAATGCTAGCTGACTCACATATGCCAATAACATTTTGGGCAGAAGCTGTGAACACAGCCTGCACTGTTCAAAACAGAACTTTGATTGTCAAAGAATATAATAAACACCCTATGAACTTCTGTTTAAAAGAAAACCTTTTATAGGATATCTTAAAGCTTTTGGGTGTCACGTATCTATATTAAACACAAAAGAACAGTTAGGAAAATTTGTTGAAAAAGCCTATGATGGTTTCTTTGTTGGTTACTCATCAACATCTAAATCATATAGAGTCTATATTCCACATGATAACATAGTGGAAGAAACTCCTAATGTATCCTTCGATGAATCCTTATTTCCACAGTCAGTGAAAGGATCATCTTGGCTGTTTAATATAGATGCATTAACTAACTCATTTAACTCTGGTTATCTTAACGTGACAGGTGCTGCTGATACATGTTACCTTTATGTTCCTCCAAATATGGGTGTACCATTGACAACTGACCCACCTAGAGTCACTTCCTTGGAGAACCAAAGTAACACTGATCCTAGTGCATCAGCACAAACTAGTAAAGATGTTTCTGATGACCTCACACCATGCACATCAGCTGAAGTACCATATACTTCCGTAGATGTTCCTACTTCTGCAGATGATGGAGTGAGATCCCCTAAGAATCAAACCACATCAAAAAACCATTCAACACCATTGTCACACATAGAAATATCTTGCTCTAAAACTATAGCTGATCAAGTCCCTGCTGTGGAAGATATGTCCACTACCCCGGAAGGCATACATGTTTCTGCGAAAACTCAGACAGTTGCAGCAGAAAATGAGATGAACTATTTTGTTGACTCTCCATCACAACTAACCTTATCTCCAACAACCAACATCACAAACCTGGATTCATCCATCCAAGTTAATGATGTACCAACAGTTAGAGCACATAAGTATCACCTAATTGATAACATGATAGGTGACCTCCACAACAAAACTACCAGAAGACAAGGGGGTGCTACAAAAACTTGTCTATTCTCCTGCTTTCTATCACAAGTAGTTCTTCCTAACATAACAGAAGCCTTGAAAGACAACAGCTGGATTGAAGCAATGCAAGAAGAACTTCAGCAATTCTGGAAACAGGGGAATAATAATTAGAAACAAAGCAAGGCTAATTGCTCAAGGCTACACACAATAGGAAGGCATAGACTATGATGAAGTCTTTGCACCAGTTGCAAGGATTGAGGTAATAAGAGTGTTTTTGGCGTATGCATCATACAAGAAGTTCACAGTTTACCAAATGGATGTAAAGTGTGCCTTCTTATATGGTAAAATTGATGAAGAGGTCTATGTTTCTCAACCACCAGGATTTGAAGATCCTGATTACCCTCACAGGGTGTACAAGCTTGATAAAGCTTTATATGGACTTCATCAAGCACCAAGAAAATGGTATGAAACACTGTCCGATTCTCTCCTAAGACATGGATACAAGAGAGGAACAATTGACCAGACACTCTTCCTCAAACATGAACATCAAGATCTCTTAGTTGTTCAAATATATGTTGATGACATCATATTTGGATCAACAAACAAGAGACTCTGTGAAGAGTTTGAAGCCTTAATGCAATCTGAGTTTCAGATGAGTTCAATGGGAGAATTAACTTTCTTTTTAGGATTACAAGTTCATCAGAAAACAGATGGCATCTTCATCAATCAAGAAAAGTATATCCTTCAAACACTGAAGAAATACAACCTTGCAGACTGTGCATCATGCAAAACACCAGCATCTACTATAGATAAAATTGTACAAGATCCAACAGGGAAGTCTATTAATCAAAGATTATATAGATCTATGATAGGATCATTAATGTACTTAACTGCTAGTAGACCTGACATAATGTTTGCTGTGTGTGTGTGTGCTAGGTATCAAGCAGATCCAAAGGAGTCTCACTTGAATGTAGTAAAGAGAATATTCAGATACCTCAAAGGGAAACCATCACTTGGACTTTGGTATCCTAAAAAAGGAGACTTCAAGCTTTACTCCTATTCAGACAGTGACTACGGAGGATGCAACAACAATAGAAAATCAACAACTGGAGGATGTCAATTCATAGGACCAAGACTTGTGGCAGTGCAAAAAGCAGACAAATGTTTCAGTATCCACAGCCGAGGCTAAATACATAGCTGCTTCAGCAGGCTGCTCCCAGGTTCTATGGTTACAAAATCAATTACTTGATTATGGTTACAATTTTCACTAGACACCAATATGTATAGACAATTCAGCTGCTATGTTTATCATTGCTAATCCAGTCCAACATAGTAAAACTAAGCATATAGAAATCAGATACCATTCTCTAAGAGACTGCTCAGAAAAGGGACTAATTAAGTTGATCAAAGTGGACACAACAAATCAGCTTGCTAATTTATTCACTAAGGCCTTTGATTCAGTAAGATTTAAGTTCTTAATTGAATCATTAGGCATGATCAACTTAGAATAAGTTCAAAACACTAACAACAGGTATATAGGCTCATTAACTGTGCTCATATGAGGATACATCATAAACTTATGTGTAAGGCTTTTGATAATCTACGGATATGATAGTATGCTATAAACATGACATATATCCTGCCTGCACCCAACCAACTAACTACTGATCTGATGTGTTGAATATGTGAATAGGTTCATCCTGAGTGGAAAATAAGCTGTCATGCTCAACATAAAGCCAAGATGACTTAGTATGGACAAGTCATTATGAGGAGTTAACAAGTAAGTCTCATCAGAAAGTACACAACTCATCACTTATGCACACTTACTATGTCGTAACACCTTATAACCTCTATCTTTACGTATCATGACCCTCTGTTATGCGTAAGCAAAGACCTGGGTCAAAGGGCACCTCTGTTTTACGTATGTAAAGACCTGGTGACCTGATGCTGATCATTAAAAGTTCCCAAAAAGAACTGCTCCCAAAAGAATCTTAAAGGATCAACTACATAGTATTCAAAGAGTATTCATAAATGGCATTAATAAGATTTCAAAGAAATCTTAAGATAGAGCTTATAATCTATGGAACATGGTATGTGTGATAAAGTGACGACTTGATCACAATCTAGGAGACAGACTTTCATACACCTTGCATGATGCATTCATCCTTGTTTATCTTTAATTCTTACCAAAACATGATAACTAGCCGGACATGCCAAACATACACTCTTGGTTGAACTTCTACGGATCACCATATTTGCAATTTGCACTAGATCCAGTAGGCTTTTCACTCAACCAAAATAAGCAGGAATGTGTCTGATTTATAGTATGATCCTTAGTTTCTCAACCAATTGCCTGCCACAGAACACTATACTCATGTGATTTTCAGTTACACGTTCACTGATCATGCGATCTTCGTATAAATTTTTGATAAACTCATCCGTAGATGATTAATCACAAATTTAGGGGGAGTAGTACCTCGTGAATCTGAGTATAACTGATTAATTAATTCCCTTAATCTGAGTAGTATAACTAATCAATTAATTCCCTTCGGAACCGCAGGTGTACTACGGAAGACATGAGCTATCTTCCGTAGATACAGTGAAATCTTTTCATCCGCAGATGTTTCTGCGGAAGACAGAATGGGTCCACTTCCGTAGATGATGTACGGAAGAAACAGAAAACTATGATTTCCGTGGATATTATACTTTGCTTAATTATGTGATGATTAATTGCTATTAATTATTTATTAGGCATAGTTAATAACCTTAGAGGGGTAAAAATTGTAAATGGGTGTCTGAAAAGGTATAAAAAGGTACTTCGACCGTTGGCCTTTCTATTCATTTTCAAAACACTCTGACCTAAAAACCCCTTCATCCAAAACCCCCTTCTTCATCATCTACATCGAACACTAGGCTAACACCACTGTCACCATGGCTAATCGGTTCTTAATAGACCATAATGTCTGTGCATTTCTGAATCCAGATGTGGAGGATGAATGCAGAGACATTATAAGATACCTGAGAAGAACACGACTCTTCTACGCGCTAACTGCTGACTCAGTCATCTATCTATCCCACATGATAGATTTCTGGAATACAGCTGCAATAGTCGAAGGAGATGAAGGAACCATGATCACTGCGACCATTGGGAACTTACCCCTTTAGGTAAACGAAGGAATAATCCGCAGTGCCCTAGAACTAGGAGAGAATGAACAAGGTCATCCGAATGTATTCGACCATGAATACATCCAGAAGGTATTCAATCTGATGGGCTACGATGGTGACTATGAACACAGAGAAATCAAGAAGGGTAGGCTATGCAAGCCTTACCGGTTCCTCTGCCATACTTACCTCAAGTGCATCTCCAACTGAAAGCCGGGTTAGATAGATTCTCACGCCACATCTCATCTGGGATCATAGGAATCTTTGAAGGAAGAACCTATAATTATGCCAAATACATCATGAACTTCCTTTGCGATCATGTGCAAGTGCAAAAGGAGAACAAGATGTTCATGTTCCCTCGGTTCCTCCAATTGATAATCAATGAACAAATCCCGAAGTGGAGAGAGAAGGTGATATTGGTGTACAGAGCCACTTAAGCAAATCCTTTCTCAACAAATTGAAAGGGCAGTATGAAGGAGGCGGTGTGGAGATGTTTTCTCACATACTAGATGAGAATGAGGATATTCCTCAGGAGTTGCTGTGGGTAGAGGAGCAACCAACTACAAGTTCATCAGCCCCATCTGCCACACACTCCTAGCCTGAAACACCACACCATACTTCACCCAAGTCACCCCACCAAGAATCACAACCACCACCATCACCCATCCACTTGATATCTTCAAGTGAGGACACCGAACCAATTTCTCCTGGTCAATTTCCAACATCAATAAACACTGCTTCTACGGAAGTAGTTAGTCAGGATGAAATCCAACCTACTCTCCCACACTCACCAATCTCCATAACTTCCATAGATACTGGTGCCACAGAGCCCATATCTCCTCCACCACCAACTGAACCAATCACCTCACCCACTCCCATTGAACCCTTTGACAGCCCAACACAAACAGAAGAGCTTAATCTTGATGAGGAAAAAGTTGAGGCTATCAATGATAGAGAAACAGAAGAAATCTACAGTGGGGTAGAAGACGAAGATGAGGAAGTTGCCAGGATGAGGGTGCTTACACTGATGTGATTGCTTACAAAGAAGATGACTTGGAAGAGGAGGAAATTGATGTAAGCAAAGGCCATCTGGTGGCAAAATACAATAATTTGGTGCTTAAAAGTAATATGAAGATGTTAAGAAAGATGAAGAAATATTTTATGAAAAAGGAGAGGACCATAATTGAGAAAGATGCCATTATAAAACGATTGATGGAAGATGCAGTGATGAATAATGAAGTAGTTGATGCTTTGAATGATTTGGTTGATGAACAAGCTGAAAGACTGAAACTAAAAGATGATGAGATTGAAAGGTTGAAGAAGAAATTGACTGAAGCTGAAAAGAACAAAAGTGATTCAGCAATGATCACTTACACCAGAAATAGGAAATATCTAGGAAGATGACTGATGTTGCTGGAGAATCATTAAAAAAGACAAAATCAGATTCTCCAGAGCAGCAAACCCAAGTGATACAGCTTCAAGAAGATAATGATAAAGAATGGGAAGAACTAACTGAAGCCAAACAAGAACAATTACTAACTACTAATGACATAGTAGAAGAACGACCACAGTCCTCCATGTTCATGCAATTAATCAATCATGGATTTCCATATGACTTGGTCAAGAAGATGAATATGGGAGAAATGGTTGAAGCTTTAAAAGAATTTGATGCTGCAAGACTGATGCTTCCAGTCTGCACTTATGAAACATTCTCCAAGTACAAGGCAATGGAGAATATCAGGAAAGAGTTAGGCCACTGTGATACAACCAAGCTTACAAGATATAACATGACATGCTGGTTACAAAGCCATAACTACCAGCCCCATGAGCTAAAGGGAAGATCAGTTGGTAAACTCAGAGCAATGATGGATCATGTCATGAAAGTAGAGCTAGATACAGGAGGAAAATTCAGATCCGGAGCTCCCAATCCTTCCTATCAACAAACTCAAACTCCCGCTGAACCCGTAATATTAAAAGCCAAAGATATGCATATGGGAAAGGAGAAAATGATTAGAGAGCTAAGGGATTTAGTTCCTCATAAGATCTGGCATCTAGGCACTGCTATGAGAGAGATCACTGAGCAAAAATATACATTAATACAATTATTTGATCTCATCACAAGGCCTGAAGAAGAAAAGGAGAATCAAATAATTACTTGGAAATATGATGGGGAATGGCATTGCACACTTATTAAGAGGGCATCTGGCATGGTGTAATACATTCCCAGAGTAGAATCCTTACCATCCCTGCCAGATGTAGACCTGCATACATTGCAAACCATTCCCATAACCAATTATCCCATAAGTCCATAGGGAAGAGACTTCTCCGGACTTGTGACCAAACTAAGTCACAAGTTCAAAAGAGATGTTCTTAGGGAGGCAAGATTGGTAGATGCAGAGCACATGAGGAGAAAACTAAGGAAGTCTCAGCCCAAATCTCAATTGATTGATGAAGAATTTTTAAAGAGAATTGGTGCTGAAGACAAAGCTAGTGCATCCATCAAAATAATAGAAGGCAACCAGTTTACATTCCCTATTACTGATTGGGGATATGTTGAAAAGAATAAGGAACTGGTTCTGCTGAGGAAAGATCCTCAAAGGAAGGCAGCCAGTATAAGGATTTTTGATCCAGTTGAAATAAAACTGTTGCACCCAAGTTACATATCATATCTACACGACTAGTTTTTCCCAAGGTTGCAAGATCAAACTACTCAGAATGAATTGTGCTTATACATACATCTTATCCAAGTCATAGATAAGTTGCATGCCAAAGCTAGTAAGAGGAGGAAGTATGAAGCAGGTCAACTTATCAGATTAGAAATAAAGCCAATCACTGAACTGCGAATTTCAGAACAGGACGAATTGGAGGTGGTGTCAAATTATAGTATTGTTGCAATACTCACTACTGAAGAGGATGTCCTGGGCTTGAAATACAAAACTCTAAAGAGGATGAGCCGAAGGCAGATCAAGATTAAGTATGAAGATCAACAAGTGACTTCTGATTACTTTAAAGCAAAGATTTTGTCAAGAGTGAATGAGCTTAAAGTATTAAACCAATGATTACTAGAGTCTAAACCTAAGGGGGAGTACTATTAGGGATAAATCTCTTGTATAGGTTTAAATGATAAAGATCACTCTTGTAATCATGATTGTAATTATTGTTCTTGATGATATAATATGAATAAATTTGATTATAATTGTATTTATGAATTAAATAACATTTATTTTGCACTTAATTTAATATATTCATCTATGATATAATATATTTCAGAATGTATATGTGAATAGGAAACATTAAACTCTGTCAATTTGGAAAATTGACTAAGTGTTGGAACATCTACGGATGAATAAAGTGTTCTTCCGTAGATGTTCTTAGGAACATAACTGAAGTGTACATCCGTGGATCTCCTGTGGAAGAACAACTTCAGCTGAATAAGAAAAGAACAAGCTACTGAAGGAGGGATTGCAGTGGAAGACAAGAACGCCTGTGGAATCACAAGAACAAGTACTGAAGAACAAAGTGTTGCTATGGAAAACTAGTTACCTGAGGAGGAGTAAATTCCTAAGGAAGACTAACAAACGTGTATGATTTCATATCATCAAGTATGCAACATAGTCAACAAGTCAACATGTCAGAGCAATAACATCGAGTCAATGGCGAGGATTTGGATAAGTTTAATTAGCTTAATTATAGCAACAAAATAGCTAGCAATAGAACAGAATTAGATCTCTATATATATATACGAGATCAACAACATAGATCATACATAACAACAGTTGAGAATCATTAGAATCATCAGTAATCATTATCTGAATCATTGTATTCAAGATCAGCAACATCAATAGCAACAAGAAAGCATTACGATCAACATTATTGAGTTCTCACGATTTGATTATTCTTATTTTATTTGTTTGATTGGTTGATTTTAGTATTATTAATAGATTAAACACCAAGTATTGATAATTCCGCGATCAATACTTGTTCAAATCAATTCTGATAATTCCTGAACGATCCTTGGATTCATAACTAGTGACTATGACATGCCATAGCTCACATCCTAATATATTACAAAAAAGATAAAAGTATAAAAACAAAAAGTTAGAGACTCAAGACCTTAATCTGCAGTTGAAAAAAGCATGGAGATATCACCAACTTGTATAAGTTGGTGAGTATTTAGAGATGGTAGCGGAAAGGTGTTTCAGCTTTTGTGAAAGCATGTTCGAGAAGACATGCCTTCTCTGTATTTGGAAGAAATCAGTCTCTTGGCTTCGGAAGACTTTGTCTTTGAAGCTTCGAAAGACTTCATCTTTGGCTTCGGAAGAAATGGACTTTTGGCTTTGGATGATTTGATACTTAGTGAAATTTCTTGAGTTATATCAAATCTTTTGATGTAACTTTCTATGTACTTCACATATGCAGGCTGAGAGCTCTTTGGTTGCATCAGCGTCTAAGTATAACTCTTACAAACTCCCCCTAGGCTGATGGTACTAAAACTAAAGGATAACTATGATTATTGATCTTCATCTGTTAATAGTCCTCATCAGAATCAAGACCATTCCCTTCCTCATCAGTTGGTAAGGATTCCTCAGACTTTTAAAGTACCTTCTTATGTAATAGAGATCATGTAGAGCGAGGTCAAGCATGTTTTGCTAGAAATATACATCTTAACCCCCTTGACCTCTAGTGAGATACCATCTGTCTGGGTTAGTAGCAAAGACCCAAGACAAGATGGGTCTCTCAGCTGCAAGAGGCTCTACTATGAGTGGAGTTGGTTGAGCAGCCTCTTCTTGATCACCCTCGGGATGTTCTGACCCATCCTGAGGAGTAGAGGTGGATACCTTGGACTTCTTCTTCTTCTTCTTCTTCTTGTCCCTTCTTATGGCCATCCTCTTCCTCTTTCTTTACTTTAACTAAGAAGGATTATCTTGAGTACCAGATGTTCCTTCTTTGTCCTTCTTAGTTGGGTCTTTTTCCTTCATAGGTTGAGAAGGAGAAGGATCAGGAACTTGCTGTGGGTTAGAAGACGAAGCTAGCTGAGATGCAGCACTAGATCCAGGTTGAGTTGTCTCTTATGGTTCAACCTTGACCTCAGCTTCAAGTGCAGCCTAACTTGATGGAGAATGCAAGTTAACTAGCTCACCCTTCTTTATCTTCTATTGGATCACTCTAATATGATCATCCATAGTGGATAGAGACATTGGACCAAGTCTCCTTTCGGAGAACCCATACAGCTTTAAGAAGCTCACCATCTTTATTATGTTAGTAGACTTTTTCTTATTGCCTCGGATGGTGGATCTTGTCTTTATAGCCACTTCCCTTATTTTCTCTTAGCAGCTTTTTGTTCCTTCAACACTTCTTGCTCAAGCTGCTTGAGGTACTCAAAATTCTATGTACTCATAGGACAAGGGAAGTAGGTTTGCTGCCTTATAGAGGCCTGTGGCACTCAGGTAGTTGATCATGTTTTGCCTGTCTTGTTCCTTATCTACCTAAATTTCTTGTTCATTGGCCACAACCTCTACTGCAGGACTTTCTTGAACTGGAAAAAGGAGAGAGAGTAAGAGCTTTGTATAGTCTTTTTCTTCTTCTTTCTTGTTTGATTTTGAGGAACAACTCTGCAGCCTCAGCTTTCTTCCTCTCTTTTGACATTTCAATATCAGCCAGTTCATTAAGTTCATCTAAGGAAATAGAGATGATTTCATCTATATTGTAGTTCCTAGACACTAAGTAGTTTAATCTGGCTGCCCTCAACTCATCCTCCTAAGTGTTTGACCTGGTGGCAGCCCTGATTGTAGCTTCCATAAAGCTAGAGGTCTCACTTGAACTCTCTCCCCTTGCCTTCCTCTTTCATTCTCTTTTCTCCACCTCAATCGCCTCAGAGGTCATAATCCTCTTCCGTTTGTCGGTCACTGGCGTGTGTGACTCAAGGTGGAGAGAGCTTTGGCCTTCATCACTTGGTGTAGTACTTAAGTTATGGCTAAGGAGAGGTTGTGAGACACCTTCACCAGCTGGTGCCTCACTGAGGGTACTAGGTGGTGAAGCAGTTCTTGTCTCAAAGTTTACAGGTTCAACTACCAGGCCTTCAACTAAGGTTTCCCCTTGGAAGCTAATCTTAGGGTCTACCAACATCAATCAAACAAATAACATCACATGCAAGCACTCAACCAACATCAGGTGTTCAAATAACATCCAATTGCAGATTGAACAACTAACATGCAGGTGTTCAAACAACATCACATGCAAGCACTCAACCAACATCAATCAAACAAAAATCACAGGGATGATCAAAGGTATTAAAATTACCTTGTTGAATCCAACTGCAACAACGACAGGTCACTCCACCAGACCAGAAAATCAAAGACAAATGGTAGAAATCACGGTCCACATGAAACAATAAAAGACATCATATATAATCACATAAATATATCACGGTCCACCAGACCAGACCACATTGAATTTCAAATAAGAAACCTCTAAATATATCTCCATAAAACGCCTATACCGAAAACAAACTCTTGAAACCGTTAAGAAATACATAATCACATAAATACTAACTTAATACAGTATTTAGTCCACATGAAACAATAAAAGACACCATATATAATTAAAGTGCAAAAATTCCAACATTAGGGTTAAAAGTGTCAATTTAGCAAAATTGAGGGACCAAACTTGCCAACTAATGAAACCTTACTGTTTTGGAACCAAATCTTATTTATAATACCTATTATGATCTGAATTCATGGTATAATAACCCGTCAAAAACCAAGTCAAGAATTCAAAAGTTCAAGATTTGAACCAAATTACCCATACGTAATGTAAACCACCAAACCATGTAAGATAAATCTAAACTTAAGGGTTGGGCCTAGATAACCAATTCATATAAAACTAATGCATATGAAATGAACCTAGGAACCTTGCTGGTCGGTAACACTCTAGATCCCGAACACCTACTTTAAGAACAAGCTAAGGTAAGTCTCATAACCCCCATTTTACATAAACTATTCTGGGGTGGAATACACATACTTGGGAATCAATTTTATGGTGCAATAGTTACTACTCTTAATCATTAACTCCATGAGGAGCCGCGTAATTTGTGGATATTACTATTTGGGGAATCTCCCTCACACAATGGGCCCTTAGGACAAGGAAACCTCCCATTGAAATTCAATAATCATTGTGTCACATATTACTATAGATTAACTAGGCTTAGCACAGAACACTTAATCCCATAACAATAAGGGGTATGGGTTAGGGGATGTTCTAGCACTCGAGAGGGTCACCTTGGTCAAGGTTTGATTTTGATACATTCTTTAGTGCACCAATATTATTGTTAACATATTTTTAAATTGCGATATGTCATGTGTCTTAAACTTATGACCTCACTAACATTATGTTGATGTATTTTGGGTGTATATTTCAGGAGAAGAATAATTTTAACATGTGATCATGGATATGAGTTGACCTAGTCAGAATCATGGAGTTTAGCCACCACCCTATCTATTTGTTAAGATTTGAGACAGTTTATTTAAAATTATGTACTTGGGTTTAGACAATATTTAACTAGTATTTGTATTGGTATGGATGCCACGTAGGCAGTGGATCTTTGGACATGAATTATTTAAGTAATGATTATTATTCTGCTGCATTGTGTTGATATCAGTCAGTCACGGCCAGAACCTGTCAACGGGGTGTGACAAGTTGGTATCAAAGTCAATGATTTCAGCAAATTAGGTTCTTACCATAAGATACCTAGGCTTTAACAGCATATATTAGGGACCTAAGAAAACTAAGAAATAGACCCCTCTAAGCTATGACCCGAGGAAAGGTTCCATCATTTATTTGCATTCTTTATATCTCGCATAATTCTTAGTTTTAAATTTTTAATTTTGATTATATTTATCATTTTATGTTGCAATTTAACTTGTTTGTTCACTAGATGGCAGGAAACCAGAACAAAGGAAAGACCATTTATATCAGTGATTAACCCGATGTCCTACCTTCGTATTACTACTAGACCACCATCCCACCACCCACGTTTGTACTAGATGTGGGCGCGGGACCCTCGAGACGCCTCCAGTCTCACGAGATTAGGCAGTACGCCCTCTTGGGCCAGAGTACGGGGACCCTAGTTGGTACCCGAAGGCCCCCTACGAGTACATGATGCCCAATCCTAACTAGGATTGGGAAACGGAGGAGTGCGAGCCTTTGGAAGACACTTCTGGATCATCGACGACCGTCCAGGTCAGTTCCTTAAGACCTGACGGGGATGAGGATGTGGCACCTCGTGCGAGGTAAACCGTAAGAATGTCCTTCCGACCCATCCCCATATTCCAGCAGGAATGGGGTAACTTGGTTACGGGACTGAACGGGGCACCACCACAGCTGGTCGTACCATTGTTGCCACCACCACCTGCGTCGGCCTCAGTGTACCTGATTGGGCCCAATGGGTGTGACGTGGTAGCATGTCATAGTTTCCATTTATGTCCGCCGATATACTATACCGACCCTAACGCTGAGTCGGCCACGCTATTCTAGCGCGTCTCATCAGGTGTTCGCCGACCCACCCCTGTATCACTCGAGGCCACTGATGGGAGACTCTGCCATGGAGGAGGTATGGTGTCGACACTAGCACTACGAAACCCTGAAGGAAGAGAAGGATAAGGCGGTGTCCCTAGTAGCAAGGATGGGGAGGAAGCTCTTTTGGGCCTTCACAAGTGTGTGCTCGACCCATGGTCCTGTTACTGCTGCCGTCATGATTATTGATGTATTTTATTTATTTTACTATGTATTATTTAACATTTGAATAAACTATGTATTCTGTAGGACATAGGTGAATGGTCACTCATGTCACACTTAATTGTACTTTGGATTTATTTAAACTTTGTACCCATAACGGGTTTTGCTATGGTTAAGACTATTTATGGTTGTTTGAGTTAATGTTTGAATTTCTTAACGTACATAATATGGGGATATGATTGGTTGCGATGCTATAATGACTGTATACATAAAATCCTTGAGTGTAAAGCTATATAAAATGCTTATTTTTAGCCATGCCGAGGGGAAGAAGATGAGGACTTGCTCCAAATGCTAGAGGTGGTGTCACCACCCGATTAGGAGTTCGTACCAACTGACAAGATTAAACCACAACAAAAAACACCAACAACACCAACCACACCAATAACAACCCCAACACCAACCACAACACCGACCAAGAAGCTAGACTCCAACAACTAATTGTAGAAGCCATTACTAACACCCTACCCGCTATCACAGCCCATGTCAACGCCGAACGTAACCATGAGACACCTCATATGGGGGAAGAAAATGAAGATAGCAACAATGACACCCATGGAAACAACAACAAGGAGGAACGAGAAGGAACAGACAAAGAAACAAATATGTACAGTATGAAGTATTTAATGATGAATAGATCGATATACCCTATTAAAGAACTAAATTGAGTCCTTGTTTCTTTCGAACGTGGCGGTGGTCGAATGTAGTGGTGGTGGTCGAATGTAGTGGTGCAGGTCGAATGTGGTGGTGCTAGTGGTCTCGCGAGGGCTTCAAACGTGGTCTCGAGGACTTCAAATGGTCGAATGTGGTGGTGGGATTTGGGGTTTGGCTTCCGATGAAAGGGTGTGGGCGGTGGTGGTCACAGGTGGTCGAAGGGTGAGGGTGGTGCTGGTCGCAGGGTGGGGGGGCTGTGGCGGTGGTAGCTAGTGCAAGAAAGCATCGTGGAGTGTTAATCGATGGAAGTGGGCAAGATGGAGATCGATATATTCAAGTGTTTTATAAGCCGGGGTTTCAAAAATTTAAAGATGACAAGAAAAGATGACACACGTTTAATTAAAAGCATTGCCTGTGTTTTTTTCTTCTGTTTACGACAATAAAACAATGACACACAAAAACGCGTGTCATTGTTCATTCAGGTTCTAGTAGCAATGACAATATTTTTGGACACATATTTTGCGCGTAATTAAAGTATTAAGTGTCACAAATCGCGTGTCATTAAAGGTATAATTTCTAGTAGTGCTAGAAGTTACCAATGAAGTTGAGAGAGTTTAGACAACTACTGATGATCCCAAACTATTAAGGCTACAGGTACATCTACCAAACCTTCAGTAATCTCTATCTCTACTAAAAAGGGAAGAGACCTATGACTGCTGAAGAGGAAATAAAGTATGAGTCTTAAGAGAGAAAGAATAGATTCCTACTACAATCTCTATCGGACAAAGGAAAGAGACCTATAACTGCTAAAGAGGAAATAAAGTACGAGTCTTAGGAGAAAAGGAAAAGAAAGTAGGCTTTGTAACAAGGTTAAAACTAAGAAATCCGAGCAATGACTTTGTAGCAAGAGAAGTAGAAAAGGTGCTTCTCAGGATATACAAATAACAACTTGAGAAAACAAAGTAGGCTTTAGAGCAAAGAAGAAAGAAAGGGGAAGCTAAAACTGCTGAAGTTACTTTATCTGCTAAACCCTTATTTAGCACTCAATCACAATCTCCTCTCCTGAATGTCCAATCTGCTCAAACTACTGATCAACTCTCTCTATCAGTCCAACAAGCATCTCAAGCAACTGATCTCCATCACCAAGAACTTAACAAGATCTTTTCGTTGATGAAGTGGAAAATACTACAGTTTTTGAAAGAATTTGAAGACATTAGTCTAATCTTGAGCAATCTCCTTAAAAGGATCTCTTAGAGCCTGAATAAGAAGAATCCTCAAAAGATGATAGAACACACATCATTGACTCAGGATTTGACTTTAAATCTAAGAAATACTTATTAAAAGGAAGGATGGATTAATGTTTTTCTTCTTGAACAAGTTAGAAGTTATGAAGCTCAACCTAAAAGATTTAAAGAAATGTTTTCCCTTATCAAAGACTATGAAGGTATGCCTGAAAGTACAAATCTATAGTATTTATTCTTAAGGTGAATATTAGAAACAAGGTTGAGGCAAAACCTAATGGAGATGAAGAAAGAGATGTTCTATATGTGACTCCTTTGAATGTGCATGATCATATCACTCATTTGAGTTACAATTCCTCCACCAACTCTTTCTTTCTAACGTTTGCTGGTGCGGGTAAGATTGAAGTCAGAGAATATGATCTTTTTAGATTATCCTGGCCAAACATGAAAGATCTGGTAGAACTTCCTCTTGACAATCCTATAACATATAGAAGGGAATAGCTTAATTGGTAGCATCATCAGAGGGGTTTGTTGAGTTATAAGAAGGATGAAGCTATCAAAACTTTAACTTGTGTGTTGATCTTCATATGCTGAAATACATCAAGCACTAAACTATAATGAATCAGCACTTGTGCATATGCTTATGAAGGTATACTGATTCACTACTGCATTAGGCAAGACTATATGTATTGAAGATTAATGGTGACAACATAACTCTGCAACTACTTATCTTCTGGTCTACCAATTTCTGTCTAATGTTTTACATTCTTTTAGTAACGCACATTCATGGTATGCCATAATGTTTAGATGAATGGCTTAAACATGCCATTGATCCTAAACCTATAATAGATTATCAGGATTTATTTTAGAGTTTAACTTTTATAGTATAAATACCTCACATTTTTATAGTTATGAGGTTAGATAGTTTTGCCTACTTGTTTTCTCCTGTTATTACTCATATTTAATGAATGAAGTCTATCAAATGAATAGTTTGAAAGAATTCTCATTGTCATTGTTCCAAGTATTTTCTGTGTGTTTTTTAGTAAACAGTTAACAAATATTCCGCATTTGTTATCTGTCGATCAATAGGACAGTCTTGTTTAACTGAAAACTCAATCCAAAAATAATCTATTTGGTGTCACACCATTAAATCAAACAATGGACTTTTTAAAAATATTTATTTCTTTATTTAGTTAAGTAAATTGTCATTTTTATCCTTGAGTTTTCGTTTGTTTGCCATTTCCATCCGAAAAGAATTTTTCCCCTTTTGGCTCCTGAAGTTGCTAAAAACTCTTCATACTTATCCAATCTTGTTAGTTAAGTTAATCTGAGTCATAATTTTTATTTAAATGAAGGGTAATGATGCCTTTATGTATTTTCTTTAAATTAAAAATACACAAATCACTTGTTTTTATCTTTTATAAAACCCACCCTAAGAATGTAGAACATTGAGATGTAATCACCCTGCTGTTATACTCCACTGCTATTGTTCAACTCTAGTGATGTACCATGGGTCATGAACCTTTTTCTTTACTGATGTGGATAGACAACCATTCGCACCACTGATCGATTTTTGGTGGGTTTGTTACCTAAGTTACGTAAAATTGATATAAAAGGGAGGAATATATGGGTTTGTTGGTTGGGCAGACCATCCAATGTCTCAAAGATCAATTCAAACCATACTAGGGCTTTTGAATTCAATCAAATGACATGAAGAATTTTGAAGACCAACGGCAAGAGAGAATAAGCAATTGAAAGTAGTTGTAAGGTCTAGTTGGTTGTTTTTCACTATTTGTTATCTTTGTATTTGTGAAACTAAAATAAAATTTCATTAGGTTATCTTGTTTGAATTAAAAAAATATCGAAAATGTCGACTACTTGTAACCATTGTTATTTGTGAAACTGAAACTGTTGACTTTTTTTGATCATTTATTACATTTCATTAGGAGACGCATGTTGTATGAGATGCTTTAGGGAAAACCATGATTAGAGTAAAATATGATATGAAATGTCCAAGGGGTGGGTGTAAGCAAATGGCAATCTACTCTTTATGTTTTGCATATGAAAAATGCCATCTGAACCGATTGTGGTATGAAATATTCACTTTTGAGACAACTTTTTGTGCCAACCCTTATTTTGTCAAATGAAACAATTAACAAATTTTCTGTTTTAGTCTACCTTTTTTTGAACATTACTCAATCACTTGAAGCAATTATGTAAACCTCTTTTTAATCAAATCAATCAATTATGCAGACCCGCTTTTGTCATGAAATAGATATAAGAATATACGACCATCGTGGTATGCTTGCCTTTTTTTTGGTATTATACAGACATTTATACGCTCTTAAGATAACAATGCAATGTAGTGAAATTAACAATGCAACTCCTTATCATGCATAACTTTTTTCCTTCTTAATTATAACCAAGCAAATACCAATGAAATGTATAGCATTGTATAACTATATTTCTGTGTCAGATGTATAATGCATAGTGCATAGATTGCATGCTTATGAACATAGAAACTGCTAATTCCTATAATTGTGCTTTTGATGGTTGACCTCAATAGTCAACTGCAAAGTGTTTCTTAACTACTTATTAGCTCATTGCTCAACTGCATAGTGTTTCTATATAAATTGCTTATTAACCACCAAACACAATTGCGCTTGTCAAATTGACATCAAAAGTCAACTGCATATTGTTTCGATACAAGCTGCAAATCAAATCAAATACCATTTCGCATAACAAATTAAAATACTATTGTGCACATCAAATGAGACAAAAATAACAAGACAAAAATATTGATTTATAACTTGTAGACTTGACCAAAATAACAAAAGCACAATACCTAAATACTTATTACCTAGTAGATACTTTACTTGTTTGTTATGAACCAACGTGTGTTCCATGTCCCCCCACCTTGCAAGTTCTCTTGTTGTGTCGTTTTTGCTTGCATTTGTCACCGATAACTGAGTAACCCTTCTTCGGCATCATCCCGCCTTTAGAAAGTTATTAGCTTAACTGAATTTCCTCTCCGGTAGACTTTCCCTCTTTGAGTTGGTCTTCCAAATTATATGTGATGCTTTAGAGAAGTTAATATGGTTAGGCATTTATAATTAATCCACAACTTCTTGTATTGAGTGGCTCTACGGTATTTGCAATGCTATATTTTTCAACATATTTTTCTTCTATAGAATCATCAATTCCATACAATGCTATATTCCAAATACATGCCACGACATGCTTCTATGGTATCCTAGTCAACTTCCATTTTCTACAGGAGAAACTCCTATGGTCTATACATTTGACACATTGTTCATGTTCAGAACAACTAACCTAATAATTGCACAGCCCATTCTAAATGATAATGTAATCATGAATCATGATTTGTTCAAATATCTTTGTAACAATAGGTGTTAAAGCACCTGAAGAGTTTACAATCATATTTTATGTACCACAATAATCCTTGAAAACCTCTTAGAAAGTGTTCAACAATACATCACACTTTGCCCTGCCTATATAGGATTAAAAATTCCGTTACATTTGATAGTAACACCATAGGATTGAAGTTAGCTTATCACTAAAATGAACTCTTGGCCAATGTCTTAATGGAATCGCTTTTAACCAATCATGTGTTGTGTTATCTTCTTTTAAAACTTATACATAACGCTACTAAACCCTTGTGTTGTGGTTGCACTTGCATGTTTCCAATCAAGCTCTTTCAACAATTAGCCCCTCCATTTTAGTTTCATGTTCTCATGGACATGCTATAGATAATATATATACCCAGCACTTGGAGACACTATACTTATAGCAAGAATTATTCCATGCATTCAAAATAAAAACAAGAGTACTTATAACACACCTAAACATGTAAGAAAATCAAATTCAAATACCTTTTGTCTGTCATCATCAATAAATGTAAATTTAGATTTGTATGAGAGGTCCAAATCATCTCTTAAACACTCCAAAAACCAAGTCCTGGAACTTGCACTTTTTAACTGAATATGTTACATGGTAACATGGAAACATGGGAATGAGATAAGCGGGTCAACAATAAATTAAACAACATTAATCCTCAAAGTTACAATAGATGTATATTACATGTATCATATTTGTCACACCCACTTGTAGTGGAAACATGGGAATGCGATATACGGGTTCACTATAACACACTGAAAGTTAAAGAGAACACTAATTACTTTATCAATGGGTTACACCGTCACCTAACATAAAGGAACTTGTACCACGGTTAGACATTTCCACCTTTGTAATTATCAAAACAATAATCAAACGAAGATATTGAGTCCTACAAATAGACTAAGGGCAAAACATGCCAATCCAAATGTCCATTCTATTATAGCATAAACGTATTCCAAACCGACCAAAATATACAATTCATTCTAATTAAGCTTAAGGCGTAATTCCCAATTATTTTTATTGTTACGTGAAAAGAATACTAAAAAATGTCAACATTTAGGTTTGTGAGTTCGCAGTTTTTTAATAAAAGTAATATGTTGTGCTTGTAATAGTAGGATATATGTGTCCAAGAGAAATTTATGATGTAGGAGATGTGGTTACAACCAAACGTAATGACTTGTCATACCAAGCTTGCTGGATTATATTCACCCAAGGCTTCGAATCTTGACCAATGTTGGTTCTAGTTATATAGCAACATACTAGGGTGGGATGTCAACCCACTAGTACTATCAATACGCATTCATCAGCTACAACCCAGATTTAAATGATCATAAAAGAATTTGAAACGTATACGAAATTACATCAAGCTAACAAAAAACACAATGTCCGAGAAAATTATAAAAAATTATTTAACAATAAATAAATGTCACAAGATGAAAACGTTTTGAGTATTATTTTCGCCCTTTATTGAAAAACAAAAAATGAAAATGGGGCCTCGAACAAACCCTATTTGATAAACGATTTTCCAAACTTAACTTAGGAATCTGTAATAAAATGTTATGATTATACCATTACTAACCCAAGACTAACCAACCTTCTTGATGTAAACCTCTTAATATGACCTCCATGATGACATCATGTCCTTAATACTAAGGAACTAAAGTCTTTCCTGCCTTGTTACTAACTTGAAATTCATATGTAAAAACTAAGACAATTGGTATGGGTGATATTTTATGATTCTTATGCGTTCAACTTTGGTTGTGAATTTGACAAGCTTATTATCATTTATTTGTGCTGCAATTTGATATTACAAAAGCTTTTAATTTCATGTCCATCTACCATCTATCATATAAAAGAATAACAGATGTATGTTAAAATAGAGACTAAACTTTTAAGAAGGAAATAGTACTAGAAATAAAAGCTTGATACATACCTAGCACCAAAATAACCACCAAATGCTTATGATCTTATTAGGTTGCTTGAAAGAACAAATGAATTGTAAATATGTGTGTGTGATTCATTTTGGAGAGAAATAAGGAGAGAATTAGTGCTTCAATGATCATCATTTGCTTTGATGAGAATTGATATGTATATTAAAGTGTAAGTTAGAAGAGATGAAGAGTTTAGGCATGTTAAAGTATGTATATTAAAGTGTAAGTTAGAAGAGATGAAGAGTTTAGGCATGTTAATACCACCATTAAGTATCCATAAATTATAAAGGTTCTCGAGAGGGCATTTTTGTCTTTTAACACCTCATTATAATACTTATGTTATGTATACATGATTATAAATATCTCACATAACTTTTTTTTTGTGTTATATTTGTATAGCATAAGTAGTTTCATCTTATATTTAGCTTAAAGTCTCTTGGTTTTAAGTTTATTTTCCTTTGTTTCAATTCATGTTTTATAGTTCTAATCACTAATATCTTGTGCCTTCAAGGTTCTTTCGGTCGTTACATCATATATGTAGGTAGTCATATACCATAGGTAAGGGATGACTACCTAATGTTTTCCTATTTACCATTTAAGTGTAGTTGTATGTATGTATGTATGTATGTATGTATGTATGTATGTATGTATGTATGTATGTATGCGTGTGCATATATATATGTTGGATCGGGTTAAGGACTTAACAAGACTTTTATGTTTGATCGGTAGATAACATACGCGAAATCTAAGTCAACTTTACTAATTAAAAAACACATATACTTTGAGTAATAATGAGGACACAAGAAGTACTTTCAAGTATACACTTGATTTATCTTTTCTGCGTACAAATTGTTATAATTAGCCGATAAACAAGTGGGCTAACTAGTTAACCTTAAAACTATACAAGTGAGAGGTATTTATACTATGAAAGGTAAACACAAACAATAAATCACTTTACATCTATTCCTAGTTTACAAAAGATATGTACATCGTAGAAAGGCAGTCGACACATCAAAAGTTAGTGTTGATAAAATGTTAATCAACACTTCATCACTTTTAGTCCACATCGGCAGTGGTTCAGCACCTGGTAAAATTTGGCAGTTAGCAGCAAGTGTTGAATCCTTAAGTTTTCAGTAGCTTCATCCTCTTCATAGATCAACAAATTCCCTCTAGTATGATGCTACCAAAACTATTTCTTTATCCTTCAAGCATCCTTATCAATAGTAGCTCAAACATGTATGCTCTTCTATTTCTTGAGGAATTTTCAAGAGGTAGATTGACCATGTAACACTCTAGGCAAATTCCACATCGGCCATGCATAGGAGAGATTCCTGGTTCATAAGGAAAGTCTGGTCTCTAATATCACCAACGCGTTTTGGGTGTATTAGCTGTGGATGAGAGGAGAACTCCACAGTTAAGCGTGCTTAGCTGGCAGTAATCCAGGGATGGGTGACCTTACTGGGAAGTTTTCACCTGTACAAACAAAAGCAAATCTGTGAGATTCTCCTGAGCGAAGCGGACAATATTAGTGGTATGAGGGGCTGGGTGTTACAGAATGAATGGTATCAGAGCCACTCCTGTGTCATTCGGGATGGTGGGGCAAACCTCATCAAGAATGGTGAGTCCCCGGGGGTGTTCAAAGCGACACCTTAGGCAAATCCCACATCCATATATGAGATGGTGGGGCAAACCTCATCGAGGATGATGAGTCCACAAGGGGGGGGGGTGTTTGTAACACTCTAGGAAAATCACACATCGGTCCTGTACAGAAGAGATTCATGGTTCGTAAGAAATGTCTAGTCTCTAATATCAACAGCATGTTTTGGGCGTATTAGCTGTGGATGAGAGGAGAACTCCATAGTTAACCGTGCTCAGCTTGCAGCAATCCAGGGATGGGTGACCTCCCTGAGAAGTTTTCACCTATGCAACCAAAAGAAAATCTGTGAGCTTCTCATGAGCAAAGCGAATAATATTGGTGGTATGAGGGGCTAGGTGTTATAGACCAAGTCCTTCATGTTATGGCCGAGATAGTCTAAAAAGATCATATTCTTTTACTTCAGTTTTTCCAGTACTAGCAAAGGTTAGATAGAAGGTGTTGGTTTAGGAATTATAGCTCCAATGTGAGATTGGGTCATGATTTTTTAATGGAGTCACATGTAGAACATCTTCTTCTTTGTCTCCACTTTATTTTCTTCAACTTTGTTCCCAATCTTTATCTCGAGAATAGAAGCCATAGATTTTACTTATCTGGCATGCGTTCATGTTCCATGATCAAGGTGAACATCTTCTGCAGGTATTCAGAGTTAAGGTTCAAAACTTCTAGCTTAGTTAGGAAGAAAGATCTGGACTTGTTTTTTTCCTCAATGAAGTATCTCTTAGCTTTTAGGTCATATCCCCATTTGATAATGGTTGTACCACCACCCTCTAAGTCTTCTTGTTGCTCATATTCTGAGAGTTCTTCTTTAACAGTTTGCTTTTGATTGTCCAAACCTTGTCTTACTTTTTTGGTAGCTGTGGTGATGACCACTTCATTTTCCGATTGATCAGTCTGGCTTTGTGTTGGTCATTCAGCTGTTTGAGGAGCTTGTTGGACTATTAGAGAAACATGCTTAGTGGTTTGAGCAGTTTCGATAGTGGGAGGAGATGATTATGGTTGAGTGTTGGGTACGGGATCGACTGATGGGGTGGCCTCTGCAGCTTCTGACTCCTTTATTTTTCTTCTTTGTCTTGAAGCCTGCCTTGACTTTTCTAAATGAGACTTGTAAATTCTCATCAGCACCTTCTCTACTTCTTTTGCCTCAGAGTAATTACTTAATTCCTTAGCCTCAATCTTTTTAGGTCAACTATCTCAAATCTGTTGAAACAAACTAGTTGATTTCCAGAGTAGGCTACCCTTCCAGCTGCTACTCTAGTGATGAATCATGTGTCTTTCTTCTGGTCATATTTCCACTCCACTATTGGATCATATGATGATAGTGGAGTTTCAAGGATTTCTTCACCAACGTCAGCCTTGACTAAGGACAATACCTTCTAAAGTAGCATCTTGGAGTTCTTATTTCTGTATCCATAGATGATGAGGTACTCAACAATTTGTTTTAAGATGACAAGGGGCAAATCAAGTATTTCATTCTCATGATCATAGTACACGATCTCATCATTTTCCCTCTTGACTACAAACTTTTTCATTTGGGATACATACCTAGCACCCAAAACCTTTGTTCCTTTGATTATCTTCTCCTCCACTTCTAGGTCAATCACCCTTGCCTTTACTACTTTTTTGGCATAATCTTCTTCTTGGCAAGGACTGATGAGATAGGCTAATTGTCATTAGAGGTAGTGGAATTAGAGTCGAGAGATGCTAGAGGCTTAATCGGCAAATAGGAAGACTTTTGAATAGTTTTCTTGGTTCTTGTTTGTTGTCTTTCCCATTGATTGCTAGAGAAACTATAATATTTAAGGAACATCTTCATCTGTTGCTTGTTTCTAGTCTCCTGTCTGACTCTCTCTGCTTGTCTTCACTCTGATTCAGCTCTCTTCTTTCTAGTTAACTCTGCTAATTTCTCCATTTCAGCATGAGTTGCAGCTATTAGCATTGATTTCATCTCATCGAGACTCTATTGCATGAATTCATCAAAGTTGAATCCTTTCAACTCTAGTTGAGTTGCTAGGAGACACCATTCTTGATTTTTTTCCTTCCTTTACTGAATGGAAGCTATTAGTATGGATTCGGCAGTTATAGACACAAGAGCTTGCTAAATGGTTGTCCTTTGAGTGCTTTTGGTAGTTGGCCTAGATGACTTAGATGGCACTCTCTTGACAACCTTGGCCTTCGGTATGGATGGAGCTATTGGTTTTGTTCAGCTAGTTTCTCCAATAGGGTTGATCCTTTTTCTTACAGCTCTAGTTACTTTTGCACTTTTGATTAATGCAATGATGTTCTTTTTGATAGACGATTCTTGAGCTCTACAAGCATGTAACTCTATGAGTTCATTATCAACTTTCTATAGGAACATTAGTAATCAGGAATCTAACCATTCTTTCCTAAGACTTACACTCAACTTCTTCATTAGCAGTCATAGTTTCTTAAATTTGTCTGAGGTAGAGATTGTAGTAGGTCTGACTACTGAAGGTCTAATAGGTACACCTGATGCCTCACCAGATGACTTGGGATCATCGGTAGTTGTCTAAACTCTCTCAACATCCTTGGCAATTTCTAGCCATCTTTTTCCACATTCACCTCAGAGCTAACTTGGGTTTCAGTTTCAACATATGGTTGACCAAATATCACCTCAGCTAATTTATTGAGTTTAGACTCAGTTGTGTCCTTATGTACTTTACAAAGTTCATTCAGTTCTTCTTCAAGAGTCACCCCATGTCTTTTCATATAATCTTCCATGGTCAAGGTTCCTCTTGTGTACACAATCATCCTTCCTGAGGGTTCATCTACTGAAGAAATCCTCTTATCTAGCTGTTTTAGCAGTTGCATCAGCAGCTGATTTCTTTAGCTCTTCAGCAGCTTCTGGTATCACTATCAATAGTGGATCCTCTTGTTGAGCAGACGCCTTTGGAGTGGCTTTTAGTCCCAGCACTAGCTCGATGATTCCACATCAAATCTTTTTCTTTTTAGGGATAGCAATGAAAAAATGCTATATTTTCTCATTCTAGCCATCCTTCTTTTCCCAAGTTGAACCTTTTGTTTCATTCTCCTTATAACTCTTCTAGCTTCCATTTCCTTCTTTTTTGAACAATCGTAGCCATATTTATCTAGAAGCTCATTTAGTTTGGCTTCAGCTTCAGATAGAGGCTTATAGTATTCATTTCATCTTGAGGAAAATGGAATTGGCTATGAAAGGTTGACAATATGATCAGCTAGATGAGAAGAGTTTCTTCAGCTTCTTTGGGCTCATCTTTCCCTTTTTTGGTAGCATCTCTGAGATTCAATATGACACTAACTGGTTAGAGGAAGGCACATTAAAATGTTCTTGTGGTGCTGATGAGACTTCGAGGCTCAAGATGATAGATTGTTAAAGCTTAATGGTCTCTTGTAGGGATTCAACCTTAAGTCCAAGGTCCATGGCCCTGGCTCCTGACTGCTAAAGAGTTATGAGTTGATGATATAGGGAAGTAACTCTTGCAACCTTGTCTTGGAGAGTCCTGATTTGAGCCTGAACCTTAAGGACTCTATCTATTGACACCTTTAGTGGACAGTTCTTGGCTCTTTTAGCGTAACCTTGAAGACTTGCATTCTCTACTTGTAAGACATTAATCTTTGTGCAAGTTCAAGGTTATGGGCCATCAGTTCCTATATTTGTTTTAGACTTCCCTTATCCACAGTTATGGAATCCTTGGGACTAGATGATGTCCTAGGCCGAGCCTCTACACCCTCACCACCAGATGTGGTTTCTCGGCGCCCTAGATTCCTCTCCTCAACAAATGACTCCAAAAAGACATTCTCAAGGTGAGTTGTCGTGGTTGAGGTCCTAGTTATGTTGTCTCTGTCCTGCTAATCAATTGATGGATCAATAGTAGAGAGAGCCTCTTACATATTGACCTTTTCACCCCTAGGGTCAATTTCTTTATGTTGAGGATGTGGGTCAGATGTTTGAGCATACATATCAATCATCATTGTCTGTAATGTATAGGACGGGGAAGACAGTGGGTCATGCTGAATAGCAGCTTGAACATCATCATTCTGGGTAATAGACATGTGAATGGAAGTATGAAGAGCTGAGTCTAATGGCTTAAGATGTGTGCCAAATCCTAATATGACTTCTTCTTTAGAAGTTGTCTTAATTATGAGGGTATCCCTTATTAGTTTGTCAATAGAATGTTAGGACTCTATGTGAGGGCTAGAGGGGATGGTGTGGGTCTCCTTAGAAGAAGGAAGAGAAACCTTCTTCTTTGAGCGTTGTCTAAGTGTGGCTGGCACCTTTGGCTTAGCTGGGGCCCGAGTTTCCAGCCTTGCCTTCTTTATTGGAGGTGATTTGGTGGCCTACATCTTCTCCGTAGATGATGCTGGGGTTCATTTCTGTTTGGACACTTTAGGCCTTGAAGTGGAGGGTATGGGATTAGTAGTGGAGGGTGTAGCCGTGATGTCACCCTAAAACTCAGTGGCCTCAACAATATGTGTAAAGAAGGGAGTGACCTTCCCTGAACATGATTTAGGAGTTGCCTTTAACTTTGAGAAAATTTCTTTGTTTAAAGTTTCTAAGGCATGCATCCTTCTTCAAATTTAAGTTTATCACCCAGTGCTGCACATCACAGGATCGACAGAAATTGCAAAAGCATAGTTGCTATTGTGGAGGAAGTTAAGAACAAGGTCATAGACTGAATCACCAATGGGTTCAAATGAATCAGCTATGTTGTGATTTGGTCAGAATTCCAAGTTAAGAGTGGTCATTTGGAAAGAATTTGAGTTTGGATAGGGCTTTGAAGACACGAGTGTTTTTGAAGGTTTTTGCTCTTAGATGAGTGTAGACGGTGACAATGGAGGGAATAAGGACAGATTTATAGTTTATGATAATATATAATAGTAATATTTTAAAAATTCTACCACTGTAACTGTAAATCTAACGATTTAGTGATGATGGAACAGTCTTTTCAGGTAAGAACTATGGACTACCTATTGGCAGATAGAAGTGGGTGCTACCGGATCTTTCAAAAGACGTGTGTCGAAGTCCTCTATTGCGATAATCGGAAGATACCTACTTTTGTTATCAGGAAAACAATTTTCACAAAATTTTATCAGATTTCATTTTATAAATTATTTAATTATTCAAAGTTCATCATCCCAATAGCATATACTAGATATTTAAACCTTATTTCATCAAATGCCTTTGTGAAAAATCAGCATATTGTTCATTTGTATGAACCTTAACTAATTTAAAGATTTTTTTTCTATACAATCTATAATGAATTGATAAGTGATATCAATATGTTTTGTCTTTGAATGCTAAACTAAATTGTTTGTGATTAACATGGCACTGTTGTTATCAATGTGGATTGGAGTATTCATGAAGGTTACCCCATAATCTCTAAGTTGAGTTTGAATCCATAGCACTTGAGCACAACAACTGGAAGCAGCAATGTACTCTACTTCAATAGTTGATGTAGAGACACAGTGTTGCTTCTTGCATTGCCATGAAACCAATCTTCCCCTTAGAAATTGAAATCCTCCTAAATTGGATTTCTTGTTAATGTTACATCCTTCATAATCACTATCTGTATACCCATAGAGATTGAAGTCAGCACTCTTAAGGTATTATAATCCTAACTTAGGACCCCCTTTAAGATACAACAAAATCCTCTTTGCAGCTATCATGTGTGACACTTTTGGAGCAGCTTAGAATCTTAAGCATAGACATGTGGCAAACATAGTATCTGGTTTGCTTGCTATTAGGTACATAAGAGATCCAATGATGACTCTATACTGCTACTGATCAACTACTTCCCCCTTAATATCAAGAAATAAAGAACATGTTCTGGACATAGGGTTTTAGTAGTTTTAGCATCAATAGCTTGAAATCTCACTAAGATTTCTTGAACTTACTTAGATTGATTTATAAATATCCTAGCAGGTGTTTGTTCCACTTGTAGTTCCAAGAAGAAGCTGAGTTATCCCATTGAGCTCATCTCAAACTTGGACTTCATAAGTCTCTCAAAGTCTGTACACAATCTCTCGTTTGTTAAACAAAATATAATGTCATCCATATATACTTGTACCTAAATGATATCCAAATCAACTTTCTTTATGAAGATAGTTTTGTCTATGGATCCTCTTATGTATCCATTTTTAGAAGAAAGGTAGAGAGTGTCTCATACCATTTTCTAGGAGCTCGATGAAGCCCATAGAGAGCTTTATCAAGTTTACAGACATAATCTGGATACTTAAGTTCTTCAAACCTAGGAAGTTGACAGACATAAACCTCTTCATCTATCTCACCATAGACAAATGCACTTTGGTTGAAGTCTTTTGAGGCAGCAAATGCAAGATAAATTCTGATTGCTTCAAGCCTGGGCACGGGAGTAAAGACTTCATTATAATCAACCCCTTCATCTTGTATGTACCCTTATACTACAAGTCTTACTTTATTCTTGATAACAATACCCCTGTCATCCTTCTTGTTTCTAAACATCCATTTGGTTCCTATTGTAGTCTTTACCTTTGGAAGTGCATATAGTTTCCAAACCTTCTATCTTTCAAACTGAAGAAGCTCCTCTTGCATAGCTTCTACCCAGCAGTTATCTCTTCAACTTCATCTACTTTCATTGGTTCCAGTTGAGAAAGGAAGCATGAGAACAAACAAATACTTGCCTCATGTGTTTTGCTTCTTGTTTTGACACCATCATTGACACTTCCAATGACATTTTTAACTAGGTGATCTTTATGAATTCTTAGTCTTGAGATCACTTGGAGTTGTTGAGATAAATCCAAATTAAAGAAATTTGTTTCAAGAAGTTCAGCAGATGTATCATTTTGAGTGATTGGATCAGCTGCCGAGTTGACTCCTTCTTCAGTATTTGCCACACTTGGTTCCTTTTCAAGAGATTTTCTAGTACCAAAACGATCATGAGACTCCTTATCTGAGCCATCATGAGCAAGTGATGGTTGGTCTACATCATTTATGGTATTAGCCTTTGCTTTTGCTAAATGATCATGAGACTCCTCATCTATTATAATCTATCATGAGCAAGTGATGGTTGGTCTACACCATGAGGTAGATTAACCCTATAGTCTTTAATACTCGTGACTTGTGTTTCTACTGATATGTTGAGTAAGTCTCTTGAAACATTCTCAAACAAATGGTTAAAAACATTGATGAATGCATTTAGATCAAACATCCAACTTGGGGTATTTCTAACACTATTTGAGGAACTTCATTAAATATGTCATTTTCAGATTCCTTAATGGTGTGGTCAACTTTGTTGTATACTCTGTAAACTTTAGCTTATGATGAGTATCCTACAAAGAGCCTATCTACTGATTTCTTAACAAATTTGGATAAGTGATCTTTCGTATTTAGAAGGGTGTATGGGCATCCGAAAGGTCTTAAGAAACCTGTGAATGGTATTCCGTTATGCCATAATTGATAAGAGGTTTTCTCATAAGTCTTTGATGAAATCAACAAATGCTGATTATGAACTTGATGAATAATAAGAACATAAACAGGTTGATTCCCCCAAGGATCTTTTCAAATCTCTCAAACAAGATATAACAACAGATTGTTATATTTTATTTCAACAAACATTAATCATGGTGTGGAAACCCAAAATTAATGCTATGATATTAGTGTGTGTGTGTGTGTGTGTGTGTATGATTGATAGTGATTGCTAGTGATTGTATGATAATAACTGCTTGATTGTATTGATTGTTCAAAAGCTTACAAAGGTTTAGAGTAGTATGCTATTTATAGCCTATACACAGCTATATACAATTACTGAACTACCCTTATGTAAACGAAAATTACATAAATAATCCTAAGTCTATAAGCTGTCCGCTGTGGATGATAGACTGTCCGCTGTGCATAAACAGTCGTCCCCTGTGAGTGGTTGATAAGTTGTCCGCTGTGTCTTAGATGCTCTCCGCTGTGGAGTGTTCATCTACTGTGGATGAAAATCCACTGTGTAGTGCTCATCAACTATGGATGAACATCCGCTGTGGATAGTTCATCAGCATTGGACTAGTCATTCATTGTGTATGCTTGTTCATCCGCTGTAGACACTTGGAAGCTTTTCTTCATCTGCTGCAGACTCTTGTTCATCCATTGTGGAAGGTCTTCATCCGCTGCCGACACTTAGCAAAAATTCCTTTTAATCTACATCCTGAAAAAGAAATTTAAGCAATATTAGTGTATGTTATGAGTGTTAATGATACTAATGTGTTAGTTAATGATTGTTTGAATGTTAGAACACATTATGTTTGATTATGGCAAGCATTATCATTTTTAAGAATTAATCTATTAATGCACTTGTTGAGTCCAACAATACTCCCCCTAAGGATGATGTTGCCATCTCTTTAATGTTTGCTTGTTAATGTTTTGTTTGTTAGTAACAATGTGTGTGTTGATGCTTGTTAATGATGTTGCCATCTCTTCTATTGATGATTGCATGTTTGAATGTTATGCATGATTAATTGTTTGACATGTATGAATGTATGATTGAATGATTGATGGTTTGTCTGATTACATGTATGATTGATGTATGTTTATGAGTGATTATTATGTATTATTTAAATGTATGATTGATGTTTTGATGTGTTTGTTGATTGTTATGGATGTTTGAAAGTTATGTTTGTTTGAAAGGTTAGACATGTTTGTTTATTTGTTTTGTCTGTTGTATGTTAGTGAACCTTTAAGAATGACAAGGACCAGCTTCTTCAACATTCTTCTGCACTTCTGTAGTTGCCTTCAAGGATTCTTCTACATCCTTTTCAGTTGCTTGATCTTTTTCAGCTTCTTTTACTTGATCTGATGTGTGATCCTTAGTGCATTTCTGTAGTTGACAATATGCTCAACAAAATAATTCACTGCACTTTTCTTGTCATCATATTTGCTTTAATGGTGAGATTAACTAGCTGTTACAGTGTGGATTGATTTAGGCTTTGCACATCAATGTTGCTGACCAGTGTAGTCACAACATGATTGCCCTTCAGGATCTCAAGATTGTTGTTTTCTGATATTCTCATGCCTGTTATGACTTCAATGTGTGTTAGTGGTTGCTGTTTAGTTTTTAACATCTGTTTGAGTGCAATATTCACGTACACAGTCCCCAAAATTCTTAACATGTGTATGAAGTAGCAACAATCTCCCTTACATAGCACATCTTCTATTGCTGGGAATGTATTTGTTTTCAGAAATAAAACATATGATGGATGAAGGAGTTTGATTTCCACAGGATCAAACAACCTTATGTCTTGTTCTTCTTTTCCCACAAGTTTTCTTTCAAGTACAATCTCAAAATAGGTTTCATTATAATACCAATTTGTAATTGGGTGATTGTACTAGTTACCATCAATCTTCTTCATAATTAGCTTTAAATCAGATGACCTTATAGGATAACTAACCCTTTCTAACAATTCTGGGTCAATATCAGAGGATGGTTCTTCACTTATCTGTTTCCTCTTGCTAGCTTCTTGTTGTTCTTTTCTTATCTTAGCAATATGAAGTTTATCTTCTTTATCAGCCTTTTGTTTTAATTCATGATGCTGTTTGTTCATGTATTATCTTAGTACGAGAAAGAAATTGGCTCCTCTTGGATTGTTTGTGTGATTGACCATTCTTAACTGCAACATGTCAAGACGGTCTTCATATGTTAATGATCCAAGCTGGGATATGTATGTTAAGTATTGGACAAGTCCAGATACTCTTTTGACGAGAACAACATCCCAAGTTTTATCATACTTCCATGCCATAATTTTTCTTTCATTGGCATCAGCAGTGAGAGTAATTCTGTCACATAGCTTGACAAAGTTTGTATTCTCATTGATCATTTCTCTAACCTCATTGCCTTCTGGCTATAGCCTGTGAGGCATGAATTTTCTAGGCTCTTCTATAGGGTGTAGCTCAGGAGGAGCTTGATGATAAGTTGATACAGAAGATGCAGGATGAGGTTTAAAGACTTGTGGTTTCAATGCATTTACAAGCATGTTTTTGTAGATCTCTCTAGCCATTTCTTTCATTTGAGATAGAGATCTGCCTGCATATGACTTATATGGCACTCTTGTATGACTCAACCAACTTTTAACCTGGGAGTAGCTGATCTTCTCTATCTGAGGAGCCTTTGGTAGACTCTTTTAAAGCTCTTGTTGATCCTTGGTTTCCTTATACCTTCTATATGTTTGCTCTTTTTCATCTTTCATGACTTCTTGAAAGTCTTTGAGCAAGTCTTTAACCTCAGAGAGGTTAAGCTGTATGAATGTGTCATATGGAAATCCTCTTGTTACCAATTCAATTCCCATTAAGGTTTTCAGATCATCAGGGAAGAGTTCTTCTATTTTTTGCATAACATCTTTATCTTTGTCTACATCTTCTTCATCAGAATCACTCAAGATTATGGTAGTCTATTGGTCAAGTGTTTGATCAATTACATCCACTTCTAGAATAGCCTTCGAACATGCCTATTATGGTTCATCCTCCACTGGTTCAGCTTTGACTTTTAACAACTTCAGAGGAGGTGATTGTGGTTCTTTTGGTTCTTGTGCTTGTTGTTTTCCCTTCAATAAAGAGGCTAGGTACAATCTTTTCCTCTTCCTTTTATATGTGTTTAATTCAGGAGGCTGTGAAGATGATGAAGCTTGATCTTTTGATGGTTTTGGTTGTTCTTTCAATAATTCAGCAAATTGTTTGATCAGATCTTTTTGTTTTTCAGAGAGAGGGTTCACAGAAATAATGTCTGTTTGAGTTGATTTAGTGTCTGGTGTATGAAAATGTTGTCTGAGGATTGGAGAATAATGGATATTCTCAAATGGGTTTGCCTCATCAAACAATTGGTCTATTGAGTAAGACTCCTCAGGGATAATGAGTGCAAGCTCTGTATGATGTTCCTAAGTGCTTGTTTCTCCAATATGTGATGATGATTGATCAATGAACTCTTCATTTAACTCATGCTCATGATCATCTGAATGTTTTTCCTCATTCATTTTGTGTTGATCCATATCTGCCAACTCTCTGTTTAACCTTTGAATTTCTTCATTTTGAGCAGCAACAACCTTTTGGAGCTCATAAATTTTAGAATCCTTTGCATCTATCTTCTCAGTCAGATATGCAATATCTAATATTTTACTATTGAGTTCTTGATCTTTTGCTTTCACCTCTTCTTTTAATTGATCTAGTTGTTGTTCTAGGAATTGAACAATCAACTTTTGAGCCTTTTGATCAGCTGTGAGCTTTTCTATTTCTTCATCTTTGCTCTTTATCTGTTCTTTTAACCTTTTAGCTCTATTGTTTGACTTTTCAATCAGCTTGTTGTACTCAGTGAATAAAAACACTTTAGAGTACTCAATTTCATCCTCAGTTGGTATTTCACTACCCTGTTCATCACCTTCAACAGGTTCAGCAGTGCTTTGTTGTTCTATATCATGCTCTTGAGCTGATGAGGTGCCAACTTCTTCTTGATGACTTGTGTGTTCTTCCAAAGATGAATCAATGTCTCTCAAGAGAGAAGATAATGTTTGTTGGTTAGAAAAGGTTGGGCTTTGTGGTGGTGAAAGGATATCATACTCAGACTGAAACTATTCATGTTCTTGGGTTTCTTATTGTGCTTGATCTTGCTCATTGATTGGTTCTGGGATGGGTGCAACTTGTTCTTCTTAAACTATTGGCTCTTGTATGGGTGCATCTTCTTCTTCTTGTATGATAGGAGCAGGCTATATGATTGGTTGTTGGTGAATCACATTTTGAAACATCATGTTTGGTTCATCCAGACCTGGAATCCTCATGAACACACCAGGAACAAGAAGATCATGATCTATCATATGAGGTGGAACTGGAACCTCATCTCCTTGATAATGGCTTGACTTGATTCTATTAAAGACATGTTCATTAAAATGAACAGGTTGGAAGATAGCTCATTCTCTTGGTATATTTGGCAAAAGATCATTAATGATCATCTAAAGAAACCTTGGATACATCTAAAACTTGTTTCTTACTTCAGTCAAGTTGTAGATCATTCCATTTAGGATTTGAGCTACAAAGTTGAAAGGTCTTCTAGCAATGATACTTACTATTGCAGAAGAGATTCTCAAAGAAGTGGCATCCCAGCCAGTCTTCTTGTTTGTCATGGTTTTCTGGAATGTATGCATTAGAAATTTGAATTGAGCACAAAAGTAAGACTTCTTGATCTGTTTCTTGTCAATGGTACTAGTATATCCTATTTGCCTGAAAACATGTAGAACATAGTTTTCATCAAATTCTACTGGACCTTTAGCATCTTCTACACCAAGTTGCAAAACTCTCCTTATAACTTCTTCAGATATAATAATCTGATGCTCATGAATGTTAGACACCATAACTTGTTGGTCATTGATTTGCTCCAGATGAGCATGAGTCCAAAATTGGACTATATGATCTTTATAGATCTCTGGTCTTGCTGTCATAGAATGAAGAAGTCTAGTCTGTCTGATAGCTTGTCTGATATCTCTGTAGTTCTCAGCCTTTGGTGAATCAGGGCTGAGAAAAGCACAGAGATTGTGATCTCTGACAAATACTAGATTTGCCATATCTGCAATGAAGAAAATAAATGTTAGTATCTTGTATGTTATTGATATGCGTTGATGATTGAAATGATTAAATGTTGATCAAGTGTTCACTGACTGTTGTGATTGTTATAAAATGATGAATTATGTATGCTTAACACTTGTGACTTGTTTCAAATGTAAGTTTGAATGACTTTAACAAATCAGTCAGTTTAAGTTATCAAAAGTCAACTGTTTGAACAATTTTGATCATGAAAATGTTGTTTGACACAACTTGTTTTGATTCAATTTGATTTTGCAATGTATTTGTTTTGTAACAAAGACTTGTTTTGATCAATTCATAAAATAATTTCAATTCACAACAACTTGTTCATGAACTTCAGTTTGACCTTGTAAAGTCAAAAAGACCATTAAATGCACATTGAAGGAATATGCATTTAATGTTTGTGTGTTCAATGCCATACCAAATTAACTGATTTTACTTGTTTGTTACTGCCTTTTGAACATTTTTACCAAGTTATAACAAATTTTAAGTCATTTTAAACCATTTCAAAGATCAGCCATCAGTTTTTGTATGATTTTGGCAAGAACATCATGACTGTTCATAAACCCGATGAACACTTAATCAAATTATTTTAAAACAATAGTCCTAATACATTCGACTATGTCCATCTAACAAATATTCAGTGTTTGATTTGGTTTATAACATCAAATGATTCAAATTTTGATTTTGGTTCAATGTTCAACTTAGGTCGAACAATGTTCGAATCAGAAAAGATGAACAAGATGTTTTGATGAATATTTGATGATACAAATCATGTTTTTATACCTGTTTGATCTTGAATTAGAAGAAAAATCAAATAGATTTTAGGTTTTGGATGATCTGGGGGTTTAAGGGTTTAACATACTGTAGTAACGTTTAAAAAAATTGATTTTCTCTCTCTTACTCGTGATGAATGGAAAAATCATAAGTGTTGAACTTTATATACAACGGACAAAAATGAATGTCCGCTATGTAAACAGTTTAAACTTAAAATTTTAATTTTAAGTGTCCGTTGTGAAATACACATACGCTGTGTGAACAGTGCGTCCGCTGTACAATTTTTAAACTTGTACGCTGTGGACCCTTTGGATGTTGTACTGTGTGTACAGCGGATGACTGCTTGGTCATGTGCTGTGTACACTTGTTTGAAATTGTTTGTTTGTTCACAAAGGATGAACATGTGTTCATGCGTTGTGGACCCTTGAAAACTTGTTTGGTTGTTCATAGCGGATGAACATTTGTTTAATTGTTTACAGCGGATGAACATTTGTTCATGCACTGTGGACACTTGATGTGATGTGTGAATGTTTACAGCCAATGATTACCTGTGTGCATACGTTGTATACACTTGTACTGTTTCTACAACGGATGACTTATGTTAGTCATGCGCTGTGAAATGGCATTGTATTCACAGTGGATGCCTTACCAACATCATACGTTGTGAAAACTTGTATGTTCACTAGTGCATAGCGGATGTATGTTTGTTTTGTCCGCTATATACACGTCGTGTATTTTGCATGTTATGATGGTACTGTAGCTATAGCGGATGTATGTTTGTATGTCCGCTGTGACAACAGTTGTCAAATTTTCAAAAATTTTTATTTTGAAAAATACTGATTAATTTTATTTGTAAGCAAATGTTTGTTTTGATATGATTTCTTCCGAAGCAAATTTTTTGTTTCTCTTCCGAAGCATATGTTTGATAAAACATTCTTCCGAAGCATATGTTTGATAAAACATTCTTCCGAAGCATATGTTTGATAAAACTTTCTTCCAAAGCATATGTTTGATAAAACTTTCTTTGAAATGTTTTAAAATTTGAATGTTTGTTAAAATTTTAGAATTTTAACTTGATCAATCTATGGATGTTAAAATATCACTCACAACCAATATTGTACATATGTATATGTGTCAAACTGCTGTGTTTGGGTGTTGGCTTGACTTGACTTTATTTAAAACTCAAAATTTAGAAAATTTTGAATTTTAAAAATTGTATGATTATGCAGATATTACATATTCTGCTGTCTTTGATATTTCCATGTTCATTTTCTCCTCATAAATTTTTGCATATTCATAAAACCCTTTTATAAAATGACAAAAAATTGTATGTGTTAGAATGGAAATTATAAAAGTCCAATTGATTGCTTGCTTGATAAAAGGTTCAAATATAATGCCTTATCTAACTGATAAAAGAATGATTTTCATGTTTGAACATGAATCATTTTCACATAACATGAGATCATACTAGTCGTAAATTCTCACTTAGCCGTTTGAATGTTTTTGAGAATAGACATAGACTAATACAATGTTGATTGCAGATATTGGATCCACTTAAACTCATGCATGGTATTAATGATTGACTGAAGCAGTGAATGATTATCATGTTTTGAGTTAGTTTATTTGAGTTGTATGTACCCCACATCTGATTGTATGTTTAGAACAACCCTTCTCAAGATATGCTAGAAAGCACTTTCAATACTTAAGACCTAGGTACTTAGGAGTATAAATGCTTAATTTAATCCATGTTGTTTGATCCTTATTGGGATTCTTTTTCTCTTCACTTTGAAAGGTGATCCTTTTTGGGATTCTTTTGATTCATTCACAAGGAATGTAGTCTAGAAGACTTTATTGATTGTTCATCCAAGATGGATGTGTTCCTCATTGGGAATCTTTTTGGATCATGATTTAGGTCATTCAGGTCTATGCTTAGCACAACAAAGAATGCATTGGTGTACTCTAGGTCTATGAAAATCATAACTGAGGAGACACGTGTATGAGTGAGCAATTTATAAACTGTTTCACTTGGTGTATTGTAGTTACTTTACAAGCAACCTATGTTGGATAGATCAATACTCACCATAAACCAAGATGTGTTATTGACCACACAATCATGAGAATTTAGTTCTTCATTATTTTATGTGATGCTAGGTGTCCCATGCTGAGCCTATCCACATATCAAACAAAGTACTATCAGTATTTATTAGTGGAAAATGACTCAAGTGAAGAATGAGCTAGTGTACTATCATTTCTCATGAGTGGTATCTGTGATTCAAGATGCTTGATTATAAGTAAACATGAATGTTTATTTGATATCTTGATTTTGAAAGATACTTGTTGATGTTTAATTTGGACTTTGACAAAATCAAGCTTGTTTGAAATTAATGTTTTGCAAACATTACTTGCTTTATTCATAGTTGATCATACCAAGTGAGTGAACCAGAAATTCAAATCATGTTGAACCAAATGGTTTGGTAAACAGGTCAGCCAATTGATTATCTGTATGGACTTTGATCAACTTTATCAGACCTTTTTCTGAGCAATCTCTCAGAAAGTGATATCTGATATCTATGTGTTTGGTTTTTGAATGTCGAACTGGATTCTTAGTGATAAACATGGCAGCAGAATTGTCAATGTGTATGGGTGTTTGAAGAAAATTAAAGCCATAATCAAGCATTTGGTTTTGAATCCAAAGCACTTGAGAACAGCATGCAGAAGTAGCTATGTATTCTGCTTCAACTGTTGACACAGAGACATTTGTTTGTTTCTTGCACTGCCAGGAGATCAATCTTGATCCAAGAAACTGACAACCTCCTATAGTGGATTTTCTGTTGCTGTTGCATCCACCATAATCACTGTCTGTGTATGCATATAAAGAAAAATCTCCATATTTTGGATACCATAGCCCAAGAGCCGGTTTGCCTTTTAAATATCTGAAGATTCTCTTTACTGCATTTATGTGTGATTCTTTTGGATCTGCTTGGTATCTGGCATACATACATACTGCATACATGATGTCTAGTCAGCTTGCTGTCAGGTACATCAGTGAGCCTATCATTGATCTGTAGAGTTTCTGATCAACTGATGTTCCTTCTGGATCGGGTCCAAACTTCAATCCAGTTGCAAATGGTGTCTTGCTTGATATGCAATCTGACATATTGTATTTCTTTAATATTTGATTGACATACTTGCTCTGGTTGATAAAAATTCCTTCATCTGATTGTTTAACTTGAAGGCCAAGGAAGAACGTAAGCTCTCCTATTGAACTCATTTGGAATTTTGATTGCATAAAAGTTTCAAACTCTTTGCAAAGTTGGATGTTTGTGGAGCCAAAAATTATGTCATCCACATAGACTTGAACTACTAACAGGTATTGTTCTTTACGTTTTAAGAACAATGTCTAATCTATTTTCCTCGGGTGTACCCATTCTATAGTAGAAACTTAGATAAAGTTTCATACCACTTCCTAGGTGCTTGATGTAGACCGTACAAAGCTTAATCTAACTTGTAGACTCTGTGAGGGAAATCCAGATCTTCAAACCCTGGTGGTTGAGCAACATATACCTCTTCATCTATTTTTCCATATAGGAATGCACACTTGACATCCATTTGGAAGACTGTGAAGTTTTTGAATGAGGCATATGCAAGGAACACTTGGATGGCTTTAATTCTAGCTACTGGAGCAAAGACATCATCATAATCAATGCCTTCCTCTTGAGTATATCCTTGGGCAATTAGCCTTGCTTTGTTTCTTATTGCAATTCCTCTGTCATCTGCTTTCTTTCTGAAGAGCCATCTTATGCCAATGGTGTATTGACCTTCAGGTAGATCAACCAGCTTCCATACCTCTTGCTTTCTGAATTGCTGTAATTCTTCTTGCATTGCTTCTATCTAACTGTTGTCTTTAAGTGCTTCTGTGATGTTTTTAGGTATAGTTAAGGATAGGAAGCAGGAGTGCAAGCAAATGTTTGATGTGTCAGATTGACTTCGTGTCAACCTGGTATTGAGGTCGCCAATGATGTTTTCTATAGGATGATCTTTGTGAACTCTGGTTATTGTAATCTGATCAATAGGGATGGTTGAATCAAGATTAGTGATTGTTTGGTTGGGGGTTGATGGATGAGCAAGGGTATTTGTGGTTGTTTGTTTATCTCGCTGTGTGGTTTCATTGAATGTTTATGGTTAATCATGAAAGAAATCTAAGATTTCATCTTCATGATGTGCATAAGGTAATGAATAATGGTCATCATCTTCTTCAACTATGGTTGGATGTTATGGTTGGGTGGTCACAGGTGTTGATGAAGATTGTGTGTATGATGATGTTCCATTTGATGGGTTTGTTTGTTCTGGAGGGGTTGAAACTGTGGTACTCGAAGGAGTAATGTTTGTTTTCCTTGGAGGATCAACAGTTAAAGGAACATCTATGGTTGTTGGTGGAACCATGGGATACTCATTGTCATCCTTGGTACTTGAAACATCAAAGAAAGATGTGCCAAATGATTTTGTTAATGAGTCAATATCAAACAAGCTGTCTGATCCAATGACTTTCTTAGTGAAAGAGTGTTCATTAAAAACAACATCTATGGTTTCTTCTGTTGGGTTTTCACAAGTTTATCAGAGTCATTTTATCCTTATAAAATGAAAACGCAGTGGAAAGGAAAGAAAAACTTGTTACAGTTAATTATAAATCAATTTATAATGTCTGTTAAAAGAAAACCCGTAATGGATCGTTATATGAACAACCATGCTTACAAACAACCATAAGGTGTTTAAAAATCTACCTCTCGAATGGGACAGAGGAGAAAGATCTTTGATTGGCAGCTTCCAAAGCAGGAAACCTCAAGCTTGTCTACCCCAAGGCTCCAGCAATACACTAGGTTGCTAGAATTTTCTTGAATTGGGTTTTGTTCTTGGTTTTCCTAGACCGATCGAGAGAAAAGCTACAGTAGAACACCGATTGCACCTTTGTGTGTCTTGTAAGTTATTAAAGAGAGTGGTTGAATGCAATCATATATTACACGTCCTATGAAACTAAATTTCAGGGTGGGAGAAAAGTGGGTGGGACCCATCCCTTTAACCCATCCGCATTTCTCTAATATTCATCCGCATTAGAAAATGAGGATGAACAAACTCTATCAGCATTTGTAAATGCGGTAGAAAAACTTCATCTGTATTTCCCAAATATACATCCGTATTTGTAAATGCAGATAAGTAACTCCATCAGCATTTCCAAAATGCACATCCGCATTTGTAAATACAGATGATCAGTTTCATCAGCATTTCCTTAAATGCTCATCAGCATTAGTAAATGCGGATAAAGTATTTCCTTCAGCATTTCCCCAAATGCACATCCACATTTGTAAATGCGGATGAGGAACACTCATCCGCATTTCCTCAGTAACACATCCGCATTAGTAAATGCGGATGAACAAAAGAAATGCGGATAAAACACTTGTATTGTTTGTTCAACCATTTGAATAACAATACAAAGCACTCTCTCTATTTAGAATAAATCATCCATATAATTTATTCATAACACCAATGCAAATATTTAGAAACCCAATTTCTAAATACTTCAAGTGTCCATATTTATTTATATGATCTTATCATAAAACAAACATTGTAGGTGTTTGTCTAGCTTGTTATTGGGTATGACCTGACTTGGATCATAACATACTAGCCACATCAATTCAATATGTGTCTTGGGCAGACCGTTCCCAACAATCTCTCAATTGCACAAGATACATAGAGAATTGATGCAAGCAGTAAATACTGCCTAACTATGATTTACTATCCCTAATACGCATGACAAAGTGCCATTCAATAACATCATCTTCCTCAAGTCCCTTACTTGAAATGATTTAGGTGAATCTATCATTTATCCTTTTGTTATAGATGTCATGTTAAATCCAGAGACACAGAATGATCATTCTCTGTTGATTTAACTTAATCAGGCCTTAGACATCATACTCTCAACGAATAAGAGGAACAAATCCCATCTTGACTACATACGTTTCTCATAATCACCTTGTATCACACCTGAAACTAGCCTTATGTACTGTCCATTATTTCAGAACAGCAAAGAACTAGATCAAAGTATAATATTTGGTGAATATCGAAACCCAATATGTATCTCAGGTCGGAGGATACAATGATATTCGCCTTTACTCCAATTTACTTATGATCAATTACATAATTCCATGCAGTAAAATTTGAGAGCGGGTCTGTCCAATATTTGTATCCCATAAATATTTATGAACCTTGGTAGCAACCTCTTGCTCTATATTCATACCTCATGAATATCCACCAATCACCAAGTTCATAATAGTCTTAATTCATATTTGTTCCCACAAATATGACCGACTACAGACATTTAGAATAATAAACATATTCATGGATTTAAACATGCTAAAATGGAACATAACTCATAGTATCATAATCATATATATATATATATATATATATATATATATATATATATATATATATATATATATATATGAGTTAAAATAACAATTGTTTCAATATTTAAATACAAAATAGATCAAATCCAATCACTAGAATATCGAAGTCCTAAGGCACAAGTATGACTCTCATGCTTTGGCCTTTCAAGGAGCTTTGTGAGTGGATCCGCAACATTTTGATCAGTGTGAACTTTGCGAATACATATCTTTCCTTTTTCAACTTCATCCCTTATGTAGTTGAATCTCCGCTCAATGTGCCTTGTCTTTTGATATGAACGGGGTTCCTTGATTTGAGCAATCGCACCCTCTTTGTCACAAAAGATCTCTAGGGAATCTTGAATGGTAGAGACAACCCCTAGATCGGTAATGAATTTTTTCAACCATGCAGCTTCCTGTGCTGCCAATGAAGTGGCGATGTATGATTCTGTAGTGGACAATGCTACCACATCCTGCTTTGAACTCTTCTAGGATACTGCCCCTCCATTCATAATGAAGACATACCCCGATTATGATCGAGAATCATCTCGATCAGTTTGGAAACTCGCATCCGTGTAACCCTTTACAATGAGTTCCTCTTCACCAGATCCGTATATTAGAAACATATCCTTAGTCCTCCTAAGGTATTTCAATATACTCTTAACAGCCATCCAATGACTATTTCTCGGATTCTGCTGATATCTGCTTGTCATGCTTAAGGCGCATGATATGTCCGGTCTAGTGCATATCATCGCATACATGATGGATCCTATAGCAGATGCATATGGGATTTCCTTCATCCTTTCTTGCTCATCCTTTGAGCTTGGAAATTGAGATGCACTCAATATTGTCCCTCTTTGAATAGGTACCAAACCTTTCTTAGAGTTCTCCATTTTGAACCTTTTCAAGATTTTATCAATGTATGCACTTTGGTTTAAACCTATCAACCGCCTTGATCTATCCCTATAGATCTTTATTCCCAAAATATAGGCGGCTTCACCAAGATCTTTGATGGAAAAACAACTTCCAAGCCTAGGTTTAACACCTTCCATGGTTGGAATGTAATTTCCAAACAATAATATATCATCAACGTATAATACTAAGAATATGATGATGCTCCCACTAGCTTTCTTATACACACAAGCTTCATCAGCGTTCTTGATGAATCCAAACCTTTTGATCTCTTCATCAAAACGTTGATTCCAACTTCTTGATGCTTGTTTCAATCCATAGATTGATTTCTTTAACTTGCATACTTTATTAGGATATTGTGGATCGACAAAACCTTCGAGCTAAACCATATAGACATTCTCTTCAAGATGTCCATTAAGGAAAGCAGTTTTGACATCTATTTGCCAAATCTCGTAGTCATAATATGCAGCTATGGCAAATAATATCCTAATTGACTTTAGCATTTCCATAGGCGAGAAGGTTTCATCATAATCAACCCCTTGAGCCTTTTGCTACAAGTCTCGCTTTATAAGTGTCCAAGTTTCCATGCATATCGAATTTCTTCTTGAAAACCCACTTACATCCAACCGGTTTGGAATTAAGCGGTGGCACAACCAATTCCCACACTTGGTTGTCATACATGGATTGCATCTCTACGTTCATGGCTTCAAGTCACTTGTCACAATCCAAATTGGACATTGCATCATGGTACATAGTTGGTTCATCCGAGTCAACTACATAGCATCCATTCATGAAAAATCCATATCTTTTGGGTGGATAGCTAGTTCTACCAGATCTGCGAAAGTTTTATGTGTATTGATCAACTACTTGATCATTATCAAGAACCTCTTGTTGATTCCTAGTATCAACCAAACGTGTATCGGCTTGTGGTTCTTGATCCTCATCAAGTTCCACTGTTCTATCGGTAGTTCCTTCCATAAGGAATTTAGTCTCCAAGAACTCAGCTTTTCGAGCAATAAATACCTTTTGCTCTGTTGGATTGTAGAAGTAATATCGCATCGAGTCTTTGGGATATCCTATAAAGATACACTTAGTATCAGCTTTCTAACTTGTTTGGGGTGTTTTCCTTAACATAAGCCTCACAACCCCATATCTTTAAATATGATAATGATGGAACCCTTCCATGCCATATTTCAAAAGGTGTCTTATCCACTTTCTTGGTTGGGGCCATATTCAGAATACGGGTCACGAAGAGCAATGCGAAACCCCAAAATGATAGAGGTAGTGTGCTTCTAGCCATCATAGATCGAACCATATCCAATAGGGTTTGGATTCTCCTCTCAGACACACCATTATGTTGTGGTGTTCTGGGTGGAGCAAGCTGTAAGACAATCCCACAACTCCTAAGATGATCTTGAAAGGCATCACTAAGGTATTCACCTCCTCTATCCGAACGAAGAACTTTGATGGTTTGGTTGAGTTGATTTTCTACTTCATTCTTGAAGATTTTGAACGTTTCAAAAACTTCAACTTTGTGTCTCAACAAGTAGACATAACCATAACGACTACAATCGTCGATGGAGGTAATGATGTATCTTTCACCATTCCTTGTCATTGCTTTAAGAGGACCACAAACATCCGACTGTATGATTTCTTACAAGTCTTTTGCCCTTTGGTTAGTACCACTAAAGGGTTCCTTGGTCATCTTTCCTTGTAAACAAGATTCACACTTATCAAATGAACCCTCTTCATTTGCTTCCAAAAGACCATTCTTTTGAAGTGTTTGAATATGATTTTTGTTTGTGTGACCAAGATGACAATGCCAAAGATATAATTCACTTAAATCCATTTTAAGTTTCTTGGTTCTCGACTGGTATAACGAGTTATTAAAGGATGAGTCATCATGAACCAATTCATAAATACCATTAAAAGGCATAGCCTTAAAATAAAATATATCATCCATAAATACACAAATACCATCGTTTACAAACTTTAATACATAATCATATTGTTTTAGAAGGGAAACAGAAATTATGTTCCTAGTCAAACTACGAGCATACAAAACATCCTTCAAAATAACTTCCAAACCACTTGGAAGCTTCAAGATGTTGTCTCCTTGGGCTTCGACATCAACCTTTGCTCCGTTGCTCATATAGAGACTAGTATCCCCTTTCATAAAATGCTTATTTCTTTTGAACCCCTACAACAAATTGCAAATATGAGTTCCACATCCGGTATCTAATACCCATGTGTTTGAAGAAATAACATTAAGTTCAATATGGATCATGAAAGTTGTACTTGAGGTCTGCCTAGCATCCCTCTTGTTTCTCAACTCCTTGAGATAGATTAGACAATTCCACTTCCAATGTCCTATCTCACCACACTCAAAGCATGGATCATTCTTTGTAACCTTTGGCTTCTCAAAGCATGGATCATTCTTCTTAAGCCTCGTTTGATGTACCCCTTGCCTCTGGCAACATTTGCCTTGGGTTTGGGGTGATGCCTCTTCTTGTTGCCACCCTCATTGATCATGAGAACTGGTAAAACCCTTTTACCCATCCCTGCCTCGGCTGTTGTAAGCATTGCATGAAGTTCCCCAACGCTCTTGTCCTATCTATTCATGTTATAATTCATGATAAAAGTCTTAAACTTCTTGTTTAGACCATTGAGGATCAAATCCATGGCCAACTCTTTTAAGACGGGACAATTTAGCTTTTCGAGGTGATTAATGTGGCTTTTCATCTTCATCAAATAAGATGATACAGATTGGGTTTCTTCCATTCGACATGCATGAAGCGCTCGAACCATTTCAAACCGCTCTACCCTCGCTTGTTGAAGGAACATTTCCTTCAGCTGGGTAATCATGTCGTATGCCCCATGATGTTCAAAATCCTTTTGAAGCTCGGGAATTATGGTTCCCAACATGAGACAAGAAACTTGCACAGAATCCTCAGTGTGCTTAACCCAATCCTCGTAGGCATCAACATCATCAATGTTGGGTTCATCGGGAATAGGATCGTCCAACACATATGATTTCTTTTCCTGCTTGAGAACAATTCTCAAGTTTCGAAACCAATCTATGAAATTATTGTGGTTTAGACGATCAGTGATAGGTTATGGACGGTCGGGGAGGTAGCGTTGTTATTATAAGCGGCCATTACTACAATATAAACAAAGTTCAATTTTAGTATTTATAAAAAAGACATTTTAACTATTAATACCATTTCATGTCTCATAGACAATTAATAATTAAAATCTAGAATCCAATGTTACATTCAAATAATGGTTAGGTGACCTTTATCCCATTATTTAAATTAACAAGGTAGTCAACTTTTGACAATTGCAACCCTTTGCAACTTCTAGTTTATGGGATCGGTTAAACATCTTTATGTCGGCATGTTTAATCCCATCAACACCATTGTACGCCATGCTTCGGTGACCCTATTCACATGGTTTCCAATTCAAGTCTTCGTACTTATACACACGTGTGAGTTTACACATACAAGTGGTTAGGTGACCTTTATCCCACAAATATGTTAAACCCACCTCAAACAAATAAGTTCCCTAAATGTGATTAGGTGACCTTTATCTCACAAATAGTTCCCAAGTGATTCGATTGTTGTATAAAAGGATGGTGTTAAACTTGTTTAAAAGGGATTTTGTTTCCATTAATTCTAGTTATGAAAACATTTTGTACCTTACATTTGCATGCATTCAAATGTGTGGTACACGAGTGAAACCAGTTTCAAAAGTTCTTTTAATAAAACCAATTTTATTGTGAAAACATTAACTTTTAATAAAATCATTTTATTACCCATGTTAATGTTTCCAAAAGAACCGTTTGCAGCTTGTTGTTGATTTGAAATTGTTTAATAGTGCATATCCAAATATCACATGAACAACAAATTAAATCAACCATACAAGCAACACATACAACAACAAGTTTATAACCATAGCCAACTAATTTAACATCACTTGTTGGCCAAAACAAGTGAGTTATAAGGTCCTTCCTAAGGGTAACACTTGTGTCAGTGAACTCCCACTTGATCCCGCATCCAAATGCTTCAAGTGTCCACTTTGTGTTGTGATTATCCCATTCGATTTGAGCTTCCAAATGGACTTAAATTCTGCACCAAACCCCATGGGCCTTCAAAATATGTTTTGGTTATTAGGCTTAAATCCCATTAAGAGCTATGAAGCCCTTTCGGCACAAAATCGGCCCAAACCGAAAAACATTCTTGTTGTATCTTCTTTTACAAAGTTATACATCCTATATACATTTTCTAGTAAAAGTGAAATGCAACTAATCTATTTAATTTAGATACCAAATGAAAATAAATAAATTACATAGCCAATAGAAAGAAAAACTAAATTTAATTGTTACAACCCTTTGAATAATCAAATACAAATCACAACACAGCCAAACACAAGGTCTCGGCTAGGTTATGAACATCAAGATACATATCCAAATATGTAAGCAAAAATCCAAGAGTTTCCCTTTTGAATCACAGACTTTCGGTTGATGTATAAACAAATTGAATATCATGATTCTTGTCTAAACAACTTAAATCATCCAAATGATTAAGATTTTTCAAGATTACAATATGCATGTAAAGTAGAATCTTGAAAAACAGAGGAAACATAGACCTGAATTTTTGGTCTGTTGGTGAATAACAACAAGAAACCGAGACATGTATCAATATAACCGGCTCTGATACCACTGTTGGGTTTTCATAAGTTTATCAGAGTCATTTTATCCTGACAAAATGAAAACGTAGCAGAAAGGAATGAAAAACTTGTTACAGTTAATTATAAACCAATTTATAATGTCTGTTAAAAGAAAACCTGTAATGGATCGTTATATGAAAAACCATGCTTACAAACAATCATAGGGTGTTTAGAAATCTACCTCTCGAATGGGACAGAGGAGAAAGATCTTTGATTAGCAGCTTCTAAAGCAGGAAACCTCAAGCTTGTCTACCCCAAGCCTCTAACAATACACCAGGTTGCTAGGATTTTCTTGAATCGGGTTCTGTTCTTGGTTTTCCTCGACCGATCGAGAGAAAAGCTACAGTAGCACACCGATTGCACCTTTGTGTGTGTTGTAAGTTATCAGAGAGAGTGGTTGAACGCAATCATATATTGCACGTCCTATGAAATTGAATTTCAGAGTAAGAGAAAAGTGGATGGGACCCATCCCTTTAACCCATCCGCATTTCTCTAATATTCATCTGAATTAGAAAATACGGATGGACAAACTCTATCACATTTGTAAATGCAGAAGAAGAAACTTCATCCGCATTTCCCAAATATACATCCGCATTTGTAAATGCGGATAAGTAACTCCATCAGCATTTCCAAAATGCACATCCGCATTTGTAAATACAGATGATCAGTTTCATCAGCATTTCCTTAAATGCTCATCAGCATTAGTAAATGCGGATAAAGTATTTCCTTCAGCATTTCCCCAAATGCACATCCACATTTGTAAATGCGGATGAGGAACATTCATCCGCATTTCCTCAGTAACACATCCGCATTAGTAAATGCGGATGAACAAAAGAAATGCGGACAAAACACTTGTATTGTTTGTTCAACCATTTGAATAATAATACAAAGCACTCTCTCTCTTTAGAATAAATCATCCATATAATTTATTCATAACACCAGTGCAAATATTTAGAAACCCATTTTCTAAATACTTCAAGTGTTAATATTTATTTATATGATCATATCATAAAACAAACATTGTAGGTGTTTGTCTAGCTTGTTATTGGGTATGACCCGACTTGGATCATAACGTACTAGCCATATCAATTCAATATGTGTCTTGGGCAGACCGTTCCCAACATCTTCCATTATATTTAGTCTTGGATTGTACACTCGGTAAGCTTTGGAGCTTCCTAAGTATCCAACAAAAAATCCATCATATGCTTTTAGAGCAAACTTAGATAATTGTTCTCTGGTGTTTAATATTGAAACAAAACATCCAAGCGCTTTAAGAAATCTAATGAAAGGTTTTCTTTTAAACATTAATTCATATGGTGTTTTGAAATGTTCTTTGATGATCAATGTTCTGTTTTGAATATATCAAGCTGTATTGATTGCTTCAGCCCAAAATGATATGGATAATAGAGAGTCAGTGAGCATTGATCTAGCAGCTTCTATTAATGTTCTGTTCCTCCTTTCAGCAACTCTATTTTGCTGAGGAGTCCTTGCTATACTGATTTGATGACTTTCTCTGCACAAAAAGAAGAAATAGAGTCATTTTTAAATTCAGTACCATTATCACTTCTTAAAGATTTAACTTTAAGATCCAATTGATTCTCAATTTTCGTGATAAATGATTTGATGATTTCTGATGTTTCTGACTTGGTAGTAGAAAGAAAACCCATGTGAATCTTGTGTAATCATCTACTATAACAAGACAGTATTGTTTCTTTCCTATACTAAAGATGTTTGTTGGGACAAAAAGGTCCATGTGAAGCACTTTGAGTGGTGTGTTGTTTGAGTTTACCAATTTTGACTTATGGGACACTCTGTGTTGTTTTCCTTTCAGACATGCAGTGCAGTGGTCTGTACAGAAGAATTCTGTTTATGGTAAACCTATTACTAAGTCACCTTTTACAAGTTGATTCATTCTGTTATAATTTGAGTGTCCCAAACGTCTGTATCATAATTGGGAAACATCTTCTAATGCTTTTGATAGTAAACATGTTTCATGGGTTGATGCTGAAACATTGTTCATATTAACAATGTATGTGTTGTTATGACGAGGTGTTTTCAAAAAGATACAATCTTCTGGTTTTTGAAAACCCGTCTTGAGGATGTAGCAGTTGTTGGAGTCAAATAAGGTGGCTTATCCTTTATCACAGATTTGGGATACACTAAGAAGAATGAACTGGAGGTTGGAGCCGTAGTTGACATTTTCAAAGCTAATCAACCCATTTGGTATTGTTCCTTCACCAGTTATCTTTCCACCTTTCTTATCTCCTTCAAAGGCTACATTTCCTCCATGTTTGCTTTTAAAATGCCGAAGGAGGGAACAATTGCTAGTCATGTGACGGGAACATCCACTGTCAACATACCATATGTTCTCAGGCCTTCTTTGATATCCCTGTAAAATCAAAGAATTAGTTAGATGGTGCAACCCAAGCCAAGATGGTCTTGGGTTTTCCGTCTTTTCCCATAAAATATATTTCTTCTAAAGTGGCATTGTCTGATGGTTTTGAAAATCTAGGCACACTGGACTTTCTTTGGATGTTTTTGGCTCTGTCGGGAGAAGTACTTTGAGCTCTTCTCCTTTTAGTGCCAATGTCTGATGATTGTCTGTTCTGAGACTTATGTCTCCTGTTTGGTTGTTTAAAGTTTTCTTAAAAAGTTTTATCATTATTTAAAACAACTTTTTGATTAGGAGTTTGTCTTGGTGCTCCTCCTTTGTTCATGTTAGGAACAACTGTCTGTTTCTCAGTTGATTTCTCAACTTGAGGTTGTTTTTTTGCTTTTTGTTTTTCTTATTGAAAAAACAATTTGCAGTGCTATGATTGTTTCTTCCATAAATTGAACAATAATTGTGAAAATGGCATGTTTTAGTACTATGATTATTCATGTTACAGTACTTGCAATATTTACCATATTTGCATTTTTCAGTGGTGTGAGTGTATTGATCACACCATTCACGGTATGGTAGATTTGCATTGCCTTGTTTGATTGATTTTAAATTTGATTTTAAAGGTAAGTCAAAAGTTACAGTTGCTTGTTTTTGCTGAATGGGAGCTTTGCCTTTCCCTTTGTTTGTTAGAATAGGAGAGGCAGTGGAAGATCCAGCTTTTCTTCCACCAGAGCAGATGTCAAAACCTTTTGTCTGGTTTGTTTGTTTAGTTAGTGTATCAACCACACTTGAAGCTTTTGGAGTTTCAGTAATTGGTTGATCTGACTCATCATAAAAAAGATCAACATCATCTTCATCTGTTGTTTGTTCATCAAATTCATTATTTTCTCCTTGATAAAAATCTATTGGTTTGATGTGTGGATGTGCTTGGCTTTTAACAAATTTTATCAAAGGTGTTTTTGATATTAATGATGATTTTGATGATAATGATGATGATTGTTTTGAATCATCAGTCCGGTCATGTGGGTCAAGAGACTCACCCTGTGTGTTTGTCATGGAGTCAGGTAAAGGAATATAATTATCATTATAAGATGGGTTAACCTTATTATATCCTAAACTTGAAGGGTCTTTGAATGCCCTTTGCAGAGCAAGAAGTTCTTCAAACTTCTTGTTGCTCACCTGAAATTTTTGAAGTTTCACTTCAATTTCAGCCTGTATAGTTTTTGATAAAGTCAAAGATTCAGAGAGTTGCTCTACTTGAGCTGCTAGTGTTAACTTTTCAGACATTAATTTGTCCAAATCATTTTGTAATGAATGAATTTTTGCTCCATATTGTTTTTGTTCAGATTTTATACTTTCATTTAAAATGTTTATTTCAATTACTTTCTTGGAAAGTTTGTCTGCATGTTCTCTATATCTGTTGACTTCATCAATGCATGCTTGAGTACAGAGGTTATCCCTTACCTCTTTTGGGATTTCTAAAATCTTATCTTCTATCTTTGCTATGAGTGCATGATCAGGAGATTGGATTTCAGCCTCGTACATAGTCCAATCACACTCACCATCTTGTTTGATAATCATTGCTGATGATTTGGAGTGTTAATTAGGACTGTATTATGTGATTTGAGGTGGAGTTGGTGCAGTCGGAATACTGATTGAAGGTGGGATTTGTCTGTTTGAATGGTAGCTGCTAGATGCTTTTGGTTGATTGTTGTTTCTATCAACTCGTGGTTATTGGCATTCTCTTGAGAAATGACCATACAATTGACAGTTGTAGCATCTCACCTTTGTTTTATTAAACCAATTTTGGTTTTCTTGTCCATGCTCAATCCTCTATTTCTCTGAAGAAACCTTTTTGATCTACAGGTAATCATTGCCATAGACCATTGAAGATCCATTTCTTCAACCAAGTCTGGTGGTAACTCATCCAGGTCCTGTTGGATGATTTGAGATGGTATGAGGCTTGCACCCAAGTATGATTCAAAGCTAGTTGAGAAATCTGCATAGGCTGCTTTCTGCTCTTCACTTTGTAGAATGATAGTGAGAACATCTATGGGTTTCTCACATTTGTGCATGTTTTGATTCTTTGGCTGTTGTTGTTTGCTAGAATCGGATGTGTGAGGATTATGTTTGCTTTGTTGTGTTGCTTCATAGGAAGAATAAACACCAGTCTTTTTAGACTTTTGTTTGGTACTGGATGATTTAGGGGCTGAGAAGAAGGAGGTTTCATTTGTATCTAAAAATTCTTCATCTTCATCTTCTCTAGTGCATGTTAAAAATACACTGTCTGTTTGTTGTAGTTCCTTGAACTTGTAGGATTCTACGTGTCTTAGTGTGCTGTTATTCCTGGATCTTTCGTCTAGTTCTAATGCTTTAACTTTAGCAACTAAAGCATCTAGGGACAACGCTTCAAGATCCAATGTTGCTTTCTTCAAAGAGACTGATTGAGTCCAGCTCTCTGGCAGTGTATGCAACATCTTTTTGTTGATCTCCACAGCTTCATATTTAGACCATAGACAATCATCTCATTTACTAACTATACAAATCTGTGAAGCTATTATGGAATTGATTCTCCTTGAACGTGGTGAAAGGTTTAATACTGGGTCCTTAATTTTTCTTTCTTGATTTCCCTGATTTTCTCACTTCCTTCGCACATGGTGTGAAGTACCTTCCATAGTTCATGTGCTGTTTAGAAATTTTTAACCCATGTTAAAATTTCAAATGGCAAAGTCATTGCCAATATGCTGTATGCTTTCATGTCTGTTTTGACCCGCTTGAGGTCATCACCAGCTATGTTTTTCAAGCTTACTGGTTTTTGTATTTTGTAATCAGGCCCAAGAGTCACAGGTATGAATGGTCCCTCGGTTATGGATGTCCATAGGTCTGGGTTTTGGAAAATTATCCAATTTTGAACATTATTTTCCACTGTTTGAAATCAGTTTTGTTCTTGAGTCTTGGTGGTTTGTGTTGGGTCTGAAAAACATAGTCTGTATTATCAACACAGTCAAAATCAACAAATGTCAACGTCACTGTCAAAGTCATCGGAAAAGTCAAACAGACACGTTCGAGATGAAGAACTGAGACGAGACGTTGAAGATATAAATGACTAGGAGTTTATTGTTAATAAATATATTTTGTGTCCAACAAAATATATTTATTTATGTTTAAGTCTTTTTTATGTTTTAATGATAGTCTGGAGGCTATTTGTCATTAAGTCTAATTTTCATTAGACTATATATAGCTAGAGTCATTAATGTTTTTGGAAGCTTGAATGAGCTAGATTTGAGAGTTTTTATGTAATTAATATCTTATGCAAATCAATATGGATCAAATGGGAGTTTTTCATTGATGTTCTTGTGTGTTCATCCAAGTTCTTCATATTTTATCATTTTGATCCAAATCTTCATTACTATTTGATGATTCAAGTGCTCTTGGGACTACAATTTGATATCAGAGCAAACTTGAATCAATTCCTATTGCTGGTTTGAATATTTTGTTGCTGATTTTTGAAGGTTTTTTTAGAGAGAGAAAATGGGGTTTTAGAGAGAGAAACTAGATCTGAGTTTTGTGTTCATCAATCTTACTGATTTTGATCAGATCTACATCATTTCAGAGCAGATTTACAACATTTGATATCATATTTTACATCTACAAATTGTTTTCTACAAGAAATTGAAAAGAATTTGAAGTTTAAAGGTGTTTCTCTCACACACAGTTGTGTGTGTGTTCTTGGTGTTCTTCAGATCTTCAAAACTTCGTCTGAACGAAAGTTCATGTTTTCTGGCGAAACTCCAGCAAAACTCCGGTGAAACTAAGTAGTTTTCCGGCGAACTTGCCGGCGAACTTGTGTTTACCGGCGAAGTTTCCGGCGAAGTTTCCGGCGAACTTGCTGGCTAACTTGTGTTTTCCGGCGACATTTCTGGCGAATCTATCTTATATCTAGCGAAACTAAAAGTGTTCTCATCAACAACCACCACCACAGAACAACAACCATATACCAACAACCAATAACCACCACCATCAACAACCTGAACCCACCTCAGAACCTCCACTGCTGCGACCACAAGCAACAAGAACATACTACTGTGGACCTTCACCATCACAGATCCACCACCGCTGGAAACCCCAACCACCACCCCGTTAGATCTACCAGACCCATTTATCCTGACCGAACCCAACACCACCACTCATCATCAACCACCTTCACCAAAACCCTAGCCACAACCACCTCCGGTCGTTACCTTTAAGCACCCTAACCACCACCGCAGTGCAGTCAATCACCACCGCCATCCAGAAACAAAACCGAGATCCATGATCAACTGACATCATAGTCGTCAACCAACATCAGCAACCGCAGCCGCCGACCCGACCACTGTCACACCGCCTCCTTTACGGCTGTCGAAGGACCCACAAACAACAAACACCACCATCGCAACCCTCACAACCGCCAACACCAAAACCCCAAAAATTGTCAGTGATAACCTCACCATCGCCGCCTTTGACCACTGACCTACAACAAACCACAACCGCCTTCGAGGTCGACTGCAACCATCGAAGCCAACACCACAGCCACGACACCCTTGTAATCACCACTATAGCAGCCCTAACACTAACAGAACCACCACCTCGGTTGTCAGCCAACATCACCGCCTTTGGATCCTACTAAAACATCACCACCGCCTTTGATTAAACCATTACCGCTGCGTTTTAGGAAACACCAACACCACCATTAGGTTTTGAGGGTCGAGGGGATTCTGAAGATTTTTGTCACTCGCCGACAGCCGGAGATCGGAGGGGGAAAAGGTTAGAGGCTTCCGCCTTGTAGATGTGTGTTTGTATGTGAGAGTTTAGTTTTGAGAGAGAGGAGTTTAGTGAGATCTGAGAGCTAAAAGAGAGATTTGAGTGTTTTAAGGCTTGATGATCGGGGAAATTGGATGATTTAAAAAAATATATATATAAAATAATAAAATAAAAATATAAAATAAAATAAAATACCATGTTTTTATATGTAGGTTGAATAGTGGTGTTTGATGTGGAAATTATAACGTATCTATTTTTGTTGACATTAAAAGTATTTTTTCGGGGGGCGAGAATATTATTCAGCAATTTTTGGAAAAATACTTTTAGTTTTGGGTGTTAAAGTGAATTTTAATATATTTAACTGAAAATGTCGTTTTTTGTCGATTTCGAATCAGACAAAGCCAAAATGGCACAAAGTCGGTTTGATTCGTTTGCAGCCATGAAAGATGAAAAGATATCTGATGTTGTTGATCAATTTCTGATGGTGGCAAACAACCTTAAGAAGTATGATGACCAGCTAGGAAACCATGAACAAGTCATAAAACTTTTGGACTCTCTTCCTCCACAGTGGAGTCCACAAGTTAGGTTGTTAAATCACAAAAGAAATTTTGCTGACTACAAACTCATGAAAGTTATCAACAAGTTGAAGTCATTTAATTGGATATAAAAAGAAAAGAGTAGAGTCAATTCATGTTTGGTGGTGTATCTTTAAGTGTTGAGATCAAAGAAACTAAAGAAGAAGTCAACCATGCATTGATGGCTGAGGTAGTAAACAGTGATGAGGATTCTGTTAAGGGTTTTGATCCTTTCAAAGAATCCAGGTGTGACACTCAAGGTGAGAGTGTTGGTGATGTTGGTGATTGTGAAAGCCAGTGTAAAGTTCAGGATGAAGGAAAGCAAGAGGAAGGTGAAGCTGAAGAAGCTAAGAAAAGAGCTACTGAGGAGGATGAATACAAAAAGAACACTCCTGTCTGTCAATGTGAAAAAGCCCTTGCTGCTGAAAAGATAGTTATGGGGCTTCCTTATGAGGTTGTTCAAGACATGTGTTCTCCTCCCTGCAAAATTCGTTTATTCGGGGTTTATAAAGCTAACAGATTATTGTTAGAAAACGAAAAAGAATTAAAACGAATAAACAATGAACTTAAAATCAATGAGTCCAAATATTTCATTAAACTAAGAGAAGCTTTAAAAGAAAATGATCTTTTGAAAAGAAATCTTTTAGAAAAGAATGTCGAGATTAATGTTTTGAGCGAACGAGTCACATTAGCAGAATATGAGACTAGGAAGCTTATAACTAAACTTGATAAATGGATGATATCAGGGATGAAACAGGAAGAACTATCCACTAAGCAAAGGGGAGCTAGAATTAAAACGGGTGTGGGATGTGGTGAAACTTCATATGTTTATCCTCCTCCTAGCACTTATTATTACTCTCCTATGCCTCAACCTCATCTATCTAATGATTTAATTGAAGCTGCAGATACTAATAGTTTACATGCAGGTTTAAGCAGCGTTAATCACAAAGAGGTTCGTGATGAATATGATTTTCCTACAGGTTTGGGGCTCATCAAGCAAAGATCTGATCTGCAAAATGATAATTCCACCTCTGATGCTTCAAAACAAGTATCAGTTGTTTCCAGAAACTTCTTTAACAAATTCAAGACAGGTAACATCCCGTCATTTGTTCCTGTCAAGTTTGTCAAAGAAGGAACAGCTATGGAATTGTCAAGCAATCAGAACTCAACAACGCAAACTGACACTACAAGAGTCATCAATCAAGATCCATTGGAAGCTGACTTGTGTATACAGGACTGGACAAGTTCTGATGATGAACCAGAGATCATCAAGTCACCTGAAGTTATCAAGTGTCAAAAGTTTCCAACAGTTGAATCAAGACCTATACGGATCTCATCTCCAACTGCTAAGCAAATTAGCAGTTCTTCCAAAGCTCAGCAGAAGCACTCACCATCTTCATCTGCTATCCATCATGATCTTCACAAATCTGCTTCCAAGTCTAACAAGTCACCAGTCATACAAAAAGGTTCTAAGAAGAATGTTCAGATCTCAGCTCCCGAAACATCATAAATCAAATCACAGCCCAGTTCGAAATCCACATATATCCAAAAGAAGAAGCATCAAGGTTGTCAACAAGCTGCATCAACCTCAAAGCAGGCTCCACCCTCTCCTTTTTTTCACAGGACTATAAAGAACCAAAAGCCTTTCTAGGCTTGCTTCAGATGTGGAAAAGAAGGTCATGTGCTAAAGAAGTGCCCTTAGGTTCAAAGACAAGCTTCGGGAGGTAAAGATAACACAGGTTGCTTCTCGGGTTCAAAAGGTAAAAAGCATATATCTTTGAATGGTTGGATAAAGAACAATCTATCCAAACCATCTCATGTGAAGCCGGTTTCACATGATTCAAAGATGAAAAAGACCAATGTTTCAAAATTAAAATCTTTTCCTTCGGGTCTTAAACATAAAATGATTTCCAAATTCAATTCTTTCAAATCAAAAGTAATTGAACAAAAACAAATTTGGAAAGTAAAACAAAAAGAAAAGGATAAAAAAATAAATGATTTTTCAAAAGAGTGTGTGCTTAAACAGGTTACATACACTGATGAAAAAGGAACTCCCAGGACCATGATGGTCTGGGTCCCCCTCTCACTAATCTATTTATAAGTGCAGGAACAATTCAGGAGGCCTATCAGTAATCCGTTTTACTGACTGGGATTGTTCCTAATTCAAATTTATGGAACAAACAGGTTATGGTTATGGTATCTTATCCATATTTTGGATTCTTATCTACCATTCACAATCACTGCATTTTTCTTGGTACTTCATTTCTCATATTTTGCTAGTATAATTTGGAAGACTTTCTTTTGTAAAATTCTATTTTTCACGGGACTAAGAACTTGATTTGGGATGACTGAGAAATGATAGTATGTCTTCTTGGTATGCTTATTTGCATAACTTGTACTTTATGAGAAATGATAGTAACTGATGTAGATGTCTGTATCACTTAAAATTCTAAAATCTAAAAAAAGACAGTTTGATTATATGATATGCTTGGTAGGCTCAGCCTGAAAACAAAGTAAACAGTGATTCTGTAGCCTAACTAAAGCTTTAGAACTCAATGATAAGGATCATTTCCATGACATCTCGGCCGGCATAAAGTTACAAGTCCTGTCAAAAATGGGTTAAGAGTTTAAAACCTCTGCTTTGACATTTTCAAAATCTCCCTTTCCCCAAGTCCTGAATGTAGCTTCTCGTTAGCTCTTCAGATGTATATTTCATGCTTATCTCTACTGCTATGCGGAAGCATTGACCTGGAGTGATGATCTTCTCTGTTATACGTGAGTATAGACCTGAAGCTCTCATCAGTACGCTTAGATGATCATCTCCTCTGTTATACATAAGTATAGACCTGGAGCTCTCATCATCTGTTCCTAATAAAGGCACAGTGATTCTTAAATTAAGATCATTGTTGAAAACTTGAAAGAAAATCAAGCGGAGTTAATCATATTACTCAATAAGCCCTGATGATGGGATATGTTCTTTGCCGAATGTCTATGAGAACCAAATCACCTGAGCTTCTCTAATTGAATCTAAAACATGATAATATCAGTTGCAGATCACCTGTTGAAAAGGATAAGGCATGGGTTTAAATTGGACAAATATACCAACAATCATTTTTGAACTGTTTTGACTTTCAAAAACTTAAAATTATGACCAAACTCTGTATCAGTGTGATCTCACTAACTTGTCGATGTTTAAATACATCCTTGTGCTTAAGTATATCTTGAGGATGTGATCTCATGATCAAATTAGTTCTTGGTGTAAAGTGATTAAAAATATATATATATATATATATAAAAATGGGGTTTTTCATTTCAAATTATTTCAAGTCTTTCATATTATACTATTAAAATATTATTATTTTCACATGCATTTCACGGGAAATTGCACACACAGATAAACACGGGTTATTTGTTAACTGAAATGATCTGACAGGAAATTACAAGATTGTGGTTGTGATTGTGTTATAGATTTTTGCTACAAATGATGGCCGATCATCAGCTGAGCAAAGTACCTGACCAGAGAACCTATTCCTCAAGTTTGCAGCAGATATCAAGCTAGGATTCCTCCTCCTACATCTTTTGAAGCACTCAAGAATAGAGAGTTAGAGATGTTGTTCCTGGTCATTCTCATGATGCACACAAAAGGAGGGAGCATTCAAAAAGGGGGAGCCTATAAGATGAAAGATTTTCGGTACCAGATCATCAATCTAGGAGGAGATTGAAGATCATTATATAGTTGACTTATCGGTGCTGATCATGATACAAGAAGTTGATAATGATAGACTAAGGTGGAGTATTGTTGGGTCTGAAAAGGATAGTCAATATTATCAACATAGTCAAAGTCAACAAATGCAACGTCACTGTCAAAGTTATCAGAAAAGTCAAACAGACGCGTTCGAGATGAAGAAGCGAGACGAGACGTTGAAGATATAAATGACTAGGAGTTTATTGTTAATAAATATATTTTGTGTCAACAAAATATATTTATTTATGTTTAAGTCTTTTTTATGTTTTAATGATAGTCTAGGGGGCTATTTGTCATTAAGTCTAATTGTCATTAGACTATATATAGCTAGAGTCATTAGTGTGTTTGGGAGCTTGAATGAGCTAGATATGAGGGTTTTCATGTAATTAACATCTTATGCAAATCAATATGGATCAAATGGGGGTTTTTCATTGATGTTCTTGTGTGTTCATCCAAGTTCTTCATATTTTATCATTTTGATCCAAATCTTCATTACTTTTTGATGATTTAATTGCTCTTGGGACTACAGTTTGAGACCACTATTTGTTCCTGAAATTTCATCAGACATATTTGTTAAATTTTAACTTATTGTTTTAAGTCAAATTTGTTTAATAATTTTAGCTCGGTGCTAAAATTTGTTTTTATCCTAATGTCACTAGGATTTGTTTGTTAGTGTGTTTGTTTTTTACCGAATAAAGGAAATTAATTAATTATTTTCAAATTAATTAACGTCCAATGTTAAGTCACTGTCAAATCTCGGTGAATAGAATGGAATATTTTATTAAGGGAATGTTAACTTTTTAATGATGTCAGTCAATGAAAGTCAAAACCCTAAAAACATAGAAAATGTTTTTAAAAGTTTACTTTTTGGATTAAAAAGTAACTTTTTCAGAAAATTCAAAGAAGATTATGTTTCTTCTTTGATTTTGATGATAAACCAACAAAAATCATCGTAAATTTTTGATCGATATGTATGAACAAAAACTAGGGTTTATCCTAGGGTTTGTTGGCGGCTATGAAAACTTTTACAAAACAACAATCGGTTTCTTGTTTGTAGAAGATTAATCGCCTGTTTTGAGTGATGAACAACTCAAATATGAGGTTTATATACAATATATGAATTCAAAGTATTCAAATGAGTGTTTGTTTGATGAAAACTGGATAGAACAATAACCGTGTACTATTTTATCCGAAAACCCATAGAAACCGACGAGGTTTATAGAGTTTTGTGATGAACACTTTTGAAAATCATGTATGAATGATGTTTTGAGATTTAAACACATAGAATCTTCTTCGCAATGCACAAAAACAGATTACGAAATCATGTTTTAAGCATTTGATGAATGTTTGGTGTAGAAGAAGGTGTTTGTGATGATATTCAGCTCGAAATATATGTTCTGAAGCTAATAAACCACAGATATCATATTGTTGAATGAAAGGATCAAAAATCAGTGTATGATTTGAGCCAAGGCTATGATACCACCTGATGAAATCAACAAATGCTGATTATGAACTTGATGAACAATAAGAACATAAACAGGTTGATTCCCCCACGGATCTTTTCAAATCTCTCAAATAAGATATAACAACAAATTGTTATATTTGATTTCAACAAACAATAATCATGGTGCGGAAACCCATGATTAATGCTATGATATTAGTGTGGTGTGTGTGTGTGTATGATTGCTAGTGATTGTATGATAATAACTGCTTGATTGTATTGATTATTTAAAAGCTTACAAAGGATTAGGGTAATATACTATTTATAGCCTATACACAGAGTGATATACAATTATTTAACTACCTTTATGTAATCGAAAATTACATAAATAATCCTAAGTCTATAAGTTGTCCGCTGTGGATGATGGACTGTCCGTTGTGCATAAACAGTCGTTCAATGTGAGTGGTTGATAAGTTGTCCGCTGTGTCTTGGATGCTGTCCGCTGTGAACACTTGTGTGCATTTGCTTTGTATGTTGTCCGTTGTGGAGTGTTCATCTGCTGTGGAAGAAAATCCGCTGTGGAGTGTTCATCCGCTCTGGAAGAACATCCGCTATGGAAAGTTCATCAGCTGTGGACTAGTCATCCGCTGTGTATGCATGTTCATCTGTTGTAGACACCTAAAAGCTTTTCTTCATCCACTGCAAACTCTTGTTCATCCGCTGTGGAAGATCTTCATCTGCTGCCGATACTTAGCAAAAATTCCTTTTTATCTACAAACCTTAAAAAGAAATTTAAGCAATATTAGTGTATGTTATGAGTGTTAATGATACTAATGTGTTAGTTAATGATTGTTTGAATGTTAGAACATATTTTGTTTGATTGTAGCAATCATTATCCTTTTTAAGAATTAATCTATTAATGCACTTGTTAAGTCCAACAGTCTTGACTATCAACACCCTGTTCTAAAGATAGCACGCAGTGCTAACTGCTTCAGCCCAAAATGTTATAGGAAGTTTTGAGTCGGACAACATGGTCCTGCAGCCTCAATAAATGTCCTATTTCTTTTCTCTTCAACTCCTTTTGGTTAAGGAGTTCTAGAAGCATTATATTGTCTAGCAATACCTTTGGATTCACAAAAACAATCAAGAGTGTGGTTTTAAAATTCAATTCCCCGATCACACTTGATAATTTTAACCTTTTGATCAATTTAGTTTTCAATTTTAATAACAAATGCTTTGATTATTTCAGTAGTTTCATCTTTAGTTAATAAAAATTAAACCCAAGTGAATCTTGTAAAATCATCTGTTATTACCAAGCAATATGATTTTCTTTCCAGACTCTTTAAACCTATTGGACCAAACAAATCCATGTGAAGCAGATGTAGAGGAGTTGTGATAGAATTCAACTCTTTGGACTTATAAGAAGTTCTATGTTACTTTCTCTTTTGACAAGCAACACAGTGATCAGCATATGTAAAATCTTTGTTTGGTAGTCTAGACTAACCCATTTCAAACTAGTTTATTCATGTTTTTGAGATTTACATGTGCTAATCTTCTGTGCCAAATGAAGTATTCATTTATTGAAGCTTTGGAAATAAAATATGATATATTTCTTGAAGGTGATGCATTCTGCATGTTGAGCATGTACATATTGTCTCTCTTGAGAGATCTTAAAAGTATTTTTTCATTAGGAATTACAAAACTAGTAGACAAAATAATACATTCATGCTCTGTGAATAGAGTATAATGTCTAACTCTTTCACATTCATAATCACATAACTGAGATATACTCAACAAATTATAGTTCAACTCTTTCACATAATTGACCTTCCCATTGCTGATTGTCCCTCTGCCAGTAAATTATCATCCTCTTGTATCACTTCCAAAGGCAATAGATCCACCATCATATGGTTCAAGATTCGGCAAGCATGATTTGTTTCTTGTCATGTGTCGAGAGTATCCACTATCCACAATCCACAAGTTCTTTTTTGGTCTGTGGATGTTCCTACACATAAATGAGTTGGTTAGTGATGAATGGGGACCCAATCCTATTTAGTCTTGGGTGTTCAAGATTTTAGCAAGTTTTCATTAACTTTTAGTGTTGAAAGCTTGATTTCATGTTTTGTTTCATCTAAGGTTTTGTCAATTTCGGTAGATGTTTGGAGGCTTTCTTGTTGGCTTTGGATTTGCTGGACTCTTTGACATCTTCTTTTCTTTGATGACCTTTAGAAGCTTTTGGAATAGTGAAGATTTCTCAAAAGTCGTCTTCTTTAGGTTTGCAACTGCTGATTTGTTTGGTAGATTCTTCAAAAGTGCTAAATTTTCTTTAAATCGGCACTTGACTTGTTTATCTTCCTAACAGCCTTGTGGGTACCATTTCTTCTTCTAAGTGGCTGATCAATAGCGGTAGATCCTTTATCTGAACTTGTTGATGGAGTGAGCTAAGGGATTAAATGGACAGTCTTGTGCAAAATGACTTTCTTCCCCACATACTAGGCATATGATCTTTATCTGCTGCCTAGCTGTCTTGATCTCCAGCTTGAGTTCTTGTAGTTCCTTCTTCATCTCCTCCTTTACTTTCTTTATTAGCTCATGATCAATGAAATCTTCAAGTGTCACCTACTTCTTTGAGGATTTAAACTGCTGATTTTCCTCGGTATCACATATGTTCTTGTTCAGCTTGTGGTTAATGTGGGCAGAAAGATCAATTTTCTTCCTTGGGAACTTGTGGTTGTGAATCTTTACTGCTTTAGAAATAGTTTTTTGAACATATGGAAATGATAATACTTCTAAAGAGTCTAAAGTTCCTTCACAACAGCTGTGCTTTGACTTGAAAGAAAGGTTTAACTCAGTAGTTGGTTTGTTGATGTTAGAGGATGAGTTTTCTTTGACAATCTTCACCTTACTAATCACCATCTTCTTTTTTTGATTTAAGTTTCTTGTTTCTTTCATTTCATCTCTTCCTTCTTACCTTCCTTCTCTTTCCTCTTTCCTTACTCTTCTTTTAATGGTTCATACTTCTTAGTGGCTAGCTCTGTACAGATTGGTTCGACAAATACTTGCTTTCTTACTTCTAGGCTGCACTTAGGGGTATATGTGGGAGTGTATATCATTGGTGGTTCCAAAGCATTGTACCTTGGTTTGATATAGCTTTTGGTAGTTTTCAGTAAAATCAAGCAATTTCTCAAACTTCTCAGTTGGAACATTGTATTTATCAACATATGTTTTAGCTATAGCTAATCATATTATGCTAATTTTAATCTGCTCAAGAGATCATCAATCTGGGTCTCTAAGTTAGTTTGTTCATGTTTTAACTGTAAAATAATCTTTTCTAGCTCTATTATCTTTTCCTTTTGAGTTTGATCATTTTTCTTAAAATTTGTTTTAAGAATGTTAATTGATTCTACATCATTCATGAGATCTAGATTTTGATTTCTGTACATGTTTACTTTTACAATATACTCAGGTGTACAACAAGGTTCAAGAGTTACCTGAGGTGAAGAGGTTGAGCTTTCTGCCATCAGTGCATTGTTAATAGGAGTGATGTCTTCCACTTGAAAGCTCTAGTTAATCACTTCTTCTCCTGGTGTTACAACTGCTGTATGCCTTTGATTGCCAGAAGTAGAGGGGTGTTGGAAGGTTGTTGATGGTTTGTAGTTTAAAGAGCTTGGTGGAGATGGGTTTGACTTAGGTGCTTTGCATTCTTTGGCAAAGTGTCTTAGCTGGTTGCAGTTTAAATACTTTACTTTGTTTTTATCAAACCTAAATCCTGGCTCTTTGCTTGAAACACTTTCTTCCTGTTCTCTAGTGAAACTGTTTAGCCTAAAAAAGATTATGGCTCTTTGATAGTTGATGGCCATCTCTTCAAGATCATCTGGATGGATGCATTCAAGTTCTTCTTTAGAGAGTTGGAAGAAGTTGGCCTGCTCACTAAAAAATGCTAATCTTCATTGGTAGTTTGGTGAGAAATATTATGAGGGCTACTGATTGCATCTACTGAAAGATGGTGAAGACTCTGATTCAATAGTTGGTGATTCTGGATAGGTGATCACAGGTACTTGGTGAGTTACCATTGGAACTTGGTAACCCTGAGAGTGGAAGGATTCTTGAATGGGTGTCATAAGTGCTGATGACTTTGAGGAGTTTGATAATCTAATGAGTGATTATTCATCCGCATCCATCTCCATCTAGTAGGCACTTAAAATGCCATATAACTCTTCAAGAGTCATTATCTTCAGGTTTTTAGTTCCTCTTATGGACACAATTTAAACTGTCCATATGTTCGGAAGTGATCTCAAGAATTTCTTGAGAATATTAGCATTCTCCATCTTCACTCCAGCCTCATTTAAATAGTCTAGCAGTTCAACATATCTAAGATATGTTGCAGTCATGGTTTCTCCCCTTGTGAAACCAAATTTTTCAAACTTCTGCTTTAAGACATCTCTTTTGAGTACTTGTGAACTTATTGAAGCCATAAATGATGTTGTTGGATATGCTCATCCTAATCAATCACAATGCTTTAGAGTCTATATCCATCTTCTTTAGATCTTCATCTGAGTACTTTGTAGGATCTTTAGAAATCATAATTCCATCCTCACCAGCAGCTTAGACCATGGAGACATATGGACCATTTAGGATTGAGAGCCACAATCTCATATCTTTATTTCTTAGAAAATCTTTCATTTGAATTTTCCAAGTATCATAATCATGAGGCGTAAACATAGGAGGTTTGGTCTGGCTACCATTTTCCAAGTCGTGCTTACTTGAGATGGCTACAATAGTTATTTTTGGAGGGAAAAGAGTTTATGATGGAAAGGTTTGTTTGAAAGTGTGATCAAAAGAAAACAAGTGATTTGTTGAAAGGTGACTTCAATCAAATCAAGAGCCAAAGCTCTTATACCACTTGTTGGATCGGGTAAGGACTTAAGAAGACTTTTCTGCTTGATCGGCAGATGAAAAATATGGAATCTAAGTTAACTGTCTTATTTTAAAGTATACACTTGATTAATCTTTTCTGAGTACAAATTGTTACAATCAGCAAATAAACAAGTGGGCTAATTAGCTAACAACAAAACTATATAGGTGAGAGGTATTTATACTATGAAAAGTAAACACCAAGAATAAATCACTTTACATGTATTCCTAGTTTACAAAAGATATGTACAACATAGACAGCCAATCGGCACATCAGAAGTTTGCAGCTTCAATTATATGTTGTATCCAAAAGGCTAAACACAACAGCCGCCAATGTACTTTGGTACAAATAGTCTTGTCTAACGTCATATTTGATCAGCAGCTCATCCATTTTAGTGCTGCTCATCCATTTTAGTGCTGATAACCTATTAATCAGCACTTCATCACTTTCAGCGCTGATCGACAGTGATTCAACACTTGGTAGAATTCGTCAGCTGGCGGCCAGTGCTGAATCCATGAGTTTTCGCTAGCTTCATCCTCTTCATAGATCAACAATAATTCAGGTTTTAAACAACAATCACTAACTTAACTTCACACAATCAGCAGTTGTAGTGGTTATAAGTCTGGATATCGAACCCTAGCGACAAAGACTTACTTGTATAATCTAAAGACAAACTTCAAGATTTGGAAAGACTACTATCTACACAAGGACCTATTTTGGTGAGTTTAATGCTCTTGGGTTATGATTATTTGATTAGTGACCAAACCTAAACATTCGTCAAGTTAAGAACTATAAGGACATGCTAGATTTCCTCTTGGTAGTTGCGTGAAGCTCACGTAATATAGGTTAATTCTCAGGCCCATTAACCTAATTGAATACTCACGTGTTCTAAGAATTGTGTATCTCTCGACCTCATAACTCAAATAGCGTCCGAGAGTGTAGGGGACTGTGAAAAACAACTTAGAATTCATAATATTAATTAGATTAATAACAATTACCAGATTATTAGGGTTAAATCACTCAAAAGAAATCAAAGGGTAATACCTAATAATCAAGAATAATCTATAATTCATCACCTCTGGATCTCAGAATTTATCAATTTCCCAGATTTATATCATTTATTTTATCGATTTCTATGGTGATCTACGTCTAGAATCCACCAAAAGAAACCAAAACACAAAGTAATGGTCAAAGACCTATACTCTAATCAAATATCACAAAACTAATCTACCAATGCATACGAGGAACATAGTAAACATAATAATCCTAAAAATGTAGAAACTATCTAACATCAATATTAATAACAACAACCTTTAAACATGAATATTATCTAAACAAAATAACAAATACTGGAAAAAAATAAAAAGAACATCCAATGATCATCACATGTCTAGATAGTGTTGGAAACATAACAATACTAAACATGACGGAAACATGGTCTAAAACTAATAAAGAACAAATCAAAAGATGTTAATCAAATGATTACAAAACATGCTTTTCATAACCTTTAACACTATGCCCCAATCTCTCTCCAAAGGCTTCAATTCATCGTCTTCATCCGCTCAGTATGTAGAATGTTGTATCTGCTCTCAAAAACATATTGAATTGTTTAATATCAAATTTTAGGGTTCTAACATCTCATAACATATAATATTAACAAGGAAAGGCTTAACTCAAGTATGAAAACAAAAGGATATCGGGTGTAAATTGTGGAAAACTGCATATTTATTATCCGTCAGTTTACCTTGTTGAATTGGATGCTTAAGAATTTTATTTTGAAAGAGCTTGTTAAGTAAACTTAATCATGTACTCAGGAAATCAACTACACTCTGTACTTCACTCACAGACACTAACCGGTCTTGACGTCATGGTTCGCTGAAGCTGCGGGGTTATTTTTATAAAAAAAAAACTTAAGAGTATATATTAATTTCAGCGTAACATTAGTTTCAAATAATGACCTTCCCATCCCCACACTTGAATTGAACATCATCTTTTATGTTCAAAACAAACCAAACAATAGAAATAAATAATTATAACATGAATAAGTGTGAAAGATATAAATTGAAACTCCCCTAAATGTCGCAGATCTCTGATATGTCAATTGTATCCCACATGTGTCACATGAAATCAGCATTTGACAAAAAATTCTAGCTAGCAACACAACACAACCAACTCCATCATATGATTATAAATAAAACTTATATACAAATAAAACACCGAAACCTGATCCCATATAGTAGTCCCATACTATGATGTTAGATATAGACAACCATATCAAATAATTAAAATAAAACAAAAGAAAAGTAGAAGGATCAGAAATGGACTAAAAATGAATCGATGAACACTAGTTATACATCATTATCCTGCTGTTGAGATCTCAAAACTGATGCTTGATCCAGTGGCTACTGAAGGTGTGGTGGTATTAGGACCCCTAAATAGCCAAGTAGAAGTTCTAATAAGCCCATCTAAGGGCCCTAAAGCTCTACAATGATCCTAATAGATCTCATCGATTTGGCCTAAGATACTCCTAATAGATCTTACATATGTGACTGTCGGAAGCTTTCTGATAGTCACACTTATTGTCTTATCAACATCGAGCCCTGCATGTGAAATCATGTTCCCTTAAACAATGCCCTCCTTCACCATGAAGTAGCACTACTTCCAATTCAGCATCAGGTTGGTCTTCTCATATCAAGCCAACTTCCTCTCCAAACGCTCCAAACAATAATGAAAAGAACTCCCGAACATAGAAAAATCATCCATGGAAACCTCCAGGTGTCCTCGATCATATTGTGAAATATGGCTACCGTACACCACTAAAATGGTGCCAAAAGGGCATGTAAAGGTTTTCTTTTTCCTGATCTTTTGGAGCGATAAGTGAGATGACAATTCCTTAAGATCTAACTATGGGGGAGTTTCAATCGATGATTTCTCTGCCGATTCCTCTTTTGTGATCACCTCACACCCGATAATCTTCTTAGTAGGCTACCCATCTAGATCCATCTAGTTGTGCTCAACTGCAAAGGTAGTAAACTCGATTTCCCCGTTCTCCCTTACAAGTTTCTGTAACTCTTTCTAATCTGTCCTAATAAACTCTAAAAACTTCTAGTCACCTAAGTCCAAATGGTGTCTATAAAGTACAAGGTTTCCTCCTGATCGTGTATGTTCATCATGGACTTACTCACATCCAAGGTGACTGTTTCATCCACAACTCGTAAGGTTAGCTTACCGTCAAAGAGATTGATTTATTCCCTTGCGGTAGCTAGGAATGGTCCTTATAAGATAAATAGGATCTTCTCGTCTTCATCCATATATGAGAATATGAAGTCTATTGAAATGATTAACTTACCTACCTTAATGGGAATTTTCTCTATAATCCCCTCAGCGAATACTTAACTAATTTATTCACCAACTGAGTACTCATGCATGTTGGTTTCGGCTCACCTAGGTCTATCTTAGCAATACAGAATATGACATTAAATTGATGCTAACACCTAAGCCTACCACTACATTGCTCATAGACAAACCACCTATGAAATATGGGTTAGTGAAATTTCACAAATCAGTCAACTTTTATGAACACAGTAGTCGAACACTCCTCACTTAAAATCACGGTTGAGTTATGCTCCAACTTCTTATTCATGAGGAGCTCCTTTAGAGATTTCTCATACTTAGGCATGTATTGAATTACCTATACAAAAGTTAAGTTCACCTTGATCTGCTTAACATCTCAAGGAGCTTTCCTTACTACTCCTTAGATCAATGCTGAGCCAATCATCATGGATATGAAAGTCTATCAAAGTGGACTAATGGGTCATTTTTCTTCTCTTCTCAGCTACCTTCTCCATGGGCTCCTATAGCTATGCTATACTTGCTGGGCGTAGCCTCTAATACACCTTGCAAGTAGGAGCGTGTATCTCTATCTCCTCATATACTTCCTCCTCAACCACTAATTGGGACTCAACAACCCCTAATGACTCACCACTTAAGGGTGAGCTTCTTCTTACCCTAACCTATGCCATTACTTTGGCTACCACTCAAACACTAGTTCTGGAACAAACTCTAAGTGTCTAGTTGGAAACCCGATGGATTTCCACTCCTCCAATTTTACTGATTTCTCTGCCCGGGATAATAGGAACTACCGAAGCCATTTCCTTATAACCAGTAGAAACTAATAGTATCATGACCACCCTAACAAATCTTACAGCCCTACTCCATCTTCCTCTATAGGTCTACCACCATCTTAATTAGTTCCTTAACCTGGGTGGCTAAAGAAGTGCCATGGTGCACACATTGATAGGTATCAACCATGGCTCTAGAAATAAGATACTCATAACTACTCATGTCCAGGTCCTCAAACATGGTGTTACACTCCTTACAGTCTTGCTTATCACCATATTGCTACTAGTAGTAGTATCCAACATGTTCCTCATTTCAAGATTAACTCCTTTCTAGAACTTTTTAATCAATGCCCAATCCTTCAAATTGTGATGCTAACACTTATGAAATAACTCCCTAAACACTCCCAAGTCTCATAGAAAGTCTCTCCCGACTTCTACTAAAAGGAATGATTAATGCTCCTCAGATAAGTAGTCGTTAAAGGGGGAAAATACTTACACTAGAACTTATCTTGCATATCAGCCCAAGTGGTGATGGATCTTGTGGGCAGGGAGTCAAGCTAGATTTAGCATGATTAGTAAGAGAGAATAGGAAAAGGCTCAACTTGTATGCATCCTTTGAAACACAACTCACAAGAAAGTTGTCACACATTTTCATGAAATAAGCTAAATGAGAGTTCGAGTCATCAGCAGGCAAGCTGTGAAACTGAATGGTGTTAATGATCATGGAAATATTTCAGGTGGGATTTCTTAATTGATGGCATTGATATGTAGACATTCAATACTAGACCCTGTTTTGGCAGTGGTGGGCTTGGCGTAGTTGGCAATCATTCTCCTCAATAGTGGTTGTTCGTCTTCCATTGTAGATTTTGCAATAGAGATGGAATCGGTGTCGTAGGAATCTTCCTTGGTCTGAAGATCCATGTTAGAATCATTCGAATACCTATTGAATGCACGCTTGGGATAAACAAAAACGCAAAATATGCTAACTAAAGGCACATTTAACTCACTTAGGACGTTGTCAAAAATCACCAAATTAGTGTCCCCGGCAACAACATCAAAAACTTGATGTCTGAAAACCAATATATATACATTATGAAATTATTCACTAATTCAGGTTTTAATTGGAATCACTAACTAAGCTTCACAAAATCAGCAAATGTACCAGTCGGGTTAGAATAGCTTCGTAAGTGCGGATATCGAACCCTAGAGGCACGTTTGGCAATTTTTCATACTAGACCTCTGTCAACTTCTAACTGGTTTTATCTAGTAGAATTATAACTAACACATGAAATTAAGAATTAGTTAAACACAAACTCTAATTACAACAAAGACTTACTTGGATAATCTAAAGACAAACTTCAAGATTTGGAAAGGTAACTATCTAGACAAGGAATTGTATTAGTGATTTGAATGCTCTCAGGTTATGGTTATCTGATTGGTAATTGGACCTAAAATTTCATAAACTTAAGAACTATAAGCACATGCTAGATATCCTCTCAGTCTCACTACCTAATTAAATACTCACATGTTCTAAGAATCATTTATCTCTTGACCTCGTAATTCGTAATGCATCTAGGAGCGTAAAGAAATGCAAGGAACAACTTAGAATTACTAAACATTTATTATATTAGTGTTAGTTACTAGATTTAGGGTTAATTCATTCATGGCAATCAAATCCTTAACCTAATAATCAAGACTAATCTATAACTACTCACTTGTCAGTCTCAGAATTAGTCTATTTCCTATTTTAAGATTAATCATATTATCTATTCCTATGGGGATATACATCAAGAATCAACCAAAATCATCGACTCAATAGCATTGGGAAAACCCATAAATAAGAAATCATACGACCAGTCCCAAATGTATAAAGGGTCAAAATCATCGACTCAATAACATAACTATCAACCACATGAAACACAAAATCAATATCCGTGAGTGCCCCAAATAAGAAATTAATGCATCAACCCCAAAAATTTGAGCCAAATCTTCCGGTGATCATCATCATCACAATAGTATCATACACCAAAAATAGATATAAACAACAATAGATACATTCACGGAATCAATGACAAGTAGCCCAACGACATAAGGTAAAAAATTGTATGTATCATGAATAAGTTCAGTAGATCGATCTCGTGAGAGAAATGCCGAATGTTTTAATCACGAAACATAGAATGAATGAGAAGTAGAACAAGATCAAGCAATGTAAAAAATGTTCCAAGTATATTGTTCTCTGATAACTATTACAAGAGTATGAAATTTCAGTACAATATTAGGATTCTTAACAAAATAAACAACACGAAATATTTATACTAACTAGGTAGTCTCATGCGAGAGCTAGCTTCTCGCACTGCTTAAAGTTCTCGTGGGAAACTTGATCTTCATCATCTTGTTTTGATTTCCCAAGCCTTTAGGTTCAATCCTTACAATCTCCCCCTAGTCTAGGTGAATTAAACCTTCAAAAATCCATGTGTGCAACTTTGTAATTGCTGTTGTACACATACACATTGTTGTTCAGTGCCTTCGTAATCAACCAACCAAATTGAGCCGCTAAAAGATGAACATATTCATCAGCTTCAATCGGACAAGCCTAAAGCCTCATCAAATCTTCTCTTCCGAACTTGAGCAGATAAATTGGGTCGATTATACGGTATTCTTTATCAACATAAATTCTTTTCACAAACCCACCTCATAAGTTTTGACAAACTGTTGATTAACACAGAAGCGTGAATTGGAATCATTCTTGCATATTTGGGTTTCTTGTACACTCTAATTTTCATCAACTTGTTAGTGTTAGGATCTATCCATGTCTCATCTTCAATGAATTTGGATTTTGTAGTTTTGAAGTCTTTGAAGTTGTTTTTACTTTGTCTCTAAATCATATTACGTATCCAATTAGCCTTTCCATAACTACTCAGATTTATAAATGGCACTCATCCCATAGCATATAAATCAGATGCTCTAAGAGTGTAAAAGTCATGTTCATCTTGATAATATCCGATTGCTCTGGCTATTCTCTTGACAACATACATTTTCTTCTCTCCATCATAAGCCCAACTCAGTACAGGTTCAGAATTCTTATACCGTGTGAATGGTTTGGATTGTCTTAACATGTGAGCATAATCAAGAGGTGGAGGAGCAAGCACTAAAATATTCTCGGCCTGACGTAAAGCAATCTTTCTCGTCATGTCGCTATGATCATATGTATGCTGCTCAACTCCAGAGTCTGTGGGAATCTCCCCTTCTTCAAACATATTATCTGAAAACATGTTCTTTAGACTATTGCCAAATATATCTATATAGTCATTAGTTTCTTCTAAATCATCAAACGGACCTAATTCTTCATCAGAATCCTCAACTAAGATTTATTGCAGAAATGTATAGAATTCTTTCTCGTACAACTCCCCTGTAGCTGGATCAAGTGGTTCGTAATCCTCTAGATCATCATGCCTTGGTCTTGAGACTTTTTCAGAACCTGGATCACCAGAAGGACCCACTTTTAAGCCTATTTCCCCTCCCTAATCTTTATCACCATCATCCTTCTTCTTTCCATCCTTCTCCCCTTTATCATCATCATCATCATCTAACTCATCATCATCAGCATCTAACTTAAACTCAAAATCTACCTTATCCAAAACATCATCATCATTATCAGGATGAGTACGTTGCATAATATGCTTAGGAGCCACACTCACATCACTAGTTTCTTGAATCAATGGTTGATCTTTATTAACTTCTTTAGTAAATACCATATTGGATTCAGGATCAATAGTAGTAGTTTATGTCGTTTGAGTAACAACAACATGATTTGGATCATTAACTACTGTCCACTCGACTCCTCCAAACTTAGAAGATCTACTTTGATTAGTATGCACTGATGTAGATGTAAATCCAAATGCAAACTCATTGAATTTATTCTCTAAGATCTGAACACAGCTGAATAAAAACTATTATTGATTTTCTGGACTTTTGATCTTAGCAGCCTTATTTTGATTTTGCAAGTTTAGACAGTTAATCAATTTCATCTTATCAAACATCTCTCTTTCAAATAACTCTACCCTTTATTCTAAACTAGCAGGTGTTGGTGAACTTGAGGATGTTCCTGCAGTATGCCTGTGTTTTGGAGGAGTGTTGATCAAATCATCCATATCAATCGTATCACCATTCCCTTGACCTCTAGGAGGTGTACTCTAAATGTCATCTGTTGTGGGCATAGGTGTATCTGTTAAAATGTTTGTTTCTGTAATAGTCATAGGAATATGAGTATGAATAACCTCACTAACAGTCACATGTGGCTCTGACACTGGAATATCTCTGACAGGTGAAGCAGTGGTCATCGAGGTTTGAGGTCTTCTAATTACAACACCCTATCCTCTACCCCTACCATGTGTACTAATATCAGGTGTAGCTCTCTTCTTTGCTACTGTGTTCTTCCTTTTCTTGGTTGCAGGTGAATTTTCAGGAACAAAGTCCGCATCTGTATCTTCAGTAGTGTGTTTAGGTGGTGTAACTTGCACTCTAAGTCTTTCCTAAAGAATATAAGGAACTCTACTAATGTCTTAACTAGCTGTGTCACTCAAACTATTCTCCAACCAAGATTCTATCTCCTCATCTGATGTCATCTCCTTTTAAAGAAAAGAACTTCCCAGAGCATCATCGGGAGTTCTAGAAGATGACTAGTTAGGATCAAACTAAGGTGGTTCTTCTGTAGCTTGTTGTTGTTGTTCTGCTTGTTGAAATCATTATAAAACTTGCCAAGTTTGGCAAAATGATCTCCCTTCAACGAATTCCCCTTGTACTAGTCAGATATGTGAGTATGTCTTTCCTCATAACCATGACTGAATATGTAGTAGACTATGAAATAGCTAAGTCAAGATGAGCAACACTAACGATATAATGGATAAACCAAGGATACATAATAAACTTCTTCCCGACAGAAACTAATACATTCTTCTACATCTCGGGAAGATGGCATTATATATGTTGTAAGGTAGATCATCAACAAGAAATACCAGCAGTGATCCAAAAAGTACACTTAGACTCGGCAATGAACTACAACATGAAACAGAAACTTCCAAAATGGAGGAAGATGTTTCTTCTCCAAAGAAGGATATTTGTGATTAAGCTGATCTCCCAATTATAGAACACAGTTGATGATCTCAGCAGTGATCACAACCCTTCTCCCTTTAACCGTAGCAATAATGCATTGCTCTCCATCTTCATCTCTCTCATTGCAGCTGATGTCTAGAAATCATCAATAACATTAGTGTAAATAGAAGGATTAGCTGTAATGGCATAATGAATCCTTGAAGTCTTAAGTCCTTTGATAAGAGAATGAAATAAGGCTTTGTCATCAATCATGTCTCCAAGATAAGCCACGACATTATGGTTTTTATTGAAAAACCATTGATCTATCCATCTGCAATTAAAACATCAAAACTTGTTGTTTAGGTGACTTATCGTGTGCGACAACCCCAAACTCATTTTTCAACTTAAAGTCATTTTAATGAGATGTAAACATCAAAACTTGTTGTATAGGTGTTAATTACGCATTTATTAAGTATATCAACATTCAATTTCGTCAAATCAAATGTATATTTATGTTTGAAGGTTTGGTTCATGTTTAAATCCATTCAAATCCGTCTTTCAATCCTTAATATACCTTTGTGAATGTCTTGTAATCACTAATTGAACACAATGAACCAAGATAATCAACAACTTAATTTTTAAGAGAATATCATGTAAGGATCAGCACATTACAATGATCGATCTCGTGACGAAAATGCGGAATGTTAACATCACGGAATAAGATTGAATAGTAGATGAAGAACACGAACACAAATGTAAATAAAAATTTGATTATATTGCTTTCTGACTTAGAAACTATTACAATGAGTTCTAAATCAGGAAATGACAAAAGTAGCTATGTTATATTACCAAACTTCTATTTATACTAAACTAGAAGTTCTCGCGCAACTAACAGGTTCTCGCGCGACTTGATGTTTCCGCGCGAGACGCAAGTTATTGCGTGACAACTCTAACTTATCATGCGACTAGATCTTTTTCATCTTGATTTGATTTCGTGTTCCTCTATATTCAGCCCCTACAATCTCCCCCAAGGCTCGGTAAATCAATGCTTTAGAAGTCCACGTCATCCACCTTGTAACTGCCTCCGTATGCGTAGATCTTGTTGTCCAAGGCCTTCGTGATCATCTAACCAAACTTTGCTGCTATGAAATGAACAGATTCATCAGTTGCTATAGGACAAGCCTGCAACCTCATCAAGTCTTCTTTTCTAAACTTGAGCAAATCCACAGGGTCGATGACACGATAATCTTTATCCATACAGTGTATCAATGCATGTCCTGTCTCCTTTTCACAACTCCACCACATTAGCTTAGACAAGCTGTTAATTGGCACGAGAGCATGTATAGGGATCTTCTTTACATATCTTGGATGCTTGAACACTCGTATCTTCGTTGGTTTGTTTGTTGCAGGATGTACGTGTCTGTTCGTTAATGACTTTGGATTTGGCTGTCTTAAGGTCTTTGAAGTTGGTCTTGCTTTATCTCCAGATCATATTTTTGATCCAATTCCCTTTGCTATAGTTACTTGGGTTAAAAAACGGAACACGACCCATAGCTTATAGAGCTGACGCTTTATGTGTGTGGAAATCGTGTTCGTCCTGATAATACTAGATAGCACCACCCTTTTGCTTGATCACATATAGTCTCTTTTCTGCATCGTATGCCCAGCTAATGATAGGTTCTGAGTTCCCGTACTTTATACAGTTTTTGGAGAATTCAAATGAATCTTTAAATAACGTGGGCCAATAAAGTCCACATGATAATACTTTATGCTCTGTTTTCTGGCCACTAAAGTGACCACCATATGCAAATGCATGCAGACGTCCCAAAACTGATTGGATCTCATCCTCAGGTACGCATCGTCTGATAATTTGATTCACTCCCATTTTAAACAAACCTGGTTCATCTCATATGTAATGCTTTGCTTGTGCCATGAATTGTTGCTTTTTCTTCTTTGTCTAATGGTCGGGAAGTGTACCTGCAGCCAACTAATTAGCAAAATTAGCATACTAAGGAATGGTTGAAACATATAATAAATGTTCATCTGGAAATGTTTCTTTAATCTCTTCATTCTGAACATTGTTTTGATGCATGACGCGTGACAGATGGTCGGCTACCATATTGTCACTTCCTTTCTTGTCACGAATTTCCAAGTTAAATTCTTGTAACAGTAGAATCCATCAAATTAGTCTTCGTTTAGCATCTTTCCTTTCCATCAAGTATCGCACTGCACTATGATGAGAATAAATAACAACTTTACTTCCCCAAATGTACGATCGAAATTTGTCTAACACATATACTACTGCAAGTAACTCTTTTACTGTAGTTGTATAGTTTAACTGTGCACCAAAAATATTTTTACTTGCATAATATATAGCCACGGGTTTCTTATCCACCCGTTGTCCTAAAACTGCCCCAACTGCATAATCATATTTATCACACATAATTTCAAAAGGTGAAGACCAGTTTGGTGATTGCAAGATTGGGGCCTCGATTAATTTTTGTTTTAACACATTAAAAGCTTTGACACATTCATCATCGAATACAAAGGGAACATCTTTTAAAAGGAGGTTGCATAAGGGTTTTGTAATGACACTAATTTTTTTTATAAATCTTCGATAAAACCTGGCATGCCCTAAGAATGAGCGTACACCTTTTATGCTAGTAGGTGGGGTTAAGGTCGAGATCACTTATATTTTTGCATGATCTACCTCAATTCCCCTACTTGAAATCACATGACCTAACATAATTCCTTCTTGCCATAAAGTGACTTTTTTCCCAACTTAAAACCAAGTTTATTTCAACACACCTTTTTAGTACTTGTTAATTGAGCTAAACACGACTCAAAGGACGTGCCAAAAATAGAAAAATCATCCATGAAGATTTCCAACGACTCCCCAACCATATTTGGAAAGATACTCATCATATACCTTTGAAAGGTGACTGGGGCATTACATAGTCCAAATGGCATCTGCCTAAACACGAATGTTCCATATGGACAAGTGAATGTGGTCTTTTGTTGATCATCAGGATGAATGGCAATTTGGTTGTACCCAGAATACCTATCTAGAAAACAGGAAATTTCTGACCTGCGAGCTTTTCTACTATCTGATTAATAAATAGTAATGGGAAGTGATCCTTAGAAGTTGTTGCGTTCAATTTTCTATAATCAATACAAATACGCCACCGAGTTACCGGCCGAGTGGCTACCTCATTTCAATTATCATCTTTCATAATTTGAATGCCAGCCTTCTTTGGAACTATTTGTGTTGGACTTACCCATGTTCCATCAGAGATTGGGTAAATAATTCATGCATCAAGCCACTTCAACACTTCTTTTTTAATAACTTCTCTCATGTTAGGGTTCAACTTCCGTTGTGTGTCACGTGATGGTTTGGCTCCTTCTGCTGTGATGATCTTGAGCATTACAATTGATGGGCTTATTCTTTTTAAATCAGCAATACTCCACCCAATGGCTACTTTATGAGCAATTAGCACTTCCATCAAAGCCTCTTCTTGATCCTTCGTCAGGTTGGATGCAATGATTACGGGTAAAGTCTTGTTATCACCTACAAAAGCATATATTAAATGTTTAGGTAATTCCTTTAATTCCACTTATGGTGGTGAAATTAATGACGCTTTTAAATGAGTATCGATGTGCTCTAGTAAGCTTTCAAATTGATGTGTCCAAGTCGGTTTGCATTCTTGCATTGCCTTCACTTCCCATTCCTGTTCTTGTGCTTCTAATTCAATCACTAACTTTGCCTCTTCCCTGTCACATAAAACACACAACTCTGTGGTGCTATCCTTATTTTCATGAAAATGGCACTCGTTAATTATGTCCATCATGAAACATTCATCATTGAATATAGTTTTTGGAACAGATGAAAAAACATTTAGTCTCAACCTTCTATTACCAAATGCCATGTCTACTGTGCCAGTCATACAATTGATCAAGCATTAGGTAGTTTTCAAGAATGGTATTCCTAAAATAACATTAGGTTGCTTATCATTTGTAGGACTTGCATAGTCTAACACAAGAAAGTCCATTGGGTAATAGAAATCTACCACCTTTAGTATCATACCAGTTACTATTCCACACGAAAGTTTAAGTGATAAATCGGCTAACACCACGGTAGTGTCTGCTTTTCGCAATGGTCCAAACTCATATTGATCATATTAACTTCCGGGTAAAATACTCACACTTGCTCCAAGATCTAGGAGTGCCTTGTTAATCTTAAAGTCACCAACTTGAATAGAAATAAAAGGTGCTCCCGGATCTTGAAGTTTTGGTGGAAGTACACCCGATAACACAGCATTAACATTATCAGTAAAATCAAGCTGCTTTGGTAATTTTTGTTTCCTTTTCTGGGTACATAAATCCTTTAAATATTGGCATAAGCCAGAACTTGCTTGATTGCATCTAATAATGGAAGATTGATTTTTAGTTGTTTAAAAACTTCCCAAATCTCATCTTGTTGAGGCCCTCGTTTTTTAAAAAGTGGTTTGGTGGGTTCTTTTAATGCTGAGGGGTAAGGAATGTTATTATTCTCCATCCTTACTCCTTGCGATGGAATTGTGTTTGGTTTTTCCTTTTCCTTATTTGATTCATGAAAAGTTACTTTTTTGGTTGTTTTGGGTGTTTTAGGTTCCAAATCACTATTGCTTTCCCCATTCTCACCAAGGTCGACCACCACTCCCTCTTAAATGGTGGTGTTGTACAACCTTGTTGTTATAAGTCTTAACATTTCTTAAAATACTTACCTGGCCCACATGAGAACTCTTTGAACTTGAAGCATGATGTTCATACCAGCTCTATAATCCAAAAGTGCCTGTTTGATTTTAAATTTCCCGACTTGAATGGGAATGATTGGTGCTCCCGGGTCACTTCCTTCTTTTTCAACAACTTCCTTATCGTTACCTACAACCATTTGAGGAGGAGAAGTTTAATCATACTCAATACATTCAGATTTAGGAATGATACTAACCGAGTTTATGTGCACATTCTTTGAACTTGAGGGTTGATGTTGAGGGTTTTTGGTTTTGTCACTTGGAAGCTTCCTTGGTTCCCGTCCGGACAATTTTCAGCTAATTGTCCTAGTTGCTTGGCAATGGCCTCATTGGTCTTCTCTTGCACCTCTTTGAATTGCTTAAACTCTTTCATCTCCTTTGCTAGGTCTTGAATTGCCACAAGGATTGCATTGTCATTACCATTACTTGTAGAAGTCTCTTGTAGCTGTTGTTGATTCCTTTGTAGGTATTGACCTCCTTGTTGGTAACTCCCTTGATTGTAATTATTCCTTTGGTATCCCCTTTGGTTGTAGCTTTGTGGCCCAGCCTTGATATTGGTTGCTTCCTTGATTTGGTACCTGAAAAGGAGGATTCAATTGGTTAGTATTATTACAATATCTAATATTTGGGTGATTTCTAAGATCAGGGTGATATGTGCTGGAATTTATATCATGTGTCTTCCTTTCTCCTTGGCCTTGTAATTGATGTACTTCTTCACTTTTCCCCAAATTCAGGTTACACATGACAGATGTGTGACCGATGTTATTACACTATCACATACTTCATATTCATTGGATATATGTGCCACACCACTCTTCCCAACTTCGTGGCTTGCAATTTCTCGTTCCAAAACCGCAATTCTATCCATAGCCACGTGATCATTCACCATTTTTATATTTTCACCTCTAGACCTTCGACTTGATTATGCATGCTTTTTAGATATTGCACTCAACTTTCCAATATGTTCTAATCGTCATCCTCATGATTCAAAGTAAATGTGCCCACACTTGTGGAGTTTACATCACTTGCATCTTCTGGTGAAAGACCATCATAGAATGCTAATATTAATTCCCACTTAGCTATCCCATGATGTGGGCAGGTTCTCAACATCTCCTTGAATTGATGAAAAGCTTCATGATATTGTTCCCCTAACTGTTGTGTAAAACCTCAAATTGCCCATCTTGCATCAATTGTTCTTTAAGAAGTGTAATATTCATTTAAGAGTAGTTGTTGCATTTGAACCCATGTGTGAATACTTGCGGAAGGCAAAGATAAAAACCATTGCTTGGCTTTATCTTTGAGTGTAAATTGGAAAAGTACCAATTTAACTTCCTCCGGTGAAAAACCTTGACCACCTATAGTACTACATGATGCTTCAAATTTGGATGTGCAAATATGGTTCTTCGGTTTCCATCCCATGAAAGTGAGGAAGAATGCCTAAGAATTGTGGTCTAACTTCAAAAGCTCTCCCTCGTTGTGTTGGTAGGACTATGGGGGATGAGTTTATGGCAATTGCGGGGCGGAAGTGACTATCCACGCCATATGCAGGTACATACTATTGAGCTCCTGGATTAGCTGGTATGCCTTTAAATGGTTGACCTCCCAGATTGTGGAAGTCGGGTGGTTGGGTATAGCCATCTCGATCATGGTTCGGCTGATGGTTTTGATAACCTGGTTGATTGCTATAATTTTCAAAATTTTGTTGAACCAGACCTTCCATATCTTCTTGATCTTCAATCCAATCCTCCACGTAAATAGTGTGATGTCTTCCTTCCATTGAAAACCATTCCTTATTACTATGATGACTACCTTCCCCGTTATGATGGAAACTTGGATTACGGATCCAAACATTTGGCATTGGTTGGAAATTTACGGGGGGAGGTTGGTGTTGCACTCCTTGATTCACACGGATCGGCCCCTGAGGTTGAGGTTGCACAGGTTGTGGTTGATGTGGAGGATCATCAGGCGGAGGAAACACGGGTAATGGGATATCTCCCAAGGGTTGGTTGGGTTGTGGCCCTCCTTGATTTTCTGGATTATTCATCCCTCTTGATTGATTACTTTCTGGCGTTCTTGAAAGTCGACTTAAAATCCAATAAGTTGTTGCTGATGATGTACCTTCTTCCGATCTTGTTTGACCACGAATTTGAGAAGTCTTTGAAGTTAATGTTTTTTGAAGCACACGATTCTCTCTTGCTATCTTCTCGATTTTTGGATCAAATTGCAATGGTGTTGTCCTTCCTGAAAATCATGTATGCATTAACATAATAGTTACCTGCAAACAAGAAAACACAAAATAAAATACCTCGCATAATATTAAATAAGAAAACAAATTAAAAAGAAAAACTGAAAAATAAAATCTTTTTTGGTTTTTATATATTTTTAAGAAAAGAAAATAAACAACAATTAAACACTAAGCGCCCTAATTCCCCGGCAACGACCCCATTTTGATCTGGTTGTCGAGACTCGATCAAAAATAAGTTAAATAACCGGTCTTAGCTACCTTTATTGTGTAAGGGTAAGTAAGGTCGTCTTCACAGGGAATTTGTGGAAAGTGCTTAACGATTTCAACTCGAGTAACGAAAAGACAGAATCTTGAAACTAACGGTGAAAACTTTGAATGAGTTAATGATCACACATGCATAAAGCAAGAAACTTTAAAACAAATTTGATTAAATAACAGGAAACAATCACTTTCGGGTTTCAAGTTCTACAAGATCAACTAGTTTATCAGATGTATTTTGGGTTGCATAACATGACTCAAGATCTTAGCTTTTGATTGAAGTGATAACCAAGGAACAATCTTTTAAGACTCGTTCATTCACAAAATTATCAATTCATCTATATCACGTTATCTACTTCTTTCAATGAAAAACTGATGATAAAGCAAATAACTTTCTTTACAAATCGTTTAACTCAACCAAAGCCTTAATTATATTTAATCACAAAGCGTTTAACATAGAAACCCTAAACATGACTAACCATTGCACTTGATAAGAACCATCCACCTGAAAGCAACCTAGATGATTCAGCCACTCATGGTCTTCATTCTTTCTTCAATCTTGAATTGATGATGATTGATGATGATTCTTGTGTGAATTAGGAAGCTTGCAAGCATAAAAAGACATCTTGAAAGCACCTATCTTTGGCTGGAAAAAGTCTCTCCTCAAATTAAGATTGAATATCTTTAAATATCTTGAAAATCCATTAAAACAAGTGGTTTGTTGAAGACCGGCATATGATACGCCGACCCTTGGCGTATCATACGCCCAACCCTGTATTCCAACGCCCAACTTTCTGGTTTTTTCTTCAAATACGCCCACAAATATATCATCAATACGCTGACCAGCGTATGATTTGCCCATACCCAGCGTATCATACGCCGGTTTAGGGTTTACTTGGCCATTTTTGTAACTTTCATTATTTTCAACTTCCACCCTTGTAGTTTTGTCTTTTGCTCCTTTTTCTCCAACATAGACCTTCTTTAGCTCCAAGCCCTAGAAATTAAAACACACACAACTTCAACCTATTCCACCATAATCATAATGTAAAATCACGTACTTAGATTAATTAAACGCTAAATTATTGCCGCTTGATCAGTATATCCGGTATTACGCATTTGTAAAACGAATTTCGTAAAAAAACGAGAATTTTATTATTCTTTTATGAAAGAGGGAAACTAGGAAAACATTTTTGTGTTTTTATTTTTTATTTTTTTTATGTTATTTTTTATTTTATCATTTTTTATTATATTTGTGTTAATTATTATTTTGCCATTGAAAACTAATGGCTCACATTGGTTATTAGAGTTTTCATAACAAAATAAAGTTATCATATATACATATATATATATACATATATATATATACATATATATGTATATATACATATATATATATACATATATATATACATATATATGTATACATACATATATATATACATATATACGTATATATGTATATATACATATATACGTATATATGTATATATACATATATATACATATATACGTATATACGTATATATACATATATATATACATATATACGTATATACGTATATATACATATATATATACGTATATATATATATATACACATATATACATACATATATATATATATAGAAAGAGATAGAGAAATGCTACGGTACAAATTTTTTTGTGCGAAGCGTACGAAGTTCTCACGCAAGAATGGATACTACGGGAGGAATTATAACACAAGGGTAATAATTAATCACGCAGAGATGGAATTATCACGCAAAAGTAAAATTATTACGCAAGAAGGTATTGTTGCGTGATAATTCTACGCGAGTGTAATTTGTCTTGCATAATTATCACTTTGTTCTTACATGTTTACTATTGTTCTTGCGTGGTAATTTCACCCCAAAACTTCGTATGCTTCACATGAAAAAAATATTTTATATAGTAACTGACCCATATATATATATATATATATATATATATATATATATATATATATATATATATATATATATATATATAGTAGGGTTATTTTGAGAACCACCAATTGTTGTGAGAACTCTAGAAAATAATATAAGCCACACAACATCACATGCAAGTCACATGCTATTTTCACTATTTTTTTTTAAATGTCCATAACTTTTTTATACGACATTATTTTTTCAAAATATTTCACCATTAGATTAAGTATTTTTTTATCTTTCCAACACCTACCATATTGATATACTTTTTTTTTGAAATTATCCACCCGTTATTAACACATGTGTCAATCTGGTTATACGCATGTGTAATACCAGATTTACACATGTGTAAATCCCGTATTACACTTATGTAAAATGAATTTCGTAAAGAAAAACGGGATTTTTTTATTTTTTATAATTTTTTTATTTTTTTATGAAAGAGGAAAACGAAATAAACATTTTTGTGGTTTTACTTTTTTACTTTTATGTTATTTTTCGGTTATAATTTTTTTTATTATGTTTTTGTTAATTACTATTTTGCCGGTGAAAACTAGTGGCTGAGATTGTTTCCTAGAGTTCTCACAAAAAAAGTGAGTTCTCATTTGACCCCTCCCATATATATATATATATATATATATATATATATATATATATATATATATATATATATATATATATATATATATATATATATATATATGTTTCGTTATGTTTGTTAGGTCTAGATCTTTTGTATAGGTTTAGATGATGAATCATTTCTTGTAATGAACTTCTGTAATTCTTTATCATTGTATAATGCATGAAATATATGTTAACCCAAATATTATTTATGTTGATTTTATGTGATTGCAGGAAAACATCATACTTGGTCAATTTGGGAAATTTGACAAAATACAAGAACAACTGCGGATGAACAATTTTGTTCTTTCGTAGATGTTCTCCGGAGCATATCTCAACAAGTGTACATCCGTAGATCTCCTGTGGAACCTCAACATCTACTGAAGAACAAGTTCTGAAGTCAAGTTGCTGCTGCTGCGGAAGAAGGAAGACCAATTTCCTGCTGAAGACCAAATTCCTACGAAAGACCAATTTCCTGCGGAAGACCAAATTCCTACGGAAGAACAAATTGCATGAGCACTCATCAAGTACCAACACATGATCAACAAGTAGCTGCCTGAAGTGATGTCATCAATTCAACATCTACGAAAGACTAACTTTATGTGAGAGAACTTAGTATGTCACATTAGGAATGTTACAAGTGTAACTTATCACAATAGGAAAGTTATAATTTCCATTGTTAAATCCTTCTGCCGCTAAAAATAAGGCATGGATCCACACTTTTAGGAGAGTTTGTTAGGTTATTGAGGGAGATCGATACAACTATAAAGAGACATATTCTTAGTATCGAAAAAAATCAATCAATCAATCACTCAAGAAAAATAGCAAAATAGCAAGAACATCAAGAACATCATTGGAGATCACAAGATCACCAGAGCATCATAGCAATTGTAATCGATTGTGTAGTAATGAAAAGCAATTAAAACAAATCTTTTGTTGCATTATATTATTCTGTTTTCAATTTTTTTTATATTTTGTTTGTCGATTTCAATTTCACAAATAATTAAATTAAAAATCAAATATTGATAATTTCACGATCTTTATTTGTTCAATCAAACTGATAATTCCTTATTTGATCCTTGGATTCACAGGTGGTATCAGAGCCACGTGCTCATTGATCTAGATCAATTGATCTATTAGTTTGATTATTTTAATTGATTGTTTGTTTTATCAAATCATCAAAAACTTGTTGTATCGATCATTATTCACTGTTCCATTGCTCGATTAATTTCGATTTGCATTAGAATCGCTTTTGATTCGTGGATTTGTGTTATTGTTCTATTTCTCAAGGCTGTTTTAAAAAAAACAATCATCATCTAACATCATAATTTCAAATTAACTGAGAATATATTGAGTGATTTGACTGATTTTGACCACAACTTCCTATATAATTAAGAGTGTGTTATTAATTAGTCCATTCACAATAGAAGTAATTAATTCCAAGGAATTTTTGTCTTAGTTGATTTGATATCAATATTATCTGTGATTTGATATTGCCTTGGTAGTGTGTTTGCATTGTCTTTACACTTTCATAGGATATTAGATTAATTGATAATTTTAATAATTAACAGTTATAATCAACATGAGCAATTTAGTGGTTGGAGCTTATCAACCTCCGAAGTTGGATAACAAATCTGATTTCAAAACATGGAAAATCAGATTCAGGAATCATGTTAACTATACAGATTCTGATTTATGGGTGTCTATTACTGAAGGTCCTTACATTCCACCTGCTTTAGACCTGACTATAAGGACGACAATCAGCCTATAAGTCAGAAAAATCTATCACTTGATGATGCCAACAAAGTCAAAGTCGACATTAAGGCCTATAGTATGCTTACTATGGCTTTACCTGAAGACCTATTGATCAGGTGTGAAGCATACAAGACAGCTAACTCATTATGAAAAATTCTTCATACTTTGTGTGCGGGAAGTGATAAGATTAGAAGCATCAGGAAGGATACCCTACGTTCACAATTTGAGACATTCTATCATATTCAGGGTGAATCCGTCCCTCAACAACTCCATAGATTTATGCAACTTGTTACTGAAATGAATATTCTTGAATTGAAGTACAGTAATGAGGAACTGAACAAAAAGATGCTACATACCTTGCCTGAAAGTTGGACACAAACTGTGTCTATGTTCGAAAACACCATTGATCTAAAGGCAATTGGACTAGATACTTTGGTAGCCAAGGTAGAAGCATTGGAGTTGGATGAGAAAACAAGAAACAAGAGTGTTAAAGCATCAATAGCACCATACCAATTCAAAGAAGCTAAGGGTGTTGGAAGTGCTTTTATTTCCAATAAGGATGATGGAAGCTCTTGTGCTGAAATTGATGATGAAGAAGAAGCTGGTTTCTATGCAGCAAAGACTTCTAAATCTAGCTTTCAAAGCAGTTCAAGCAAGAAAGCAAAATGGAAAAATGATGATTCTAAAAGTTCAGCAGCAAAGGGATCATTAAACAACAAAAGCAACAGCAAATCTGAACCAATCACTATGGTTCTAGAAACAGAAGAACAGAAAGCAGCATTTGTAGCATTCAGTTCAAGCTTTCAAGCTTACTTGGGTAGTACTCTGACTCCTGCTCATATCTGTCAACAAGACCTGGAAGAACTTCATCCTGATGAAGTGGAAGAGATGGATCTAAAATGGCAAATGGCCATGATTGCTTTACAAGGCCAAGATGTACATGAGAAGGAACAAAGTACTATCTGTTACAGGAAGAACAACAAAGATTAGTGTTGACAAATCAAAAGTGAGGAGTTACAAATGCAATTTGTATGGACACTTCTCAAGGGAATGCAACAACAATCAGCAATCAAAAACAGACACAAGACAAGCAAATCAGAGAAGCTTCAAGCAACCTCAGCTAACAAACTCATCCCTACCAGCCAAACTGGTTTGATTATTTTGCAGGATGGAACTTGTGATTGGAGCATGTACGAGAAAGAAGTGCAGGAGGAAAATCAAGCTCTGATGGCAAACTTGGAAAACAAAATTCCACCCATGGCCAGAGAGGTAAGGGACAGGTTATGTTCACCAACATGTGTTGAAGAGGTAGAGAGATACAGGGTCCATGCTTAATAATTGGCTGATAAAGTCAAAGAAACAATGATTTTAAATGAATCTCATATAAGGGAACATAAACTATATCAGGTCAAAATCACTTCCTTACAAAAGGATTTAGATAAACTTGTGTTTGAAAATTATAATCTGAAAGCACAAGTTGAGCATCTGACCACCTCTTTAACCAAGTCCATGTCTGATCATGCATCTACTAAAGTAAAACTTCAAAAGTTCCAATTTTCATCACAAAAATATGAGAAATTGTTAAACTCTCATATGGAATCAAAGAACAGGTGTGGGTTGGGATTTAATGCTGTTGCACCACCAGTGAATGATAATTACACCACACTACCTAAGTCAATGACAAATAGTTTATCAAATCATTTTGTGTCAAGCACCAAAACTGAATCAAAAGTTGAAAATAATGAAGTGGTAAATGGTGACAATACTGAAATCAGTGAAACTGATTCATCTAAATCAAAATTTTCAAAACAAAATAAATCATAATTTGACTTTGATGACTGTGATGATCTGGATGAGGTTGATGAGCCTAATGAACAAGAATGTGCTGGGTTGGGTAAGGAAAAGAATGTGGTAATTGAACCTATGATTCCCAAAGTCCTCGAGGAGATCAAGCTATCTTATCCCCCAAAACAAAGAAATTTGTTGAAGACCATTTACACAAGAATTGGTCAGCTTAATGAAGGAATTCAGGAGCTCAACAAAAAGCACAAAAATCAGTCAGCAAAAAGAACTATGGAGGAAGAAGAGAGAAACACTTCAGCAGAACACCTGCGGAAGAAGAAGACTGGTCCTCACACATCCGTAGAAAAGCAAAGGAAAAATGTTCCAAAGTCAACTTCCGTAGAAGATCTACGGAAGAACTTTTAGCAGAACACCTGTGGAAGAAGAAGACTGGTCCTCACACATCCGTAGAAAAGCAAAGGAAAAATGATCCCAAGTCAACTTCCGTAGAAGATCTACGGAAGAACTTTCATTTGAATCAAAGTCAACTTTCGTTGAAGATCTGCGGAAGAAGCAATCATTTGAATCAAAATAGTCATCCGTAGAAGATCTATGTTAGAAGAAAACATTTCCTGAATCACAAACTGTCAAGAAAGTAAAGAAACAACAAAGATATGTGAATCCTCAGCAACAACAAGAAGATACTTCAGCTACAAAGATTGAAAGAATATTGAAAAAGAAGTAGAAGAAGACAATGGAGTCTGATAGTGAAGCTGAAGAAAAATACTGCAAGTGGTGTGACATGTATAATCACAACACAGAAGATTGTTATTTCAGCAGCTATTGTTCCATATGTAATATGAACAATCATATGACCTCTGATTGCTACTTCAATAAGCACTGTGCTATTTGCAACAAGAAGAACCATTCTACTCAAGAATGCTATTTCAACAAGAAGAACAAATCTAAAGTGCCAAAGAAGCAACAATCTGAGAATGATGAATCAGACTCACAATCTTCTGAGAATGAAGAATCAAAGGTCTCAAAACAAAAGAAGCAGCAACCAAAACAAAAGGTGCCAAAGGTCAAGAAGCCAACATCTGCTGATGATCAAACAAAGAAGAAGAAGGAGAAGCAACACTATCAAAGTAAGACTCCTCACAAGAAGGTAATGTTACAGGAAGATGTAGCCTTCTTTGATCACTTTAAAAAGGGAAATCACGTACCACAATCAAAAACAAAATATACTAAAACTTTTTCTAGCAAAATGTCATCTTCAAGTTTGAAGAAAAAGATACTCAAGGAAGAAGTGACAGAGAAAATGACTATGAATCAAGATCAAAGTGCTTCAAGTCCATCTCCAACAGAACCATCCTCACCCCAAATAGAACATAATGAATCAATTGAGACTAAAAACAATCTTAAGACATCTAGGCTCATTCATGATAGAGTAACTATTCTAGATAACAATGGCAAGCCCAAGACCATTAAGGCTTGGGCTCCACTTTCTAATTGATTTCATTATTTTTGCAGGAACATCTATGGAGGACTGACAACAAGTGGTATGTTAGTGGTTGTTCCAGGCATATGACAGAAAACTATTCACTCCTCTATGATTTCAAACATAAAAATGTTTCATATGTAGCATTTGGTGGGGATAAGAAGGGAGGTAAAATTGTTGGTGAAGGAATGGTAACACATAGTGTACTCAAATTTGAGAAAGTTAATTTTTGTGAAAATTTACAATACAACTTACTTAGTGTATCTCAAATTTGTGATCCAAATTATACCACTTTATTTGATAACTCTTTCTGTTACATCCTTAAGCCAGGTTTTAAAGTCCCAACAGATTGGATCCTTCTTAAAGCACCTTGAAAAAGAAACACTTATGTTTTGGATATGAACAACACCTTTATGACAAGCAATAAAACCTGCCTGATTTCTAAGTCATCAGAAGATGAAGCTCAACTGTGGCATAGAAGGATGGTTCATTCAAACATGAAGAACATGAATAAGTTGGTCAAACATGACTTAGACATTGGCCTTCCTAAGAAAGAATTTTATTGTTCAAATCATTGTTCATCATGTTACAAAGGAAAACAACAGAGGGTGTCACACAAGTCCAAATCAATCAATCACTCAAGAAAAATAACAAAACAACAATAACATCATTGGAGATCACAAGATCACCAAAGCATCATAGCAATTGTAATCGATTATGTAGTAATGAAAAACAATTGAAACAAATCTTTTGTTGCATTATATTATTTTGTTTTCAATTTGTTATATATTTTGTTTGTCGATTTCAATTTCACAAACAATTAAATTAAAAATCAAATATTGATAATTCCGTGATCTTTATTTGTTCAATCAAACTAATAATTCCTGATTTGATCCTTGGATTCACAGGTGGTATCAGAGCACAAGGTCAGTGTTTTGAGAGTCGTTTACGGTTGTAGGAACAGCCCTCGGCTGTAGGGCTAAGAACGAGAGAAAGGCAAGCAGGTCACGATCCAAGAAAGAGAGAAAAGGTAAATAGAATGGAGCAGTCAAGCTGATTGCAAGGAGAAAGTCGGTAATTGGAACGATGGAGTGCTTCCGTTGTTCCAAGTGATGAAAGAATTAAAGATAGCAAGCAAGATGATTCGAAGTAAGCATGGAAGAGAGGATCGAATCAAGAAAGAAGATTAGCAAGAAGATCGATTCCAGTTATAACAAGAAAGAGTAAGAACGAAAGCAAGGAAAATACCAAGAAAGAATCATGCACAAGAGTAAGATGAATCGATTCAATCAAGCAAGAAACAACAAGCAAGAGTAGAGCAAGAGACATGAACTATACATTCTTGAAGCAATTAGTAAGAACCGAACCCTTGTGGTTCAATTAAGAAGTTGTGGTTAAAATCAATCAATCACTCAAGAAAAATAGCAAAACAGCAAGAACATCAAGAACATCATTGGAGATCACAAGATCACTAGAGCATATGATAGTGGTTGTTCCAAGCATATGACAGGAAACTATTCACTCCTTCATGATTTCAAACATAAAAATGCTTCATATGTAGCATTTGGTGGGGATAAGAAGGGAGGTAAAATTGTTGGTGAAGGAATGGTAACAAATGGAGTACTCAAATTTGAGAAAGTTAATTTTTGTGAAAATTTACAATACAACTTACTTAGTGTATCTCAAATTTGTAATCAAAATTATACCACTTTATTTGATAACTCTGTCTGTTACATCCTTAAGCCAGGTTTTAAAGTTCCAGCAGATTGGATCCTTCTTAAAGCACCAAGAAAAGGAAACACTTATGTTTTGGAAATGAACAACACCTCTATGATAAGCAATGAAACCTGCCTGATTTCTAAGTCGTCAGAAGATGAAGCTCAACTGTGGCATAGAAGGATGGTTCATTCAAATATGAAGAACATGAATAAGTTGGTCAAACATGACTTAGTCATTGACCTTCCCAAGAAAGAATTTTATTGTTCAAATCATTGTTCATCATGTTACAAAGGAAAACAACATAGGGTGTCACACAAGCCCAAAACAATCAACATAAACACAACACCACTCAAAATGCTACACATGGACCTTTTTGGTCCAACCAATGTTTTGAGCATTGGTAAAAGGTAATATTGTTTGGTGATCATTGATGATTTCACTAGATTCACATGGGTCTCTTTCTTAAAACATAAAAGTGAAACATCAGAAACATTAATGGATTTTATCACTAAGATTGAAAACCAACTTGATTTAAAGATCAAAATCATAAGAAGTGATAATGGATCTAAATTTGTTAATCATGTTTTAGATTCCTTTTGCAGGAACAAAGGCATAGCAAGACAATTCAGTGCACTAAGAACTCCACAACAAAATGGAGTTGCTGAAAAAAGAAACAGGACTCTAATTAAAGCAGCAAAAACAATGCTAGCTGATTCATAGTTGCCTTTCACATTTTGGGCAGAAGCAGTGAACACAGCATGCAATGTTCAAAACAGAACTTTAATTGTCAAAGAACATAATAAAACACCTTATGAACTTTTGTTTAAAAGAAAACCTTTTATAGGCTATCTTAGAGCATTTGGGTGTCATGTGTCTATTTTAAACACCAAATATCAATTAGGAAAGTTTGATGAAAAAGCTTATGATGGTTTCTTTATTGGTTACTCATCAACATCTAAATCATATAGAGTCTACATTCCACATCACAACATTATAAAGGAAACACCTAATGTATCCTTTGATGAATCCTTATTTACAAAATCAATAAAAGGATCATCTTGGTTGTTTGATATAGATGCATTAACAAACTCATTTAACTCTGGTTATTTGAATGTTGCAGGTCCTGCGGATACATGTTATCCTTATGTACCTCCAAGTTTGGGCGAAGTGTCATTGTCAGCTGATCCTCCAAGATTACCCCACACACATACTTCAAATGTTGTTGATCTAGGGCCTTCATCTCAAACAAGCAATGAAAACACTGATGGACATGGAATTTCAACTTCAGGAGAAGTCAACAATGCATCCGTAGAAGTTCCTTACACATGCGTAGATGTTCCATCTTCTTTTGGAGATGCTTCATTGTCTTCAACTGAAGTTCCAAACTCATCAAAAAACATTCCAAAAACATTCACATCTGTAGATGAACAAACTCCTACATCCGTAGTTGTTCCTGTAGCTGCTGCGGAAGTTGTAACTACATCTGCGGAAACACAAAATCATGAAGATGGAGTTCATTCAGCATCAGAAGGCTAAAATGATGAGGATATTAATCACTTTGTTGATTCTCCATCTCAGCTAGGTCCATCTCCATCAACCAACATTACTAACTTGGAATCATCCATTCCAGTTGAATCAGTACCAACAATAAGAATTCATAAGTATCATCCTATTGAAAACATTATTGGTGATGTTACTAAAAGAACCACAAGAAGTCAAGGGGGAGCTGCCAATATCTGTCTGTACTCATGTTTTCTTTCATAAGTGGTTCCAGCCAACACAACAACAGCACTGAAAGATAACAACTGGATTGAAGCAATGCAAGAAGAACTTCAGCAATTCAGAAAACAAAAAGTCTGGAATCTAGTTGATCTTCTTGAAGGCCAATATCCAATTAGCACAAGGTGGCTTTTCAAGAACAAACTAGATGACAGAGGTATCATTCTGAGAAATAAAGAAAGGCTGATAGCACAAGGCTATACTCAAGAAGAAAGGATAGACTATGATGAATTTTTTGCTCCTGTTGCCAGGATTGAAGTAATTCGAGTCTTCCTAGCCTATGCTTCACATCAGAAGTTCACAATTTACCAGATGGATGTAAAATATGCCTTCTTATATGGTAAAATTGATGAAGAAGTCTATGTTGCCCAACCCCCAGGCTTTGAAGATCCTGATTATCAACACTGGGTATACAAGCTTGACAAAGCTTTGTATGGTCTTCATCAGGCCCCAAGAAAGTGGTGTGAAATATTGTCATCTTTCTTACTCAAGCATGGTTACAAAAGGGGAACAATTGATCAGGATCTCTTCCTGAAGCATGATCATAAAGATCTCTTAGTTGTTCAAGTATACGTAGATGATATCATCTTTGGATCAACAAACGAGAGATTGTGTGAAAAGTTTGAATGTTTGATGAAATCTGAGTTTCAAATGAGTTCCATGGGAGAATTAACATTTTTCCTTGGTTTGCAAGTTCATCAGAAACCAGATGGCATTTTCATCAATTAGAAAAAGTATGTGAATCAAATCTTGAAAAAGTACAACCTTCCTGATTCATCTTCATGCAAAACACCAGCATCAACAATAGATAAGATTGTACTTGATCCTAAAGGGAAGTCAGTTGATCAAAGATTACATAGATCTATGATAGGATCTTTAATGTACTTAACTGCCAGCAGACCTGACATAATGTTTGTTGTGTGTGTTTGTGCTAGGTACCAATGAGACCCCAAGGAGTCATATATGAATGCAGTGAAGAGGATATTCAGATACCTCAAAAGGAAGCTAGCTCTAGGACTTTGGTATCCCAAGGAAGGAGAATTCAACCTCTACTCATATTCTGATAGTGACTTTGGAGGGTGTAACAACAACAGAAAATCCATAACTGGTGGATGCCAATTCATAAGACCAAGACTTGTTTCTTGGCAGTGCAAAAAGCAAACAAATATATCAGTATCCACAGCTAAGGCTGAGTACATAGCTGCTTCAGCCAGTTGCTCTCAAGTTTTATGGTTGCAAAACCAATTACTTGATTATGGTTACAATTTTCTTCAAACACCAATACATATTGATAACTCAGCTGCTATATTCATCACTACTAATCCAGTGCAACATAGTAGAACAAAACATATAAAAATCAGATACCATTTTTTGAGAGATTGTTCAGAAAAAGGTTTAATCAAGTTGATTAAAGTGGATATAACAAATCAACTTGTTGATTTATTCACTGAAGCTTTTGACTCAGTGAGATTTAATTTCTTAATTGAGTCCTTAGGCATGATCAACATAGATTAAATAATTATCACAAAGAAAAGCATGTCTGTCCTTAAATTTCTTAATATGAAAAAGTCAAAAACATTCATAAAACATATAAAATTCCAAAAATATTGTCTTAGTTTCATGTTTTCTTGAATAAGCAGTACATGTCATGGGAAATGATAGTACACTATGTCTTTGCTTAATTTCCTGAATTTTATCACACAATAAAGACTGATCAGATGTGATTTGATATGTGAGTAGGTTCAGCTTGAGTGGAAAATATACAAGTTCATGCATAACATAATGCCAAGGTGACTAATTACGGACAATTCCATTTTGAGGAACAAGCAAGTAAGTCTTATCCTGCTGTGATCAACTTACTCACCTAAGCACACTATGTTGTGACACTTTATAACCTCTATCTTTGCACATCATGGACCCTTTGTTTTGTGTAAACAAAGACCTGGGTTCATAGGCACCTCTGTTTTACGTAAGTAAAGAACTGGTGTCCTGTTGATGTTCATCAAAATGATTCCAAAAAGAAACAGCTCTAAAACAATCTAATGTGATCAACTGTATATTAATTCAGAGCTTACAAACATATCAGCATTAATAAGATTTCAAAGAAATCTTAAGATAGAGCTTATAACTTAAAGAACATAGTTTTAAGTGTGAAAAAGTGATAAATTGACTCATAAACGGAGGACAAACTCTAATGTGAATTGAATGTGGAGTCAATATTTTTCTATCTTTAATCAGTCCCAAAACATGATAAATAGCATAACAAGTAGAAACTATACTCTTGCTTGAATTTATGTGGATCATAATACTTGCAATCAGCACTAGATCTATGTCTTCTATCATCAAACAAAACTGTTTCAGGAAGTTGCTTAGTGTCATAGTATGATCCCATTGTATGATGTAAATGCTTGTAAATAAGTTTAAGCTTCTGCTTATATACAAAAATACAAAAAGATTTTGTTTTTGTTTCCTTTATTTGCTAATAAGTTTGACAGAAAATTGCTTTTCATGCTATTCTCTTAATAAATTTTTGATAAAGGCATAGGTTCATCATTAATCATAAATTTAGGGGGAGTAGTAATCAGCATGAAAATCTGAGTTTAATGTGTTTTATTTTTTTAAATGAAGAAAGTTGGATCTTGAGCACTAACTTGGCTGCAGGATATCTGAAGTTTTTAATTAAATATCTATTTTGCACATTTGCTATGAAGCAGAGTCAACAAGGTCCAACAGCAAACAACATATGATCTAACAATATGTGAAAATTTAGTTTACGTTTTATTAACTATTTGTGCATTTGTGTAACCAAAACACCTGATTAAAAGTATACAAGGCACATAAAAATCAAGTAATGTAGTTGTTTTAATTAACTTATAGGCAAATCCAAACTAAAGAAAAAAAACAAAATATGAAATTTAAATAACAAAATTAATGAACTAAAAATCAGAAGGTCAACCCACCTGAGACTTATTCCACGTTTCATTTATATTGGTATTGATTTGATAGGTTAATTCAAATGCTCATGGGGCTCCATAAATGTTTCATCAAATTGTTTCCTTCCTTCTTATGCCAGAATCGCCATCGTCATTTGATCTCGTCTTATTTTATGTTGGGATAATCTGAGGTGTATGTTAGGATTCAGAACACAATCTGGGACGAATTTTCTTCAAATTTCTTCAACAAATACGATTACAACCAGAGAGAAAGACATAAAACATGAACTCTAATTTTTCTGATGATTGATACTAAAAAAAACTACTTTAAATAAACAAAAAAAAATTATCAACCACTAAACTCACTATCTCCTCCTTTCCTGCCATGCACCCATGTCCCAAAAACTCTCATGCGTTTGGTTTTTATCGGGTCACATTGACTAATACTTCTCCCCCACAATGTGAGCTTCCATCTCCATGATCCATTACACCCTGGAATGCCCTCATTTCTGCGAATTTCATCCGAGGTAAGGCTTTGGTTAGTATATCAGCTCTCTGCATGTTACCTGCCAGATGCCCCACATGTATTTTCTCGTGCTCAACACACTGCCTAATGAAATGATACTTCGTATCGATATGTTTGCTGCAACCATGGAAGACAGAGTTCTTCATCAATGCTATGGCAGCTTCGTTATCCACCAGTAATCATACGTTCTGTGCTTCGCTGCCAGTTAATTCACTTACATAGCCCTTGGCAAGCTGCAGACGTGGCAGCCATGAACTCCGCCTCACAGGAGGAAAAAGCGATGGTGTGCTGCTTCTGTGATGCCCAAGTTATTAGGTTTCCAGAGAAATAAAAAACCATGCCTGTAGTTCCCTTCCTATCATCTTGGTCTGTTCCATGACTACTATCAGAGTAGCCTGTTAGTTTTCCATCACCAACTCTCATATATTTCAGTCCATAATGCATTGTTCCTTTCACAAATCTCAGGATCTGCTTCACTGCCAAATAATGACTTTCTTTCGGCCTTTCCATATACCTACTAGCCACACCAACACAATATCCAAGGTCAGGCCTGGTGTGGATCAAATATCTCAGCTTTCCCATGAGACTGCGATACTTCGTTGAATCGACTTCATTTCCTTTTTCATCTTTAGTCAAGCAAACCTTTGGGTCTGTAGGCCAATATGTTGGGTTACACTCTAACATTCCAACTGATTGTAGTACCTTGTTCGCATAGGCAGATTGCTTTAAGGCAATGCTATGTTCATCCTGTGCAACCTCAATTCCTAAATAATATGAAAGCAAACCCAAATCATTCATATCAAATGCCTCCTTCATCCTCTTCTTAAACTCATTGATTTGTTCCTCACTTTCTCATGTCACGATGAGGTCATCTACATACACACCAATGATGATTGTATGCATCTTGGTTTGTAATCGGTACACTACTTGCTCTTGTGTGCACTTGTTAAAACCAAGTTCCTTAAGTAATCGATCGAGCCGAGCATTCCACGCCATTGGTGCTTGCTTCAACCCATAAAGCGCCTTGTGGAATTTATACACCATCGTCTATTTGCCCTTTATCTTGAACCCATCCGGTTGACGCACGTACACCTCCTCCTTAAGGTCATCATTCAAAAACTCTGACTTTACATCAAGATGATGTACAAGCCAACCTTCTTTTGCTGACATTGCCAACAATAACCGCACAGTATCAAGCCTGGCGCGAATGCCTCATCAACATCTACTCCTTTTTCATGTACAAATCCCCTTGCAACTAGTCGAGCCTTCTGTTTCGTCACATTCCCTGCTGCATCTTTCTTTAGTTTAAAAACCCACTTTAATCCAATTGCCTTGTGTCCAAATGGACACTCGACTAAAGTCCAGGTCTTGTTACATTTGATGGCTTCCAACTCAGTCAACATTGCTTCTTTCCACCCATGTTGGACAATGGCCTCCTTGTAAGATGAAGGTTCACCATCGATCAGGAGTAGATTGTCTTCGACTGCTTCTATGGGCTCGGTTTCCTCATATATTTCATTGAGTGATCCAAATCCACGTGGAGGTGTATCATCATAGCTTGAACGTGGTACCAAAACTCCAGTGCTGTTTGTTGACAGACTTCCTGTCGAATAACTAGCTGCACTATTTTGTTCCACCTGCAGGCCTTGTGAGAAGTGAACCGGTGAGCTCAAAAATGAATCAAATGGTGAATTAGAGTTACATTCATAATTGAAACTTTCTTCATGACTTGGGCCTGATTCTTCTCTTTGATTTACTTGAATATGTGCCCATCCTGACTGCTTTCCTGAATCCTGATCATGACCCTTGTCCCAGACCTATTTTCACCTCTTATAAAAAATTACATCCCTTGCAACACATACTCGATTGGTACTCGGATTTAGTAGTCGATGTGCCTTACTTCCAGGCTCAACCCCAAGATAAAACATTGCCAAACTCCGATCACTTAACTTTGTCTGCTGAGATCTAATTCTCTTTACATGGGCAACACATCCGAACAGTCTAAGATGTGTGATCACCGGCTTGTTTCCCATCCATCCTTCATATGGTGTTATATTCTTGACTCCTTTAGTAACGACCCGGTTCAAGATATAAACTGCATGCCTGACTGCTTCTCCCCATAACATATCTAGTACTGACATTGTTTTCAGCAAAGATTGAGTTACCTTCATAACGGTCCTGTTACGACGTTCCACAACACCGTTTTGTTGAGATGTGTATGGTGTCGTAAGTTGTCTTCTTATTCCTTCTCCATCATAGAACTGAATAAACTCCCGTGAGTTGAACTCACCTCCTCGATCGGTTCGGAGCATACCCATCTTCAAACCACTTTCTTTCTCTACCTCAGCAGTAAACTTCTTGAATTTTACAAGAGCTTCATCCTTAATTTTCAGCAAATATACCCACATAAATCTGCAAAAGTCATCAACAATTAACATAAAATATCGATTACCGCCTATAGTTTGTGGTGTAATAGGCCCGCAAAAATCCGCATGTACAAGTTCTAAAGGCCTGCTTGCTCTCCACTGCGTTTCTTTTGGAAACGACTGCCGGGTTTACTTCGCCACCAAACATCCTTCGCATACTTGTGTTAGGTGTTTTATGTCTGGTAATCATTTTACCATCTGATTCTTTGCCATATGTTCCAGAGCCTGAAAATTTACATGACCCAGTCGGGTGTGCCAAACCCATGACTCATCGTCTAACTTGGTCACCAGGCACGCTGGGGACGCCACCTTGAGTGTTATCTTATACAGTCTGTTGTTTGATCTTTTTGCCTTCATATCGAGTCTCCCCCATTCATCGAACATTCTGAGGAACTCTTGGCGCATTACTACTTCATATCCATCTTCCATCATCTGCCCTAAACACACTATGTTACTGTTTAAAGCAGGGTGAAGTACACGTCCTTTATCATAAATTGATCTCCATTTTTGCATTCAAACAAGATTGCCCCTCTTCCTTTAATCTCGACCCGTGATCCATCACCGAATCGAACATGTCCAGTTACATTCTTATCCAGATCAGCAAAGAAGTCTTTAACACCTGTCATATGATTACTTGCGCCGTTAGCAAGATACCAAATGTCCCGGTTTTCATCGGATCTGGGTTCATGTTGGCAAGGAAGGAATTTCTCTTCATTTAACAACACCATCTACCGTGGTTCTTCTCCTTCTACAGTTAACAATAACGCAGCCTCTTCCTCGTCGGTTAGATTAGCTTCCTCAGCAACTTTCTTACTTGCTTCACATTCTAAAGCATAGTGACCAAGTTGGTCACATTTAAAACACTTGATGTGTTTTTTATCCTTGGGCTTCCGGTTGTAACCGTTTGTTTCATGATGTGGACCGCCACCCTAGCGACCACCGCGACCCCTGCTGGAGCCTCTACCACGTGTCCTGCTTCTGCCGCCTCTATCTCCACCTCTTCCACGTGTCCCTGATGAGAACCCTCTCCCAGATGACTTTTGTTCAGTGCGCATATCTGTTTTGTCCAGCAGTAGGCTGTTATCACTCCTCGTCTTTGACTGTCTCAGTTTTAACCGGTCTTCATATGCCTTGAGACGTCCAATTGCTTCATCAAACGGCATTGAATCCACGTTAGAATACTGCCCGATTGAAGCTACTAGTTGGAGAAATCTGTCAGGTACTGAGTCTAACAATTTTCACACCAGCACACTATCTTCAATCGTTGAACCGAAACTATTGTATCGTGACACCATCCCAGACAATTTTCCCCCGAACTCCTCCACCAAATCGCCTTCCTTCATCTTCAACAACTAAAATCACTTTTGAGCGTGTGCAATCCAGCTTTCTGTACCCGGTCTGCCCCCAAGTACCTAACCTTCAATATCTCCAAGGCTTTTTTCTTCTTAGCAACTTGCATCAAAACATATAATTTTTTGTCATGTTTATTTTTTGAATATGTTTATTTTATAGTTTTTGTCACTTTTATACGATAGATTAATAAAAAAACGTATAAAAATAACATCAAAATAGCAATGTCTAATAATGGAGAGAAAGAAAATATATTATACAAATACACAATCTCGTGACAACAATCCCTTCACCCCCTCTCACGTGGTTAGTCGCATTATCATTTACATTATATACACTTTTAGCATTGATGGCCGTTTAATACGTTTACTTTGCGAATGTTTGAAGATGTATTTATTTAGATATCTTTCAGACGTCTTATATATCACGAAATAATCTTGTGATGGTTCAGTTGCATTATATATAGAGTAAATTTCTTTTTGGTTTCTGTGATTTGGGTATTTTAACCTTTTAGTCTAAAAATAATCTTTTGTCATATCATGCCCTGTAGTTTTATTTTTGTAACGGTTTTGATCGCTAACATTAACTCTGTTATTTCTCTCTGTTAAGTCTAGGGTTTTGATCACATATGAAACCTAAGTCACCTACCACCCACCCTACCCTTTTCTTACCTCTTCTCCGGGTATATCCCGCATCGCCTTCCCCCTCTGACGACTCCAATTCGACAACTCCAATCCATCGATGATTCAGAGTTCTTTAATCTTGATTGAAGTTCTTCGATCTAATCAATTCCCACACCAATCCCTACACTCACTAAATGATGAATTCAATTGACATAATAATAGAAAAGGCAAACGCGAATATCCGGTACCAGAGTATCCAAAGAATCACAACTCTGTTCCAATTCAAGGAGATTTGTGTTTTCATCGTCGTAATCTCAACATTTTCCTCTCAACTTTTGATCTCGTTCAATTTTCCGCTAATCATTTTAAAGGAATTTCATTCGTAAGTTTAAGTCCCAAATTTGTGTTCATGATCGGAAACGGGGACCAATTCTATTAACTTTGTATTTGTAGGGTGTAGAATGTGTAATAGTCCAACTATTAATAGTTCGTTAATAGACGGGCGAGTTAGTTTTCTTTTGACTTTCAATAAGATAGAGTTCTTGTTCTTCTTTTTTATCATTCGTAAGAATCATAGTGAAATAATTGCATTCTTGAGTTGATTGTTGTGTAATCGATTGCTTTGATTTCATAATCTTTAGTGTAGATTGGTTTAATCTCTCTACATGTTGTGCAAATATCAAGTGGCTGAGAATGGAGATCGGTATGGAAGAATCAATTTTTATGATGAGTATTTTTAAGAGATGTGAAAAGGGTGTTGCAAACTGTATAATGATGTAGTTAAAATAAATGAAACTCGTGATAGAAAGATTTGTAGGAGTCAATTCGATAAGATGATGACAGTGGGATGTAATGACAGTCAGGGTAGCCTGAAATGATGTCAGCGGTTATTGACGGAAAGATATCAAAGAATGTTGAATATTGTGGTGGTCTAACGCCGGTGGCGGAGACTTGTTGGAGTCAGTCGGAGAAGATGATAAGACATGAATGTACAAACAGTGAAAATCGCTAGAAACTTAAGTGGTCGATGACTAAGGGTAAGATATTGAAGAATGGTGGGTTTTGCGGTGGTAATACACAGCTGCCGGCGTCAGAGAAATGTGGGGTGGATGAACGTAGTAGTGAAACATTCTGGCGAACAGTGGAGGCGTTTATTGAGAGGCAACAACGGTTTCTTAGAGATGAAGAGTTACCTTCAGTTACATGTGTTGTTAAATATTAAAAGAAAAACTTTTGGACCAATATACCCCTAGATTTAACAGATAAAACTAACAGAGATAGTGTCAGGGAACAAAATCGTTACAAAAATGAAACCACAAGCATGATATGACAAAAGATTCTTTTTTGGACCGAAATGGTTAAAATGCCCAAACCATAGGGACCAAAAACGAAATTCACTCTTATATATACTAAAACACACGGAGGGGAATAGTAAACTTTTATGGTTTTAAAAGAGACTAAAGAACCTTCTTAGCATTTGAATGCACTCTTAACTATAACATTTGACCCATTTTCAAACTATAAACTCATGTCTGAATCCGTTTCAGTCAATCTTGTAAATCAAATTCATTATTTAGTCATTTTATTTATTTTTATGTTCCAAATACAATAAATATTGCATTTAATCAATTTAATTCAATTTTATTATTTATAAAATAAATTTTATAAATTTTAAAAGGTTATTAATATTTGTAAGATTTTAAAATATTCAATTAAAATAAATTATCAAATTATAAAATTTTTGTGAGATTTATAAAGTCTATAAAGATTTTATAAAATATCAAGTTGATTAAATTAAAATTAGAATTTTAATAAAAAGTTTAAATTATAATTATTCTTTTATTTATTTATTTTATTTAAGTTTATATTTATTTTAAATTCCAATCATAACTCCGTTTTGAAAGACTTGTAACTCACCATTAACACCATTCATAACCCCCTCCTAACTTCAACTATAAAAGCAAGCTTTAGGCCTCATTTTTTATTTGCTTATTATCTAAAAATCTCACTCATAAATTTTTCTTTCATCCTTTGGTTTTTATAATTTCAAGAATTTTATTTTATAAGTAATTTTAAGAATTTTCTAATACTAAATTAATCTTATATTACTTTTATATTATGCATTTCTATACTGTTTTATCATCCTAACATTCAATTGTTCTCATGACTTTATGTTCTTATTTTTTTTTCCTTCTACTAATTTTTTTATTATTTTAATCATTATCATTTGATCATTAACCTTCTAACAATCACTAGCATTCCTAAATCAAGCTAACAACACGCTATCGTAAACAAAGAATCCTGTTTTCATGTGGACGGCTATGCCGCCGCATTTGGTTATTTCATAAGATTGTTTCTCTAAATGATGGTTATACTGAAGTCTTGGAATATTCTTTATAACTCAAATGAAGTCTATATGCTATATATCGACATATTAAAATTTGATCTAACCCATTTCATGCTTTAACAATTTTAAAAGTGCACATAAGTGCCTTACTAATATTTTGGCAGAATGTAGTCTCACTTCAACTAATCATACCTTAGTAATAACAAACTAAATTTCAGTAAACTCAGACTCTAATATTAATTTCATCGAATTACCTTTTTAACGATAGTTTATACGTCTTCAAACTCAATCGGACGACTCAACAATAGCTTTCACAAAATAAGTGCGCATTTCAGCACCTTCTGTTTTGTGCTGCTGTTTCGACCTATTTTCGGCTCTTTTTATAAAAATATTCCTACACGAAAGTTGTTCAGGAGACTCTGAACTAGTTAACTATAAATTTTTATAATTTTATAAAACCGTTTGATATTTTTGAAACATGTTCAAACACGTACCAAACATTCTGTCAAGAATCTGAAATTTGTGCAATAATCATTTTTCAATCTAGCTTTCGTCTTTTGGTATTATCTAAACGTCATAACTTCTTGTAATGAATTCTGATCTCAAGTTATTGTTTTTTTATCCTTTAGGACATCACCCTTGACTCTTGAACATCCAAGCTTTCTTATGAATCCTACAACCATTATTATACAATGTGAGTATTCATGGCCCATTTTTTATAATTTATATTTTCAGGAAATAATGTGATTTATGTTCAATCATTGATATTCATTTAATTCTATTTCAAAATTCAATTCAAGATATGTTATGTTATTACTTGTAATTATATATTCATAGTTAGATAAACTTGATGAGAACCCAATCATTAATTCATGCAACCACGATAACAATGATAGATCTATTGGTTTGACAAACCCACCCCATTTGTTTATCGCGTGGTGATTAAAACCGGAATCATTCATTTTATAAGCCTTCGTCTGCGGACCGAGTCAATTTAATTATTAGGTTTGATTGTGTTGGTTTGTCTTTTATGTTACACTATTGCATTTATAAGTCTTGACATTGCCATATGAATTGAATTGTTTTCAATCATTGTAATCAATCTATATATGTATGCAAACCTATGTTTACTCACTAGCTAATTCGTTAGTTGACTCGTTACCTTTTCACATGATTTCAAGAGTGCAGATTAGTGGACTTCCAAATGAACATTTAGGGCTTGGACTTAGTCAAAAATTAAAGACAATATCATTATATTTACTTGTAGTTTTTATTTGATTGTAATGTATTAATTGATTATTATTATTCAATGAAAATAACATTTAATATTATTTCAACTTATTTAATTCCAAGTGCTATGAACAATCGATTCACATTCGTTCGCCCCGATGATTCTGCTATCGGTCGGGGTGCGACAGATTGGTATCAGATCCATGGTTATAGGGAATTGGATTATTAGAAATGAAATGACCTAAACTATAACTAAGAACTTTGCACATGAGTCCTCTCATGTATTTTATATGCTTAGATAGGATTTTATGTGCCTTATATGCTTAGACATGATTATGTGATTATATGACTTATATGATAATTCTTAAACCTTGATTTCAATCAATGCACACACAAATTTTCAATTCATAATCTAAGGCATTGTGCCTAAATCAAATGGATTTTAAATTTTAAATGTTGCATTATTATATATGGTTTTTAAGTCCCGTCAAAGTCTGTTTCATATGACTAAAAACATGCAATGCTGGAAGAGTGGGATACTTGTATCTCGAGGTGTTTTGTCTAGGCAAGGTACTCATATAAATCCAAATCAATCGGTGGATCCGTTTACCTTATTTGGGAACCTTTGAGGTGAGTGTCCGCTTATAGGTACGCCTGTCTTCATTAAGGTTTTGGTTGACCTAATACTTTGATAAGACAATGTATTCGCTTTGGTTTGCGAACCGAACGTTTACACTAGAAATATCTCATTGTTACTTTGAATCATCTTATCATTGATTTTGTTTTTGTAATTCTAAAACTGATTATTCAATTCTCATAAGGTCTCTTAATAATCTTTCCGAATGTCTTTCCATCAAAACCGTATCCGAGTTGCGTCCTTAATCTTAACAAGCATGATTTTTCTATCGACCTTACACCAATGCAACTTGAAAATTCCGATGTCATAGTAGGCATGGATTGGTTACCATGCTGAAGCTGTCTGTTTCGATGAAGTTCAAATTTATGATGCTATTCACTTCGTCTTGAAAGCCAAGGAAATCAAGCCACCCAAGCATAATCGAATTCCTATTATTAAATCTCGTTGTGAGCCTAAATATGGCTCAGAGTTTATTTGGGAACGTGAAGACCCAATAAAAACAACAAGTACCCTTATCTCTTTAAATCGGTATCCTTGTGATTAAATTTTGGGAAAAAATGTTCTAAAGTAGGGGAGACTTTAACATTTAACCAATTTTCAAACTATAAACCCAAACCCGAATTCGTTTGAGTCAATCTTGTAAATCAAATTTATTATTTAATCATTTTATTTATTTTTGTGTTCTAAATACAATAAATATGTTATTTAATCAATTTAATTTAATTTTATAATTTATAAAATAAATGTTATAAATTTTAAAAGGTTATTAATATTTATAAGATTTTAAAATATTCAAGTAAAATAAATAATCAAATTACAAAGTTTTTGTGAGATTTATAAAGTCTATAAAGATATTATAAAAAATCAAGTTGATTAAATTAAAATTAGGGTTTTAATAAATTTAGAGTATAAATTATAATTATTCTTTTATTTTTATTTTATTTAAGTTTATATTTATTTTAAATTCTAATCATAACCCCCTTTTGAAAGACTTGTAACTCACGAAAAAAACGTTTTTATCGTAATCTCTCTCTCTCTCTCTCTCTCTCTCTCTCTCTATATATATATATATATATATATATATATATATAACTATAAACATATTTTGTGACACAATTGTAATTTTACTAAAAGTTTAATATATATAATACAACTTCTTAATCATAAGGTACAAGTGCTCCATGCAATTGGATCTATTTTGCCTTCTATTTAATAAACTTTTTCTAATTAATACATTATTTAATATATATTAATTATACATTATTTAATAATTTAAAGTTATTTAATTCACTGCATCAAATATTATATTAATTATAATATTTTAAATTAACGTTGAAGTTTCTAAATAAGTATTATCTTATTTAAGCAATTAAGTATATAATTACATAATATTCCCATACTTATAATAATAATAAAAATAATAAATAATAATAATAATAATAATAATAATAAAATAATAATAAAATAATAATAATAATAGTAATAATAGTACTTAACTAAATTAAGTGTTTAAGACAAGTCGAAGAAGATACTCAATGACACGTGCCGCATCGTGCGGGCCAAGCCACCATCTACAATATCTTATAAAGCATCCTTTTTGGGAAAAGTAGACATTTTACTTAATTTTAAAGCACTTATTAGGGTCATTTTGGATATTTTATTTTTGGTATTTATGAATAAGTTTTTTATTTAATAACATGTTATTTAAATTAAAAGATTAAATTCAAACATTAATAAAGTGTCAAATAAATGCATGTTTTAATTTATATTTTAGGATAACAAATTTTGTTTTTAAAATTTTTAATAAATGATGATATTTTAAAAAATAAATCTTTCATAAAATTTATTTATTTCATAAATGATTAAAAGGATTGTTGATTAATATAAAGTGGGTTACATAAATGAATATGAGTGGTGTAAACAAAGACAATTGATGTACATTTATTGATGATAACAAATGATATTAGTTTAATACCATAAACTTTTTAATTGTATTTCTATTAGAAAAGTATCCTTTATGAAATGATATCATTATTTATTATATAAAAGTACACAAAAATAAGTTTTAAAAGTATCTTTAATGTATTGCACTTTAAAGTTTTGTATTTATTTAAAATCTTTGTATTACATGAACTTTGATTAACTTACTATACCTCAGTTTGACGTTTTAATTTTAATCATTTATTATTTCTTATATATTTAGTATATGAATTTCTTAACATATATTACATAGACTAGAGATTAAAATATAAATTATATATATATATAGGTATATATATATATATATATATATATATATATATATATATATATATACACCTAAAAATACAACTTGAAAAAGATGTCAATTTATAAAGTAATTTAAAATTATAAATATTAATTTACAAAATAAGTCTTATAAAACTAAAAAAGTAGCGTTAAAAAATAAATCACTATTAACTCATTCGAAACAAATACTACAGGATTATTTAATTTTATGTTAAATGATTTATAATTTATTATGTCAAATCCAAAACTTAAAAAAAAATAGTTTTTAGACAACATAATTAATAGTTATTTCTTTTGAATGCATAACTTGTAAAAATAAGCATAAAACTCAAAAAAATGCGAGTTTAACAAAATCATCATCCTTGTGGCTTTTCTACAAAGGCATATGCTTTTTTTTTTAACTGTTCAATAATATATATGTACGTATGCATGAGAGAGTAGAGGTCGTACCCCGTCGCGAAGCGTGAGTTACCCACTAATATTTATGTATACATATGCATAAGGAGAGTTAAAATAAAAAGAATGCTTTTTATCAAGAAATACTAATAAGAGATATTGACCATTGGTCAAAAGAGTATCAATGTATGAAAGGTCAAGAAGTGACATATCATATATAATTATAAATTAAAAAGGTTGGAGTGGTAAATTTAAAAAAAAAATCATTTTATTGACTTTTTAAAATTTATATTGTCCTTTTAAAATGTAAAAAACCTTTTTATTTGATCATATATGTAAAATCCATATAACCATCAACTCCACAAAAATATTGCATTTGATAATCAAATTAAAACGGATGTGTACGTGTGTGATATTAAAGAACATTAAACAAACTCAATCAGGTATTATTAACCAAATGATTAGAATACCAAATATATCGTTTAAGCTTGATCCACCCAAGGTGAGCTCTCATCGGGCGGCCTATCACACAACTCCTTGCTCTCTTAACTTCAAAGCATTTTTACAAATGAAACAAACATAATAAAATACAAAGCCAAAACAACTAATTATATATGATAGACTCCATGAGAGAACTTTCAAAAGTTCTTGCATGAACCAAAGTTCTCGCATGAACTAAAGTTTTCGCATATCGCTTGAACTTAAAGTTTTCGCATGCTTTTAAAAACTTACGTCCTTTTAGATGTTTTAGCTTTCTTGGATTTTGCTTTTCACTTGATATTGTAATCGATACATGCTAGTGCGTTACAATTTCCCCCTTGGATTATGATATCAAGCTATGTTTGACTTCAGTCACACATCTTCAAAAATTATTTGATTTCTGGGTATCTTTCATATTAGTCTACCCCCGCTGAAACCTCCTCCTATTATATAGCTTCATAAAAGATATCACGTCTGAATCAAGCAAACCATTCTGTCTTGATTACTTAGACTTAAGTTGTATTAGGCATATGATAGAAAGATTCAACTTCCATTTCAGATTCCCGAACAACCCAGTTATTCAATCTGATGACAAGATTCTGTGACGAAGAATTAGATCATATGAAGCATTCTTCTTCCTATGTAAGATAAAATAATTAGCCTATATTTTCAAAGTAAGACTATCAAACAACCTTGATTATTCATTTAATTCAACCATTCGATCATTATCCCCATCAATAAGATAAACTAAACCCACATTGTCAAGTTTCAATTAACGAACGAGCCGAATCAAATGTTGTAAATATAAAATCTTCAACTTAATCAAACATCATGAAACCCTTGTTTAAGTACCAAACTTCAAATCGTCCAGCATCTTATAGATATAGGCAGAAACACTAGTTTCAAAACCTCCAAATACTAAAAGGTTTTTGCATCTGGATCATGTTCTCGCATTTTACAAAGTTTTTGAAAAATTTTGAAATAATCAGTCAAATTTTTTGCATGGATGATGAAGTTTTCACATAGAAAAGTTCTTGCGTGGAAAAAATTTCGCAAAATACGCTTACTTTTGCGTGGAAAAAATTTTGCATTGAAAGGTTTTCTTATAGAAAAGTTATCTCATGGAAAAGTTATCTTAAAATACGATTAATTTTGCAAAGTTTTTGCATGATGTAGTTATTGTAAGATCACCTGAAGATTATGAGGCTGATGCAACCAACAAGCAAGAACAACCAAGTCTTCCATGCATGCACTAAGGAACAAAGATGAACTAGCTTTGGAAGTCTTACACTCTCAAATGTGTCCAAGTGTAAGATCTTCTGAAGCTAACAGTTCAGAAGAGTTACTTTGGAAGTTTCACACTCAAACAGAAAAATATTCTAAGTGTGATATCTTCCGAAGCCAAAGATGAAATCTTCCGAAGCTTCAGAGACAAAGTCTTCCAAAGCTGTGAAGACTGATTTCTTCAGAGGACAGAGAAAATATGCTTTCTCTGAATCAACTTTTGATAAAGCTGACATACTTTCCGCTGCCTGCTCTGGTGGTTCACCTACTTTACACAAGTTGGTGAAACTTTCATGCTTTATCAAAAAGTAGGAATGGTCTTTGTCTGTAACTTACCTTACTTGTTCCTGTAGACTTTTTGTATTCGGAAAAGTCAGTGAGCTATGGCATGTCATAGTCACTAGTCAAAAGGCAATCTGCCTTTTGACTGTAGATTGATCTTGTTGTCTAGATTAGTCAAATCTCAACTGTCTTTGCATGTAAGTGACGGTTGTAGGTTGTAGTATAAAAGCGTCTCAGGTCCTTGTAATTTCTTTATGCTTTGTAACACTTGTAAAATACCTTGAGATCAATATACAACATCTTTGAAAACAAATCTTGTGTTCTTGTGTTGCTCTTAGTTCTGTCTCTTCAATTTACTTGTGTTCCTAGTATCATCTGTCTCGAGTTACCAGTTCCCTATTTGAATTGTTAAGTGCGCTAAGATCTCTCCTCAGTGTGAAACTAAGTGCTAAGTACCCTTACACGGTCCTGAAATTACAATTGGTATCAGAGCATTCCAGGCTCTTGATTGTAAGATCTCACCATCTTTAATCCTCTTAGCTTCACACATCACTTAACTCTTCAAATGGCAGCTATCTCTAAGGCTGATATAGAAACTAGAACTATGACAAAGTCCCCACTGATCACTCCTGAGGATTTTGACACTTGGTGCCAAAGAATGGAAGGCTTCATCAAGTCTCAAGATTCCAGGATGTGGGAGTCTGTTGTCAATGGACCTCATCTACCATGCACCTCTTCAGCTGCTGGTGGTGGTGGCATGATACCAAAGGAGAGGGCTGACTTTTCTTATGAAGACTGGAAAAGGATGATATTGATCAGAAAGCCATGACAGCCCTCCAGACTGCTCTTCCAAACTCCATCTACAAAGGTTTCAAGAAGTGCAAGACCGCTAAACAGCTATGGGATGCACTGAAACTGATGTATGAGGGGTCCAATGAAGCCAAGGAAAACAAGAAGGACCTCCTGAAGCAGCAGTTTGAAAACTTCACCTTCAAGACAGGTAAAACCATGACTCAACAATACTTCAGGTATGTTGAGATTGTGGATACTCTGGATGATGTTGGAGTAACTATTGAGAATAGGGATATTGTTAGGAAGTTCATGTCCTCTCTTCCTAGATAATGGACACACTACTGTGTGGTCATTAAGAGGACTAAAAACCTTAAGACCCTTACTCTCACTGAGTTGTTTGGGATGCTCAGTGGATACCAGATGGAGATGAACATGCAAAATTCATCTGGTAACTCCAATACTCACCAGAGTTCAACCCTTCATGTGGGTGAAACGGATAGCAGAGAACCACCGCATCATCTTATCTACTACCCTGAAACTTCATAAAAGGGTCCTTTCATCACCTTCCCAGAGACACCCAGAGAGAGCTACAACCAAGGAAGTCCCTTCCAAGAGATAAGTTCCTCTCAAGCCTTTGTCTCTACTAATGAAAGTTCAGGCAACTTTCTCTTCACTCTGAAGAACTGGATTGTATCCATCCTGATGATCTGAAATATATGGAAACAGTTCAGCAGATGGCTCTTCTCACTCACAGAGCCCAAAAGTTCTACAAGAGGACTGGGAGAAGGTTCCCTAGCAATGCAGCCAGTGGCAAGTTTGGGCTGGACAAAAGCAAAGTAAAGTGTTACAACTGTAACTAGATGGGACACTTTGCCAGAGAATTCTAGGCACCTAAGTCAAATGGTGGCCAAGCATCATCCAGGTCAAACTACACTGAAGGAGGACACCAGAATAAGAAGCCAAGACAGCAAGCTGCAGTTGCTGTTGAAGAAGGAGGCTTTGACTGGAGCTTCCAAGCTGAAGATGCTTCTACAAATCAAGCGCTCATGGCTGACCATGATGAACTCATGGTTGACCATGATGAAGCCAAGGGACAGCCAAAGGCAAACAGAAATATGTGGATCATTAATAGTGGCTGCTCCAGGCACATGACAGGCAATGAGTCCTTACTTCAAAACTTTGAAAGATTTGATGGAGGACCAGTTTCTTTTGGAGGAGATGCAGGAGGTTACATTACTGGAAGGGGCAAGGTTACAAATGGTAAGCTCAGCATTGAAAAGGTAAACTTTGTCAAGGAGCTTGGATACAATCTTTTGAGTGTGTCCTAATTTTGTGACCAAAAACATCACATGCTCTTTACTGAGCATGAGTGCATTGTTCTCAAGCCTGGGGTTGACATTCCTCAAGAGCATATTCTGCTCAGAGCCCCCAGGAGAGGGACATGTACAAGATGGATCTGCAGGAAACATCTCCATCTGGAGAAGTTTCTTGTTTTCTGTCTAAAGCAAATAGTGATGAGTCTTTCTGTTAGGGATAGATCTCTTGTATAGGTTTAAATGATAAAGATCACTCTTGTAATCATGATTGTAATTATTGCTCTTGATGATACAATATGAATATATTTGATTATAATTGTGTTTATGAATTAAATAACATTTATTTTGCACTTCATTTAATATATTCATCTATGATATAATATATTTAAAAATGTATGTGTGAATGTGCAGGAAACATTAAACTGTGTCAATTTGGAAAATTGACTAAGTGTTGGAACAACTGCGGATGAATAAAGTGTTCTTCCATAGATGTTCTTAGGAACATAACTGAAGTGTACATTTGTGGATCTCCTGCGGAAGAACAACTTCAGCTGAATAAGAAAAGAACAAGCTACTGAAGGAGGGATTGCTGTGAAAGACAAGAACTCCTGCGGAATCACAAGAACAAGTACTGAAGAACAAGGTGTTGCTGCGGAAGACTAGTTACCTACGGAAGAGTAAATTCCTATGGAAGATAGTCAACAAGTCAACATGTCAAAGCAATAACATCGAGTCAATGGCGACGGAAGACATATTATTCAAGCGAATATTCCACGTCACATCAACAACTTTATTCATATTAGATTCGTTGTAAATCTCAAATTCCTAAGCCGATAAACATGGCGAGGATTTGGATGAGTTTAATTAGCTTAATTATTGCAACAAAATAGCTAGCAATAGAACAGAATTAGATCTCTATATATATATACGAGATCAACAACATAGATCATACATAACAATAGTTGAGAATCATTAGAATCATCAGTAATCATTATCTGAATCATTGTATTCAAGATCAGCAACATCAATAGCAACAAGAAAGCATTACGATCAATATTATTGAGTTCTCTAGGTTTAATTATTCTTATTTTATTTGTTTGATTGGTTGATTTTAGTATTATTATAGATTAAACACCAAGTATTGATAATTCCGCGATCAATACTTGTTCAAATCAATTCTGATAATTCCTGAACGATCCTAGGATTCACACTTTCCTTTGGCATAAAAGAATGTTCCATGTAAACTTTAAAAACATGAATAAATTAATTAAGAATGATTTGGTAACTGGAATGCCAAAGAAAGAGTTTACAAGTGATGACTACTGTGTTGCATGCCTAAAAGGGAAGCAATACAAAGTGTCTCACAAGCCAAAGGAAATAAACTCTATCACTACTCCCCTACACTTGTTACATATGGATCTGTTTGGCCCCACCAATGTAATGAGTCTAGGAAGGACCACTTATTGTCTAGTGATCACAAATGATTTCATAAGATTCACTTGGGTGTTTTTCCTTAGAACTAAGGATGAAACCCCTAAAATCTAAAGAACTTCATTCTGAAAATTAAGAATCAATCTGATCACAAGGTCAAGATCATAAGATGTGATCAAGAAACTGAATTTAAAAACCAAATCCTTGATACATTTTGTGATGAAAAAGGTATTTCAAGACCAATATAGTGTCACACCCTCAAAATCCGCGAGCGGGGTTTTACCGCGAGGCGCGTGACATACCAGGATCTCAGTCATTAGTTACCAAGAACGACTCTATATGATAAATAAACAAAACCAGAGTTAACGTTTAAAATACTGCGGAAGCGTTTTAAAAACAGAAAACCCAAAACAAGTAGTATGTAAAGAGAATGCGCAAAACATACGCGCCCCAAACACAAATGTTTAATAGGAAAATAAACCCAAATGTAAACAAACAATGTAGACAACTCAACGATGCTGGTGTGCGTGCTCCTAGGCAACTGGCAACCTTAACCTGAGAATAGCATACTAAACAAGTCAACACATGGTTGGTGAGTTCAAGAGTTTGCGTTAAAATATAAACCAATCAACAGTTTCCAGAGCATAAGTAGTGTATTGCAATAGATAGCTAGTCTATTAACATAAAAATATTAATCATAGTGATTTCGCGATCGAAGCTGACTGTGTTACGTTTGTTGCCTCCCGTCACGACTTACCGTGTCGTGACGAATATGTGTTAGGACAAAATTGCACCCGTTTGACCTCGAGTCGCACAGGTGGGGCTCGTCAGACCCAGTAGTACTACCCAAGATTTCCCCGCTATTCAATATTAACAATCCGAAAGTGTGAGGACTTTCCATGGTAAACAGCACTATATCAATATTTACACACATAATATAAAAGCGTTTGTGATCAACAGTATGCTATCTCCCCCAAAAGAGATTATGTAAAAATGGGGCAAGAACTCACCTGATGCGCGCAAGAATTAACTAGAGCTTAACTTGAAAGAAAGAGGGAAAGACAACCTTCAAAGGTCACCTAGAACACAGAGTACATAAGTACGTGTACACAGAATCAACATGAAACCCTAAGTGTTCTACAAACCAAGAGACTCAAGGTTTTAGAAAGACAAGACACATTTGACCCAGTGACCCGTTTGACCCGTTGGTGACATTATAGGTGATAACTCGTTAATACTAACACAACAGCATATCATACATGATCAACATACAACCCACAATAGTCCTACATACCATATGACCCATTACCATGAATTATCACAAACAGGCCAAATCAGATAACTATCCAACTAAACATTCATACAACACAAACAACACATTTAGTTACCTTAGAAAATCCATGAACACACTAGCATGATCCTAATATCCCAAACATGCTCAAATCATCCAATTCAAGGATTTGCACAAATAAAGTTTCCCTTTTGGGAAAGTTCATCCCAAATTCATCAAACTCACACTACATTCATGAATTCATCATTATATACCAATTCAAGTCCATGACAACATCTAAACATGATCAACAACACCTAATCATCATGATTCATCAATTCATACCCAAAAGTTACTATCTTTAGTAAGGTATGAACTACAACATGCATTCTTGAATTCTAACATTCATATCAACCAGCATCTAAACATCATTACAAACACATCCATAACATTCATACATCAACCAATCATCAATTCATGCAAAATAAAGTTACTATTATTAGTAACCTATGAACAATGTATCAAAATCATAGCTTTCTTGCATAATCGACGTTAACTAGCATATATACAATCAACTAACATATAACACAACCAACATCACAAACACCCCCCAATTGCAAGTTTCGAATTAGGTTTCGGCCCTAATGTAATTCCATAAAAACTTGTAAAAATCCAAACTTATTGCATACTTGACGTTAATTAACATGTAATCTATCTAAAAACACATTAACATCAACAAAGCATCAAAAATCACCAATTGCAGTTTGCATGAACATTCGGCCACATGAAAATCATCAAAAACATACAAAAATCTAACCTTTAAGTGTAATGGCTTGCAATTGATGATTCTAACGTGTTGTATGCTTGAAATCGACCAAAACGAAGTGATTGTTTGTTCTTGGGCTGAATTCGAAGAGGAGGAGGGAGAGAGGATGAAGTCGCGGCCGATGGGTGGGATTAGGGTTGGAGTTTTGATTTTTATTTTATTAAATAATCCATAATTACCCTTTTAACCCTTATAATTTGTATTTTATAAAAATTAAGCTTTTTGAATAGTTTTAAATAGTTTTTAACTACTAAACACAATTATTATTAATCACAAATAACAATCATGCATAATTCCCATTTATCACAAAACACACGAATAAATATGCACGTTTTCACGTTACGCGATAAAATTACAGTTAACATTCAAATCACATAAGCATAACTTAATAATCACATTGTTAACTTAATTATCATCAATTTAACATTACTGATTATTGTTAAGTCACCAACGTTCAACGACAACTAGTGTGTGTGCGACACGTGTATGCAAGACTTAACGGAACAAACGGAGTTTGGTAACGGAAAATTACCGGATGTCACATTATCCCCATGTTGAAAGAATTTTCGTCCCGAAAATTGCGTTACATGGTGAGTGTTCCATCACTGGTCTACTGCATTGGCACAAGGAAATCGAAATCGTGTGAGTTTTGGATGAGTTGTCACATCATCCCCATGTTGAAAGAAATTTCGTCCCGAAATTTAATCAGTACCTTCGCCGGCTGGCATCGTCCTTTCGAATAGCTGAGGATACTTAAGCTTCATTTGGTCTTCACGTTCCCACGTGAATTCTGGTCCACGTCTCGAGTTCCAACGAACTTTGACGATGGGTATCTTGCTTTGCTTAAGCGTTTTCACCTCACGATCCATCACTTCGACAGGTTCCTCAATGAAACGTAATTGTTCATCTACTTGAACTTCTTCCAGTGGTACGACCATCGTTTCATCCGTTAAACATTTCTTTAGATTTGAAACATGGAATACATCATGGATTCCACTCAATGAATCAGGTAAGGCTAGTCGATAAGCCACTGGACCAATTCTTTCCACTATCTCAAATGGTCCAACGTATCTCGGATTTAGCTTTCCTCGCTTACCAAACCGAACTACGCCTTTCCACGGTGAGACTTTTAATAAAACTTTGTCACCTTCTGAAATTCCAAAGGTTTTCGTCGTTTGTCAGCATAGCTTTTCTGTCTGTCTCGCGCTGCGGCCATGCGGTTTCTTATCTGAACAATCTTCTCAGTTGTCTCGTGTACTAACTCGGGACCCGTTAATTGACTATCACCAATTTCAGCCCAGCAAACTGGTGATCTACACTTTCTCCCATATAAAGCTTCAAAAGGTGCTGCCTTTATACTAGTGTGATAACTGTTGTTGTAAGAAAATTCCACCAATGGTAGGTGAACTTCCCAGTTATTCCCGAAGTCAATCACACAAGCACGTAACATGTCCTCCAAAGTCTGTATAGTACGCTCGCTTTGACCATCAGTCTGTGGATGATAAGCAGTACTCATATCCAATCGCGTACCTAAAGCTTTCTGCAACGACTGCCAGAAGTGTGATGTGAAACGAGAATCGCGATCAGAAATAATTGAGATCGGTACTCCATGCCTCGAAACGATCTCCTTCAGATAAAGTCGGGTTAACTTCTCCATCTTATCTGTTTCCTTTATCGCTAGGAAATGAGCAGATTTTGTAATCGATCCACGATAACCCATATTGTATCACAACCCGTAGAAGTGCGAGGTAACTTAGTAATAAAATCCATTGATATTTGATCCCACTTCCACATAGGGATCTCGGGTTGTTGTAGTAGACCAGATGGTTTCTGATACTCCACTTTAACCTTCGAGCAGGTCAGACACTTACTCACATAAGTAGCTACATCTGCTTTCATGTTAGGCCACCAATAGTGCGCCTTCAAATCGTGGTACATCTTGTCAGATCCAGGATGTATAGAATACTTGGACTTATGAGCCTCACTCATGACCAAATCTCTCAGATTTCCGTGTAGAGGTACCCATAGTCTATCCATGAAGTAACGAATCCATCCGCTTTTACTTCCAATTGTTTTTCCATACCCCTTAACGATTCAGACCCAATGTTTTCTGCTTTCAAGCTTCAGTTTGAGCATCACGGATTTGTTCAGGTAATTGCGTACTAATCGTTAGTTGCAGAGCTCGCACACGTCGAGGTTTAGCAGTCTCTTTTCTACTCAACGCATCAGCAACTACATTTGCTTTCCCGGGTGGTACTTAATAGCACAATCATAGTCGTTTAACAATTCCACCCAGCGTCTTTGCCTCATGTTCAACTCCTTTTGCTCAAAGATGTGCTGAAGACTCTTGTGATCGGTGTAGATGGTGCATTTGGTACCGTACAAGTAATGTCTCCAGATCTTTAAGGCAAAAAACTACCGCACCCAGTTCCAAGTCATGGGTGGTATAGTTCTTCTCATGAATCTTCAATTGTCTAGAGGCGTAAGCTATCACTTTATCCCGCTGCATCAGGACGCATCCAAGTCCTTGAATAGACGCATCGCAGTAGACTACGAAGTCATCACTACCATCCGGTAACGCTAATATTGGTGCGCTACACAATTTATGTTTCAGCAACTGAAAAGCAGATTCCTGACTCTCACCCCATTTGTACGTCGTTCCCTTGTGAGTCAAGGCTGTGAGAGGTTGTGCAATCTTAGAGAATCCTTCAATGAATCGTCGATAATATCCCGCTAATCCAAGGAATTGTCGTATCTCACTTGGTGTCTTAGGAACAGACCAATTCTTTATCGCTTCAATCTTAGCAGGATCAACATGTATTCCCTTCTCGTTGACAATATGACCCAAGAATTGTACCTCACGTATCCAGAAATCACACTTAGAAAACTTTGCGTACAGTTGTTCCTTTCTAAGTAATTCCAAGATTAAACGTAAGTGCTTCTCATGTTCTTCCTCGGTCCTTGAGTATATCAGTATGTCATCAATAAAGACGATAACAAACTGATCAAGATAGGGTTTGCACACGCGATTCATGAGGTCCATGAATACTGCTGGTGCATTCGTCAACCCAAATGGCATGACCAAAAATTCATAGTGACCATATCGTGTACGGAAAGCAGTCTTCGAGATGTCCTCTTCTCGAACTCTCAGCTGATGATACCCAGACCTCAGATCAATCTTAGAGTAATAGCTTGATCCTTGCAGTTGATCAAACAAATCATCGATACGAGGTAACGGATATCTATTCTTGATAGTAACCTTGTTCAGTTCCCTATAGTCAATGCACATTCGAAATGTACCATCCTTCTTCTTCACAAATAGAACTGGCGCTCCCCAGGGCGACGAACTCGGTCGGATGAACCCTTTATCCAACAACTCTTGTAGTTGGGCGGATAATTCCTGCAGTTCGTTCGGAGCTAACCGGTACGGTGCTCTCGCAATTGGAGCGGCTCCTGGAGTCAACTCAATCTGGAATTCAACTTGACGATGAGGCGGTAATCCAGGAAGGTCTTCCGGAAACACCTCGAGAAACTCACGAACTACGGGGATATCCTCTATCTTCTTTTCCTCAGTCTGTTTATCTGTGACGAGTGCTAATATGGCTAGTCGACCCTTTCGTAACAACTTTTGTGCCTTCATAAACGAGATGATGCCTATCACCGCACCACTCCTATCACCTCTGACCGTAAGGACTTCTTCACCAAGGGGAATCCGTATGATCTTCTCGTGGCATATGACTTCTGCTTGTTTATCGGAAAGCCAATCCATGCCTACTACCACATCAAAACTTCCTAGTGTAACAGGCATGAGATCTATGGTGAATGTATGACCAGCAAGCTCTATCTTGCAGTCTCTAAGAATATGCGTTACGTGAATCTGTGTACCGTCAGCTAACTCTACGGTGTATTTAGATTCTAAGGCTGAGGGCATATCACTTAAAAGACTACAGAACCTAGTGGACACGAAACTTCTATCGGCTCCGGTATCGAATAATACAGTAGCAAAACAACCATTAACCGAAAATTTACCAGTTACTGTTGTAGGATCGTTTAGAGCCTCACCTGAGCCAATGACGAAGGCTCTTCCTTTGGCTCCATTATTGTTTCCACCATTGTTGTTGCCATTACCATTGTTGTTGTTATTGTTGTTGCCATGTTTATTATTGTTGTTGTTGACCATTACCATTCCTCTTAAGCTGGGGACAGTTGCGTCTGTAATGGCCTTCTTTTCCACACTCAAAACAACCTTTCGAAGTTTCTTGTGATTGTTGTGGCTTCTTCATCAGTTCACCCCGACAGTCTTTGGCTGCATGACCAATCTTCCCACATCGTTGACACTTGTAGTTATCACATCGACCCACATGGTGGTAGTTACACCGGTTGCACTTCGGCAGTCTTCCACATACCCACGGTCCTGATTTGAGTGAGTCGCCTGGTTGAAGCTTCGGTTGTTATCAAACTTCCGTTGCTGTTGCTGACTTTGCTGCTGTTGTTGGGGTTGAGATTGGCTGCTGGATGACGATCCCTTGTTGCTTGAACCATCCCACTTGCGTTTCTGGTCGGGACGCTTGCCACCGCACCCCGTTTGGGTAACCGACCTTGCTCAACTGCCTGGTCAGTCAGCCTGTGGGCTGTTCGGATAGCTTGTTGTATGGTAGTGGGGTTAGAAGCAGTTACCATACTTTGAATTTCGGCACCAATCCCCGTATATAATGCTCCACCCTCTTGTGCATTTCATTCACCATCCCTGGGCATAAAGTGGCTAACTCATGAGTACGAGTCGTGTAGGCTTCAATTTCTGAGCCTTGCATTTTGAGTTGCCAGAACTCAATCTCCAGTTTCTGCACTTCATTCCGGGGGCAGTATTCTTCTCATCAGGGTCCACCAAGGTGCAGGGGCTTCAGCAATTGAAGTGCTGCTAGCTGTGCCTCTAAATCAGCAAACCTATCATCGATCACATGTTATGGTGATCTGTGCGTCCATGCGCCCACTAAGTGCTACCACGTTGCCTGCCAGCGTATGATGTCCACCAATGGCCATCGAAAGTCGCTCCTGAATCGTATCTACCTGGTAACGCAGCTGACGCATCTCAGATCGTAATGCAGAGTTCTCATCAGTGAGTCCTCTAATCCGCTGTCGCTCTGTGTCCAGTGTGGCTACCAAAGCTGCAAATGCCTGCTCCAGAGGATGCTCAAGGTAGGAAGTGTAGGCAAAGTAGAGGCGGTTGATGACCTAGTCCTAGGTCGTGTAGGTGCTACTGGTGGTACGCGCTCTCTATAAGCCATACGGTTTATGTAAGTGGGTGTAGAAATCCCAGTTACGCGGAGGATCGAGCTCAGGAGGTATGAAAGGCTGATCCCAGTCTATCTCGCTAGGAGGATAAGGATGTCGTGGCCAGTTAAATCCCCTATCCGGTACGGGAGAAGTAGGAGGTGAATCAGATCGTGCAGGTCTCTTGCCTAAATTTCTGGACGACGATGCCATGCTGCGAAGTACGTGTTGCGTATGCCAATGAGAGTATACAGAGGAGAGTAAGCGATAAGTAACTAACAACTGTGCGGTTATAGTCTAGTGTGTGTATGCAACCTAGTTCCCTATAACCAATGGCTCTGATACCAATCTGTCACACCCTCAAAATCCGCGCGGGGGGGTTTTACCGCGAGGCGCGCGTGACATACCAGGATCTCAGTCATTAGTTACCAAGAACGACTCTATATGATAATAAACAAAACCAGAGTTAACGTTTAAAATACTGCGGAAGCGTTTTTAAAACAGAAACCCAAAACAAGTAGTATGTAAAGAGAATGCGCAAAACATACGCGCCCCAAACACAAATGTTAATAGGAAAATAAACCAAAATGTGTAAAAAAAACAATGTAGACAACTCAACGATGCTGGTGTGCGTGCTCCTAGGCAACTGGCAACCTTAACCTGAGAATAGCATACTAACAAGTCAACACATGGTTGGTGAGTTCAAGAGTTTGCGTTAAAATATAAACCAATCAACAGTTTCCAGAGCATAAGTAGTGTATTGCAATAGATAGCTAGTCTATTAACATAAAAATATTAATCATAGTGATTTCGCGATCGAAGCTGACTGTGTTACGTTTGTTGCCTCCCGTCACGACTTACCGTGTCGTGACGAATATGTGTTAGGACAAAATTGCACCCGTTTGACCTCGAGTCGCACAGGTGGGGCTCGTCAGACCCAGTAGTACTACCCAAGATTTCCCGCTATTCAATATTAACAATCCGAAAGTGTGAGGACTTTCCATGGTAAACAGCACTATATCAATATTATACACACTCATATATAAAAGCGTTTGTGATCAACAGTATGCTATCTCCCCCAAAAGAGATTATGTAAAATAAGTGGGGCAAGAACTCACCTGACGCGCGCAAGAATTAACTTAGAGCTTAACTTGAAAGAAAGAGGGAAAGACAACCTTCAAAGGTCACCTAGAACACAAGAGTACATAAGTACATGTACACAGAATCAACATGAAACCCTAAGTGTTCTACAAACCAAGAGACTCAAGGTTTAGAAAGACAAGACACATTTGACCCAGTTGACCCGTTGACCCGTTGGTGACATTATAGGTGATAACTCGTTAATACTAACACAACAACATATCATACATGATCAACATACAACCCAACAATAGTCCTAAACATACCCATATGACCCATTACCATGAATTCCCACAAACAGGCCAAATCAGATAACTATCCAACTAACATTCTACAACACAAACAACACATTTAGTTACCTTAGAAATCATCCATGAATACACTAGCATGATCCTAATATCCCAAACATGCTCAAATCAATTCAAGGATTTGCACAAAAAGTTTCCCTTTGGGAAAGTTCATCCCAAATTCATCAAACTCACACTACATTCATGAATTCATCAATATATACCAATTCAAGCCCATGACAACATTTAAACATGATCAACAACACCTAATCATCATGATTCATCAAATTTCATACCCAAAAGTTACTATCTTTAGTAATGTATGAACTACAACATGCATTCTTGAATTCCTAACATTCATATCAACCATCTAGCATCTAATCATCATTACAAAACACATCCATAACATTCATACATCAACCAATCATCAATTCATGCAAAATAAAGTTACTATTATTAGTAACCTATGAACAATGTATCAAAATCATAGCTTTCTTGCATAATCGACGTTAACTAGCATATATACAATCCAACTAACATAATAAACACTAACCAACATCAACAAATCGATCCCAATTGCAAGTTTCGAATTAGGGTTTCGGCCCTAATGTAATTTCCATAAAAACTTGTTAAAATCCAACCTTTATTGCATACTTGACGTAATTAATTAAATGTAATCTATCTAACAAACACATTAACATCAACAATTAGGCATCAATCAATCACAATTTGCATTTTTCGCATGAAACATTGGCCAACATGAAGACTCATCAAAAACATACAAAAATCTAACCTTTAAAGTGTAATGGCTTGCAATTGATGATTCCAACGGTTCTATGCCTTGAAATCGACCAAACCGAAGATGATTGTTGTTCTTGGGCTGATTCAAAGAGAGGAGAGGGAGAGAGGATGCAAGTCGCGGCCGATGGCTGATGGGTATCTGCTTTGCTAAGCGTTTTCACCTCACGATCCATCACTTCGACAGGTTCCTCAAGAAACGTATTGTTCATCTACTTGAACTTCTTCCAGTGTCGACCATCGTTTCATCCGTTTAAACATTTCTTTAGATTTGACACATGGAATACATCATGGATTCCACTCAAGAGTCAGGTAAGGCTAGTCGATACGCACTGGACCAATTCTTTCCACTATCGCAACTGGTCCACGTATCAGGATTTAGCTTTCCTCGCTTACAAACCGAACTAAGCCTTTCCATGGTAAGACTTTTAATAAAACTTTGTCACTGTCTGAAATTCCAAAGGTTTTCGTCGTTTGTCAGCATAGCTTTTCTGCTGTTTCTCGCGCTCCGCGGCGGCAATGCGGTTTTTTCTGAACAATCTTCTCAGTTGTCTCGTGTACTAACTCGGGACCCGTTAATTGACTATCACCAATTTCAGCCCAGCAAACTGGTGATCTACACTTTCTCCCATACAAAGCTTCAATGGTGCTGCTTTATACTAGGTGATAACTGTTGTTGTAAGAAAATTCCACCAATGGTAGGTGAAACTTCCTAGTTATTCCCGAAGTCAATCACACAAGCACGTAACATGTCCTCCAAAGTCTGTATAGTACGCGCTCGCTTTGACCATCAGTCTGTGGATGAAAGCAGTACTCATATCCAATCGCGTACCTAAAGCTTTCTGCAACGACTGCCAGAAGTGTGATGTGAAACGAGAATCGCGATCAGAAATAATTGAGATCGGTACTCCATGCCTCGAAATAATAGTGCTCCGAGGACTCCTCAGCAAAATGGTGTTGCTGAGAGGAGAAACAGGACACTTATTGAAGCTACTAGAACCATGTTGTCTGACTCTAAACTGCCTATCACCTTCTAGGCAGAGGCTGTCAGCATAGCCTGCTATGTGCAGAACAGAGTTTTAGGGTTAAGACACATGGTAAGACTCTTTATGAACTATGGCATAAAAGGAGACCTTCATTGGTTTCCAGAACATTCGGATGTCCTTGCACATCTTGAATACCAAAGATCAAATAGCCAAGTTTGCTGAGAAATCAGATGATGGACACTTTGTTGGATACTCTTCTCAAGCTAAGGCTTATAGAGTATACAATCTTGAACTAGAATCATTGAGGAGTCAGCCAATGTGACTTTCAATGAACACATACCTGTGTGAAAGGTTTTGGTCTGGATTGGTTTTTGATCTTGTTTAGGTACCAACTGTTTTAACAAGTCTTGGAGAATGTTTCAGGATCTACAGATAACAGATCAACGGAAGATCCTGATCCAAGATTTGAGCTGAGAAGACCAACCAAGAAAATTACTTTAGCTCCAGTGGTGTCTAACCCTGTAATTGAGGCTCCTATCAGCACAAGCATGACAAATACTGCTGATTCAACTAAATTGCCTTCAAATCCCAGCTCAGAGGCTCAGAATTCAGGAGAAGGAACTTCTAATGCAGGAGGAACTGGAGGAGGTGACAATGATCAAGAATTTCTTAATGCTGATAACCACTTCATTGAAGACAACATGAATGATGAAACACACTCATTGGATCAAGTTTCTCTTGATAAGTGTGCTGATGTGGTGGGAGACACCTTATTGCAGATCAGAATTTCTCTAATTAGATATGTCCACCAACTTGCTGTGATCCCTTAACTTCGGATCACAAGTCACATCCCACCATAAACATCATTGGAAATGTTGACTCAGGGGTAAGAACAAGAGGACAAACTCATGACAGCCATGTTTGTCTACATTCTTGTTTCTTATCCCAATAGAGCCGAAGAAAGTTGATGAGGCTTTGAAGGATGGAAGCTGGATTGAAGCTATGCAAGATGAGCTGCTTAAATCAGAAGACAGAAGGTGTGGAACTTATGCCCTCTTCCTCAAGGAAGACTGTCATAGGTACCAAATGGGTATTCAGGAAAAAGAAGGATGATAGAATTATCATCAAGAACAAGGCTAGACTGGTTGTCCAAGGATACACTCAAGAAGAAGGGATTGATTACACTGATGTCTTTGCTCCAGTTGCAAGACTTGAAGCTGTAAGAATATTCCTGGCTTATGCTGCATCCAAGGATTTCAAGGTCTACCAGCTTGATGTGAAATGTGCTTTTCTCTATGGGTGATTGATGAAGAAGTTTATATCAAACAACCACCTGGCTTTGCAGACCCAGATCATCCTGATTATGTCTGCAAGCTTGATAAAGCTCTATATGGACTGCATCAAGCTCCAAGAAAGTGGTATGAGACACTATCAACATACCTCTGTCATCATGGATACAAAAGAGGTACTATTGATGGGACTCTCTTCATCAAAGAAACAGGGAATGACACACTGCTAGTTCAATATATGTAGATGACATCATCTTTGGTTCAACTAATCCAAAGCTCTGCAAAGACTTTGAGATGCTGATGAAGAATAGATTTGAAATGAGTGCCATGGGGGAACTCAGTTTCTTTCTAG